>JBBPRI010000052.1:0-101654 GCA_038092955.1 Boletus pseudo-olivaceus
ACACCTTCACCGTTGTATTCGCTCGCCAGTGGAGCCCACAGTAGCAGCGCGAGGCAAAATCTCTATATTTTCTACTAATCTCAAATGCAAGCCCTCCAGTGAACGAAATTTCTATATTTCCTATCTTGTCCCCTACTATCTCGAATGTAAGCCCTCCGGTGAACGCAATTTCCATATCTTCTACCTGTCCTCTACTACCATCTCGAACACGAGCCCGTTGAGTGTGCACAGTAGCATATGCGTCGTAGTGTATGTAGTAACTTACACGACAAATGCTTTGGTAATCTACCCCTTGGGAGGGTTCACCAGGTTCCGACAGGCTACCCCTTCTGAGCTTCCCGGCTCGCCTTCCGGCTCGCGACCCCTGCGAATGACCAATCTGCCCGATGTTGGAACGGTCGCTGCTGTTCCCCACCACCCACTGAGACACCATGGCGCTCCAGCAACCCTCCATGGAGAACCTCGCAGCCGGACTTCAAATGGCCTCACAAGAACTCACACAACGGTTTCCAAAACATCCCTGCTGTCAGCACAGCCCAGGCACTTCGTGACGAGATGACTGCAATGGAGGCACGGTTGAATACCCGCTTGAATGCATTTGACGCTCGTTTGGACCAATTACTTCATCAGCAACAACAACAATTTCAGCAGCAGCAACAACAATTTCAGCAGCAACAACAACAATTTCAGCAGTTGCAACTCAGTATAAACAGTGTTCATGAGGAGTGAGTGCTCCCTTCTGGATATTGTTAAATTTCTCCCAAACTCATTGACATTTACTACAGGCTTAATTTACTGCCAATGAAGCTCTACAATGCAGCACTTCAAATTGGAGGTCCATTGAAGGGTCCCAATGGACCCATTCTGGCACCTCACCCAAATACATGTGATGCACTGCATGGAGCTACTGGTGAGTTCATTTCAGGCATTGTAGTACTTATTTTAATCTGATGAATCCTACAGTACAACAATGCATGTCCCTATCCCAGCATCTGGGACTCCAGCCACTCCCTGCCAACACCCATGTCAATGCATGTAGGGAGCATATAGCTAAATTTCTTGGTGTTTTGGTGTGAGGAGTGTGTCAGCAGGAGTTCATGTGTCATGTCCAGCAGTATGTGGCTGATCCAAATGTAATAAGTTTCCTGTACCATGACTGTTTCAGAGCAAGTATAACCACAAAGTCCTCTCTTTTCTTTTTCTGCCTCAAACAATTGGGTTCCAGGATACAATCTATGGTTGGCAGATGACCCAGAATCGATGTGTCTCAAGTCTGAAACAACTGACAACATCGCCTGGTCTAAATATGCTTCCCCCTCCTCACCCAACACCAACACCAATCCCCATCCCCACACCAATGCTACTGACCCCACTTGCTGCAACACCCTTGAGTGTATCCACTTTTCCAACACACTCACACTGACATCCATCACGCCCGTACCCTCCGGGAGACCTCCCCCTGACTGCTCATCATCGCCGGTCGGTCGAGACGACTCACAAAAGATGGACTCAATCTGCGCGCGCGCCATACGGAAGGACTGGTTAGGTGCGGTAGCTAGTGGTTATTGAACAAGATTACGACAGGAGAGATACTGGGAAGGAAACAAGATAGCAAACGACGTTCCTCGCACCATTCATGCCTTCTTTTCCTTGTCCTTCTTCTCTTTCTTGTCCTTCTTGTCCTTTTTCTCCTTTTTCTCCTTTAATGGGCCATCCTGTCGACAAGGAAAGACGTACACACACACCGCCAAAGGACGATAAAATAGGACATACCTCTGTTATCGCCACGGCAACTTTCTCTGCCTTCTTGGCCGCCTTGGCCGCTTTTTTGAGCGCCTTCTTCTCCTCCTTGGACAACTTGATCTTCTTGGTCGGTCGGTCGTCTTCTTCCGCATCGCTCTCGCTGTCAACGTCCATCGCCTCGCTTGACCGACGCTTTTTTTGCTTCTTCTTGTCCTTGTCCGTCTCTTTCTCCTTGACCTTTTCTTTCCCCCTGTTTTTCTCCTTCTCCTTGTGTTTACTCTTTTTTGGCGGCGGCGACGCCTCGATCAGAGGTAACACCGGCTCAGCGTCTTCCATCTCCACATCACCATCCCGTTGCCGCGCCTCGTCTTCCTCTTCGTCCTCGTCTTCGTCGAGCGCAAGGTTATCCAACACACGGCGAATCGCGTCTGCATTCTTGGTGGGCGGTGCACCCGTTTCGAAAAACGTGAGACGTTCTTCGACTTGTGCACGAAGGGCTTCGCCGAATTTGGGTGTGGGGTTGTCTAGATGGGGAGACGACGCACTCGTTAGCGTTCGTCACGCAAAAACAAAATAGAGGACTGAATTGGACGAAACGTACCAGTATAACAGTCTATCCGCGATGCAATCGAACACTTGTTTGCCAGGAACCGTGATATTCGGCCCTTGTGTTTGGGATCGGCGCGACCGATGAAGGAGGAGTGGTACAGAAGGCCATACTACGGTCACGGGAGATGAGGTGAGGACGGGGTTGTCGGTATCAGTATAGCCGCCTGGCTCACCTTGGGCGTGTTACCTTTTGTCTTGAGTGCTCGGAAGAGGGCCTTTTCGGCGCCAAGGATTTGGACGGTCGAGGCGGGGTATTTGCTGAGGTTGGTCAGGCTGCCTGCGTGACTGATCAGCCGTGCGCCGATGCGCTCTCCAAGGAGTGCCGTCAGCGAGGGTGCGACAAGGTTCATTTTTTCGGACAGATAGGCGATGAGGGATTTACGGTAATCGGCAATGGAGACGACACGAGTGGCAAAGGCGGAGATGTTGAGCATGTCAATGTCGGAGATGGACGATCCCATCGAGCCACGCGCGGCGTCGAGGATGTTTTGTGCGAGCGACGCGTTATCGTCGATGATGGTCGTCAGTTCGGGGAGTTTGTCCTCTGACAAGGTGTCCTTATCCCCGATGAACTGCGCGACACGTGCATATTGGTAGTTATCCGACACGAGCTTGATGAGTTCGGGGAAATGGTAGCCATACCACTCCCGAATGCGCATCGCGAAGAGGTTGACGTCTTTGTCGAGTTGATCGAGAAGGGCAATGGCTTGGATGATCATATTGTCCACCCGATTCACGTTGAACTTGAGTTTGGCGCGGGAAAAGGAGTGGCCGAGACCGAGTTGGGCTTTGACGAGGTCGTTGGCGTCGAGACCTTTGAGGAGTTTGTGGGCGTGTTGACGGATGCCGCGGAGGATTTCTTGGGCGTCCTCAGAGGCGTCGCATTTGAAGCCGGTACCGTCCGAGATAGCGTTGGCGAGTGGAGCATCGTGGACGATGAGCTTGACTTTGGCGGATTTCTTTCCACCCTTGGAAAGGTTGAGCTCGAGGAGGGATTTCAAATGGTCGTTCAATATGCCTAGTCAAAGCGTGCACCCCTCATGAGCCAAAAAAAGAAGAGCACGAACCGAACCACCGCACGCACCCTCAGATATGTCGTTGATGTTCTCGAGCGCATCAGCAGCGCTCTTGAACGGGGAAAAACTGAGGAGGGAAACCATCTTGGCGAACTTTGAAAAGTCATTGATCGAGTCTTGGACTGCCTTGGTTTGTGAGCCGACCACATCGTGGAGTTTGACCTCGAAGACAGCATAGCCTGAGGCTGTCTCGAACAGCGCGTGTGTCGCCATCGTGTGTGCGCTGCTCGCCGTGTGCAACGTCGACCGACGGTCCTGTCAAAATTTGGTGGCCGATACACAAGACCCGTTTTGGATATTTGTTCACACAGCTCATGGTTGGTTTCGGTACAATACCTGCCAAGCGTGTTGGAAGCTTGCAACGACGTTTTCAACCACCGTCGTGTTCATCATTTTGAACGTTTCGGGGACGTTTGAGGCTGTCTGCCGTTTCTTGGCGTGTAAGTTATGGATGTACTGAAGTTTTTGCCAGTGTATCTAGATGCCGTACTTGGTCGGCGCCATGGCGCTGCAGACAATGAGCGCTCGAGGGCAGTGTGAACAGGAGAATCGCGCAGGGCTGGGGGTCGCATTACATGGAAGAAGAAGCCACCATCGCATTTCCCCCAGATTGGACCAAGGCATGGGCCAGACCCAAGGCAGAATGTCGTTCTTGTCGGTGGCCAAGGCCAAGCATGCCGAATGGTGGTAAACATTTTTTGCTGTCTCTTTGTTAGGCCACTGGCGAAATGTGGCTCGGCCACAGAGCCCGAACATGACTTTCGTCGCCCGTTTGTGCCAGAATAGGATATTTCCATCAAGAAAAACACAGAGGGAGTATTAATGTTGACAATCTGCTCATCGGCCGATGACAACGCACTGTCACATCTGCCTCGCCGTGTTAGTTTCAAGAAGCTTCCGGCGGCCATCAACACTATCCTTGCTTCCTGCAGGCAAGCCATCCAGATAATGCCCCCCCAGCACGAGGATTGATGCCATCGCATGCCAGACAACAGCGCGTACGCCTCATGCGATCTCAGACAAAGGTTTCGACCAGGCCTCATTTTCCGGGTGCATCACGGGGTGGTTTGCACCTGCCTAAACGGGGTCCAGGATGTATGTCCAGAATGTGCGTGGGGCGTGTCTTGTACCTGAGTTTACCCCCATGTGTATGCGGTGTCCAAGGTTGCTGTGGGCGAGGGGCGAAGAGAAGTGTTGCGCTTTCCACGACTCGGTTCTCCACTGCATCGATCCCCTGTGCGCCTATCGTTCTATCAGACGCGCTTGGAATTGACTCAAAGAGGTTCCAGGACCCTGACTGGGCTGTGTGGCCATGGTGGTCACGTGCTGCATGTGATTGGACGCATTCCATTGGGTCCAGGACCTTGATATATATTTACAGGTGCCGCCTCGTGTTCAGCCTCGAGGAGCACTTATAACTCGCGTCCTCCCCTCCCCTCTTACCTCCCTTGTCCGCGTACCTTTAGGTCCCAGGAGCTTGACTGCGCGGGCTACTGCGGTCATTCTCCAACCGCACTAGTTCGTGGTTCGGTTCCTACTTTCATATAGGTACGATCGTTCTCGATGCCATACAGCATCGCAAGGCTCGCTCACACTCGCATTCAAGGGCCTATTCTTTCCACGTCACATAACACCCCGCCCCCGCTTTCGTTTTGCCACGACACTTTTATATTTGATCACGATCGTCATGTCCAAGTCTCGCCATTCCCCCAACAGCCCCAGCTTCGTCCCGAACACCCCAAAGCTTCGACCGCGGTGCCTCCCAGAGGAGCCGTTCGCTTGCCCCTCCCGCCCTGCAACAAGTGCCGACACGCGACGGCCGCAGACCCCCGCCATGGTGCCTTCATCCAGGGCCAATCCCACTGCTGGACAACCCGCCAAGCCCCTGAGGTCCATCCTCAAGGGAGGTAAGAACGCACAACCCCGCGACTCATACGACAGCGAGGGGGAGATGCTAGCTGCCAAAACGGTAGCTTGCTCTAGGTACAACATCCCCAACGTGTTGCCCCCAGGATCACATTTGGGTAAGCACGCGTCCTCGCCAACCACCTCCCCCTTATCGTTCCCTCTTTTTCCCACGCTCATTGCCGTTACACCTTATCTGATCAATATTGGTGGCAGTGCGCATGAAACAGCCCGCGTTCGATCTGCATTGGCAACTGCTTCCCTTTGATTCACGACGATCGAGGCGACTCCTTCGCTTTGATATAGCCTTCCCGGTGGACGACATGGTCTTCCAGGACCCTGGTCGTCGGACAAAACTCTCCGAAGCCCAGCTGAACAAACCCGCGGCCAATGGCACCATGACCAAGATGCTCATCACATTCGAACGCGGGCCGTTCTCCTGGGAGGTGGACGTCAAGAACGCCCACGGGATTTGTTGTCGGGATGTGTTCGAGGCCATTTTCAAGGCCTTCAACGAGCAGCTCACTCCCGAGGAACAAAGGCTGGTCCGCAACCGCCGGGCAGTCGAGGAGGCCTTTCGCCTCCGCTGCAAACTTGCTCCCGGCCTTCCAGAGGTCGAGCGTTCCTTGGGATGGAAGAGGGTCGATGTCCTCTGCCATCAGACGGTCTTCCTTGGCTTGACTCAGCCAAAGTCTGGCAGCGACTGGGTCCTAAACCTCGGTACACTACCTCATGTCCCCGGTCTGTCATGTTGAACACCCGACGATCTCTATGTATGCTCACGATAACCCGGTACGTGCGCATCCTCAGTACTTATCGCGATATCAAGCTCACCCCTGGTCAGGACTGGCTCCCGATATACCTGTGCACATTCCTTTATATCATCAACCACACTCATGTCAGTCCACACATTCGCATTGTCGCATGTTTCGCTATTTCGTTTGATACCCGCTCGTTGCTCTGTTACCTACATCCGGTTTAAGTTTATTCCACTGTGGTACTTGGTTCGGTGGCCCACTTATGTGCCACTAGAGGCAAGTCAGGCGTTCCGACGATCGCCTTGCTTCGCACATGTTGTCCCTCTTTACCCAGACGCATTTCTGCGTCTGTATGCCGTTCTGTGCTGTCTCCATTTCTACTTTGAGGACGTGTATGACTCGGGACATTCTAGCGTTAACTCGCGTTCCCCGTTCCTGGTGTTCGTTTTCTTCGCCACATCAGACTACACATGTAACTAGTGACTGAATGGATGAACACGGATCTCATCCGATAGAAGGGCAAAGCAAATCTGCCTATCTACAGCATGCGGGGCTTGAAAATACCACGCACGATGGCCCACCCCGAATCTCTGGATGTCGGGGTGAGTGATCGCGTGGCGTAGTCGTGGCCAGCGAAGAACATGACGGAAACCCAGAAAAGGGTCCACGAAAGGACACGAGACGTAGATAACGCTACAACCCCGCGGCGTACAGCGTGCCGGAAATTATCGATAGGAGCTTCCAAGAGACGATGGCTGAC
Organism: Boletus pseudo-olivaceus; assembly: GCA_038092955.1. NCBI lineage: Eukaryota > Fungi > Basidiomycota > Agaricomycetes > Boletales > Boletaceae > Boletus > Boletus pseudo-olivaceus. Next base: position 6,852 of record JBBPRI010000052.1, read on the forward strand.
CTGGATATCGGGCCGTGTTTGTACCTTTGGAGCTAAAAAGTGTAAAAAGAGGTTCGTCAAGGACACGCATATACTTGGTTTCCATACCACCTGCCGCGTGTTTGATCGGCGTTGAAACGTTGAATAGGCGCGATGTTGAAATTACTTGCGAGGGGCAGACGGTGAGCGATGATTGGATAGGTCTTCTTTTCCTGGCTTTTCCTGTGTTGTTATTTCGAGGGACGTGGAGTACCCTAAATACGAGGGTGTTCCGATTCCGGGAAGTTGGTTCCGAGGTGGAGGAGAACTCGGAACTCTCATTTGAAATTGAGGAGGGGTGGGCAAAGGGGTGGTAGGGGTTCCCACTGGTAGGCTGGACCGGTCTGGGTCGCTTTCGTCGATGTCGAAGGGCAATACCTGCATGAGATCGGCATTCGACAAAAAATGTGTGAGACATGCTTGACCTGCCGGTGGAGGGGAGGTTGGGGATGATCGATGATGGGCCCCCGGGGCTGGATGGGGTCGATCATCGCGTGCAGAGCACTCGCGGCGTTCTGGACCGGGGACGAGGGGATTGGGAGTTACAGGGGTCAGAGGGAAAACAGACGCAGCTAGTTTCTGGGGAATAGGAACTCGTCCCTTCCGATCCGATTTGAACGAGGTTGCGCTGATCGATATCCGTGGGGCCTCCGCGAACGTGCGCCCAAATCTGCGCTTGTCGACCGTCTAGGAAGAGAGTGCTTGATACCGGAGACGTACATTCAAGCTCCTGGAACAGCACGATGTTTGGCATCGGACTACTGACGTTCGCATGCCCCTTGTCGAGGGCCGAGGCTCACAGGGACATTCGACCTTTCAAAATGCCGACGATCAGTGTACTTTAGTTATCCCTGATCCTGTGAGTGGTACGAACATCATTATCTTGCTCGGCAAGTGGTGTCTAGGTGATAGTTCCGATGCTGAACACTTGTGGACCGCAGGAGTCCGAATGGGTTCGAACGTCCGAACGGGTCCGCCGTCGCATTCGCTTGTGGGGCTGTCCTTGCAGATCAAAGTACTTACTGTAAGTCATTGGGTGGTTGTAGCACCGCCTGACACTGGTTGCGATTCTCTGGGCATGATGGGGTGATGGGATGATGGCCCAGTCGCCAATCATTCTCATCGCATCGTAGGCTACAATGGTCGAGGCCAATCAAAATCCCATCAGCGCCCCAGGTCGGTAGTAGTGCTAGTGAGCCGGTTACGGGATGTCAACGAAAGCTTCAGCGGCGCCGTCCTGTTTGTTAGAGTCTGAACGACAGTGAACAGAGAGGTAAATGTATCATGTGATTGGCTCTCAGCAGACAAGAATTGTTTGCTACATAGTAACGTACGTAGTTTTGCAACTTGACGTGAGTACATGAAACGAGAACAGGTTCCGAAGTCTCAGAGGCAGTGAGTGTATGCACATGTGCTGATGGTGGCTTCCCTTCACAGCCTGCTGCTGTCTCACCACCTGGAACAGATCACAGCGCTGCCAGCACGAGTGCCAAGACTGCTAGTAACTACCCAATCGCTATTCAGATATATGGTGCGTTGCAAGTTGATTCTTGGGTTGGTCTGTCAGCATGATGGGACTGACCTATATAACAACGCCATCGGAGTCACGGCGCTTCAGTCAACACCATGTCCCTAACCAACGAACTTCCCCCAGCGCCAATTCCAGTCCTCACGCCGTCGCTTGTGACGAGTCTCCGCGAACGCACGCAGGCCGTGCTTTCGTATCTCGTCAAAACAAACACCATATCTACATTTTTCAACGAATCCAGTATTCTCTCCGACCTTCGAAACGCCATCAAACTGAGCGGCGAATCAGACACGGCGTTTGAAACGTTTCACGACAATGTTCCTCTCAGCGTATACCAGCACTACCTTCCCTTCATATCGCGCCTCTTCGAAAAACCCTGTAGGATGTCCTCGATTGAAAACCTGATGTCACCAGGCTTTCCAGAGTTTATCGCGCACTCGGCTGGCACGTCCTCTGGTACAACAAAATACTTTCCGAAATATCGTCATCCGGAACACATGTCCACTTCAACGTCACAGACTATGAAGGCTTCAAGTCCAGCCAGCAAGTTTGGGGGAATGAACTGCATTGTTTACTCGCTTCGATATTATCAAGTGGTGGACGGCCTGAACGAGGACGGGGACGTAAAACTGAGAGTCCCGGTGTATCTGATGTCAACAGGCACCATCCGAATGTTCAACAACATGGTGCGTCTTTTATATAGACCCCCACTCGTGGCACTGACTGTTACCAGCATATTGACAAAGATCCGTTGTACCAAGCAGCAAGGGGTATGCGGGATTCTGTGTCCAGGTGCTTGCAACCACCCTAAACTGACGTATCTATTTAGTCCCAGGTCATTCCTCTCCATTGGGTGTCTCCTTCATCCGCAACCACAAGTCCTTCCTCTTCATGCATGCATTATTCGCCCTCTACGAACCCAAAGTCGAACTCATCAACACAATGTTCACCACCCTTTTCCGTGACTTTTGCCGCGTCATCGACGACCAATGGGATATACTTGTCGAATGTATCGACACGGGCTCGATTCCGGACTCAATTGAAGTGAATGATCTCAAAGACATACTCCTGGTAAGTAACGTTTCCTGAGACATCCGAGAAACGATCACTTTATACGTTCTTGATCAGAAATTCTTACCTTCGAATCCCGAGCGCGCAGCAGAGCTCCGCGGGATTCGTCAGAGTGCGCAGTCACCCGGGTGGTTAACTAAAATTTGGCCTGGATTGCGCGTCGTTGTTGCCATCTCGAGCGGGCCATTCCAGACGGTTGTCCCGGAAGTGAGCTCCTGATGCGTCTCCGGAGATATTGGTCAGTTAACTCCAATCAGATCCGACATTACATTGGACCGGACGTAGAGCTGCAAACGTTGGGCATCAACTGCAGCGAGGCCTTCCTTGCACTCGCATATGACCATCGAGATGCCAGCTTGTACAAAGTCGTCGGGTCGGACGACATCATAGAATTTTTACCCATAGACACTCCAGAGGAATCCAAGTATGTCAAACAAACGGTACCCACATTTCACGTCCCCATGCAGATTGGACGATCTGATGTTGCTTTTCAAGTGGAACATCGAAGTTGGTAGCAAATATGAGGTCGTGTTGACAACGAGAGACGGATTCTGGAGATACCGTCTCGGGGACATTATCGAGGTCGTCGGCTTTGATCCTCGCGATGGCCAACCGGTCATACAATATCTCGAGGTTCGTACACAGTGGTCACCTAATTGATCCGTTTCACTCACCTTCCTCATCGTGACAGCGGCGAGAGTGAGTTAAGAAGCCGATTCGCACCAAAGGATGGTAAGCTGACTCGCACTCTACAGCGCTCACATGCGTCTTGCCAACGAGATGGTGACGGGGCAGGAACTCTTGGACGCACTCAACTCGACGTCCGATTCTTTCGGAGTCGTCTCCGAGTTTTGCGTCTCCCCAGATTATCGCGAGAGCACACCCCGTTACTGCTTTTTCGTAGAACCGTATGGCGAACTGGGTAGGTCCCCTCGTCAACCTCTTTGTATGCTGGGCTGCTGACGCGTTTGCACGCTTGCCTTTCTCCTCCTAGGCGCTTTACCGACCTCCGTGTCTCAGGAACTCAACACATACCTTGAACGACACAACAAGAACTATATGGGAGAAACGCAGGCTGGGAAATTAGCCCCTCCGGTCGTGCGTGTACTTCGACAGGGCACGTTTAGCGAGTACAGAGACTGGAGGGTCTCAGTGACCGGGATGGCTTCTGGTCAAATCAAGGTCCCCCTTGTGGTATGGGCCGAGGTGACCCGAAACTGGTTAGCGGCGCGGGTGGTCCAGGAATTCTAGACGGTTTGGTGTTCCTTGTTCTCATTGGCATGTTGATCGCGAACCTTCCCCCCCTTCCCCTCCCTTTCAACTGATCACTGGGCTATAATGGCAGGGTGTACAATGCTATTTGTCTTGTAGATGATAGGCAAGCCGTTTTATGTAATAGTCCTTTATTTTATACTATCTTCCTCTCTTTATTCTCATTTCCTAGTTCCCGCCACGGTAGGAGTGAGTTTTGCGTGCCCCAGTGAGTTTTCATTTTGGCAGGGCTCTGTTCGTCTCGGCGTTGATATCTAGGTTGTACCCTGTTATGGGTCGCTGAGACTCGCCCAAGTTCGCCAAGGTATGCGCACGGCCTGCGGGTGCGCTTGCCTGACCCCCCCTGAGCCCTTTCTACTCACCGTCGTGTCGCATCCATCTCGCTGGTCATCTTGTCGTACGTCGGGCGAATCGAGGATCCTGCCGCGCAATCCGCCATGTCTGAGGTTGCCATGCACCAAATATAATGTTACATACATCAGATATAGGGTCTTGGACCAACCTCATCACGGATTTTGCAAACACGGACGGTGATGTTGTTGCAGATCGCGGGTGGTTAGGAGTCAGCTCTTGTGGTGTGGCTGTCGATCCATATCACGCTGTTGTGTGGCACAGACTCTGATGACGGGACATTCACGCGGGTCACTCGGTCTGATAGTAACTCACCTTGCTGATCATGAACAACTGGAATAGGTCGATGTCAGGGCTGGTGTCCGATTGTATGTATTCGTGGCGAGTTTTGCCACAGATGGCCCATTGGCCCCGTCATTGGTTATAGGACATGTACGCGAGGATCCTGTGAGAGAAAAACGTGTCGGGTGTAGTATTACCCGCTTTCAACGAGACGCGATTGCTAGAGGAACTCGGTGACGTCGCAATGGAGTCTCGGCACTACAATGAAGCTGTCGAATACTTCTCGACCGTACTGTCGCTCCAGCCCAGTGGACAGCATAGACACCCTTCACCAAGCGGAGAGCGGAGTAAAGCACAGGCTTGGGTGAAACTCGTTGCCGGGAGGGGTGGGGGAGCGCGCTGAGCGGCCCACGATTTGATGCGTCCACATCTCGACACTCTCGCCTTCTGCTTCGGACTGGGCGGTTAGATTGAGAATTTGGACACGTCACGATCCGATCGCTCCCCAGGTACTGTCTTCCGTCGGAGATATGGCTCAATCTGCTTCTCAATGTGTCCGTTGAGCGTCTGTCGTTTTTCTTTGTCATTTCAGAACATGTTTCGCCGCCGGAGCTTCTTGCTAGACAGTAGCCTACGTATCGTGGTTCCATTTCCGCTATCTGTCATCGGACGGGTTCTGGATGCCAAGCGAAACCGAAATAGTCCGACCTCGCGATGAGCCTTGACATTAAGGGCAGAGGCGGATGCCATACCCCAATGACAGCGGGAGGGCTCTCGAAACAGTAAATGGGAATGTAAGATTTTGAAGTTACGCCTTGTGCGCTATGAAAACCAGTCACTTCAAGTTCCGATGGCGAGCATAACTGGCTATACATACCTTGTCGGCGACAATGTCAGTTTGAAAAGCCAACAGCGTGAGAGGTTCCTGATTCCTGAGTGCATTAGCTATATGTCGACCAGGAGAAGTGTGCCTGCGCACGACGAATCTGAGAGTAGTCATCAGCGCGTTATCCAATATTTGAACAGCATGATGTATTGGAGTTGAGCAGAACACACCACGGCGGACAGAACAGGAAGCTTGGATACCTCACCAAGTGAGCCATATCATCCCACAAATCATCGAGCTGGACGCCATCAGAATCAGTGTCGCTCGTCACAAGGATTCCAGATGTCACGAGCAGTAAATGGATTCGGAGGCAGTTTCGGATGTCAACATCGCATGTCATAGCATGCTCCGAATCCCGATCTGTGCACAGTTCGCTATGTGAAGTGGGTGAGAACAGCATGCAGTGTTTGGTAAGAAGCCCCAGTTGGTACCTACCAAGTGACACAGTAATCACCCAGCACCAGCGGAGCACCCGGTAACCTGGCGAATGCCGATCTTCACCGAGCACCCATGGTAAGTCATCACCAGTTTCCTTATCAATAGTGGTGCAGCAGATGTCACTAGTCATCTCACGAGTGGGCATTACGTGATTGGCACTCTGAGCTCACCGAGGGGCCGGGGGCTCGTTGACCACCCCCAAGCTGTCGTTCGATAGTGGCAGAATTGAATGGGTGAATTTCGTCAACGTGTATGTGTCTGAGGGCACCTCGGGTCGCTAGAAGACGTAGGAGCTATTTTCACTGATTGCTATCTCTCCGAGCTTGAGTCATGGCTGGGGAGTAGTCGTCTAGACCGAATCTCCCTGCATCACCGCCCGGGTACGTTCCCGTTCAGGGGAGCGACATCGGACGGGGGGGGAGGGGGGGTCTTGGGTCGCGCTCCGAGCGTCGCACCGCGGGGTCACCAAGTTAGACCACTGCCTCGAGCAACAACAAAGAGAGAATGCCGATCAAACGTCCTGGTGACAGTTGCTTGACAAGTTCGGAGATCTGTCGAGTCTGAAATCTCGGGGATGGCCCGGGGTCGGGATGACCCTAGGATGCCGGATCTCGGTGCAAACGACCTGTCAGGATATGTTTCATGCAAATGGCCCCGCGGACGTGCATCATATAATACCCCCGGGGTAGAATAGTTCAGCCAGCCCCTTGCCTACGGAATAGAAATCAGTCAGGGACGAGGACCGTATAGAACATGGGTGCTGTCGATTCAAATGTGTCACCTTTGTCCGTGGCCGCCGTTCGCACTACTACCACGCGCATCGCCTCGCCAATCTTCGTACTTGTTCGGAAGAGAGTCCAACGTCTTCTTGACTGCCCTTGTCAATGACTCGTTTTAGGCCTTCGTCGGCCATCTTAGGCCAAGCATCCAGGGACGATGCTCCTGCAGGGACCCGCGCGTCTATTCGTTTACGCACCCCGGCAAGCAAGTTGGTATCTCCACCAGTTTCAATGTCAAGGCTGAAGGAGCACCACGGACCGAAAGAGTCGGCCATTTGAAGCATGCAGGGAAGGTGAGCAATGTAAAGCAACGCGTAAGTTACTAACAGGCATCCCAACTTGGAGAGGAGGGGCCCACCGAATGGATAGATCCAGCACAACCAACGGGCTGGCTCAATGACCTGGATAACCTTCTGCTCGTCCGACATGTCAACGGTGACAGTGTGGAACGCGCAAAGAGCATCCGTGCTTGTGAGGCCAGCCCCCAGGCCTTCATGGCCTCAGGCCTGGTGCTCTGGAGTCTCACAAGTGCGTGCCCCAAACAATGGCAACTTGAACCGGACTGCAAAACCAAGCGCCGGGAACTTTCTCAGTTGCGTTCAAGTCTCATCGACACTTGCCTATCCTCGCGGGTCCAAGATACAGTTCCTTTCGATATCAAGTGGTCCTGGTACTTCCTAGGCCGACACAAACAAAGCGGGTTCTCTAAACGTATCCCTATAGACAGTCAAGTTGATACGTCAGCGTCACAATGGGCCCCTGATCATTCGCGCTTTCTGATGCCTCGATTTGTGTTCTAGTCCTTGCAAGTTTTGGGCTATTTCAGAATTTCCAGTCGCCACCTGGACGGAACCTTTCCTCTGTATGCGGAGACTCAACTGTCGTGGCTTCACACATCGAGTTTAACATTGGGTCGGAAGACAATGGGTCCGTACATGCGCGCTTTCGCCGAATTATGACTATATCTTGTATCTTCAGCATGGCATGGTACATCTGCACCGTCGGTTCAACATCTTTCCCCAAGACGAAGATGAAGACCGTGATTGAAATTCTAGGTCCTATTCTCCAGTACATCAGTTAACGAAGTCGCGGTACGATTACCGTTGTTGCGGTGATCTCTGAATTAACCAAGTCTTGGCATCTATTCTTCCGATGTCATACGCATATCACCAGGATCATCGGGGTGACAGCGGATAAATTCAATGTTGCCTTGGGGGTATTCAGTGTGTGGACTGTGAATATTCCGTGTTCACAACTGCAATCCAGTACATGTCCGCCGGATGCTTGTGGGATACACTAAAGGCAAGGATATGGGCTTCGACACCATGTCTAGTAACACCACCACTCACGCTTTTCATAGCTGGCCGGGGTAGATGTATGGGATGACCGTTTTTACCATCATGATTTTCGTAGGAAAACAGAACTTGTGCAATAGGTCATGCATTGTTTTCCAGCGTCCTTCGGATGTAGGTGTGCCCTCCTCACGACCGTCTTACCTTCGGGCTTGAGTAGATCATACATACAGTGTAGCGCGATAACTGAAGATGTTACCTCCGCCGTAGTCAGTGCGCACCTGAGTAAGCGAACAAGCGTGTCAAAAGATGTTTTTACAGTCTTATTCCCAGCGCATCAAAAAATAAACCACGAGGTCGAGTTTTGATAGAGCATGGGCGACATGCTGCGACCCCTTTCGTGTCTCTGGGATCGGATTGATTCCACGAGTGCCTGATTACATGGCATGGCGCCCGCCAGTTGGGATCCGGATCATCTTCCGCGGCGCGTTCAAGCTGGTCGAACCTTTCATTGGATTTAGTGTCATGGCCTGGCCGATCCGAACAAGACATCAGACACAACCTTGGGAGTGATTCCAACGGGTTGGTGAGGTGCGAGGATTGCTGTCAATCCCGAAGACTTTCGTTGACCCCACAGGAGTAAACCAGTTGGAGGCAACAGTACACATGTCACGGACGTTTGGTCCCATCGGTTACTGATGTCCCGTGTCTAGTTCAAAATAGCAAAAAAAATATTGATCATTGAAGTAACTTGAAAGACACTCGATCTGGTTTTAGATGACGTCGGAAGGATGCTATCTGAAGGACACACGAATGAACGAGCCTCCAAGATAGCCAGACGTTACCTAAGAACGGGTGCTATGAAGTTCAAAGAAAAGATCGGCCGCCGAATCCATCGATCCAACCACCACGGCGGCCACGAAGACTCGGAGCCGGCGCACTGAAACCGGTGTTGTACCGTGCGACGGCGACAGTGCGATTCAGTTCCAACAAGCTAAGTTTCTTGTCAGCGTGCGGCCCTTTTTTTTCTTTTGCTGAATGGTGGACAAAAGCACTCACGCGTGGGTCTGATTGCTAACTGAGTTGCTCTCGAGGATATGGGTCCACCCGGCCCCGGAGACCGGGGAAAACGATACAAGACAGAATGGCCGATTGAGTGTAGTTGTCACACATCCCCTGAGAGGCTCTGCTATCGGAGTCACAGGAGTGTAGTAATCAGCCTATAGCATCGCGCGGTTCTGACCGCCACCGGCAAGTTGGTCTCATGGAGACTTCATCTGAGAGCGAGGGCTATTTCTGACGGCGACGAGCAGTACACGTTCGCCGTGGTCGGGCGCTGTATTCCGACTCAGTGGGACACGGTTGTGGAAAAGCGGGTGAACGCGCAGCAAGGAGTATGACCAATTGAGCGGTGGCAGTTCGATTGTCGACATATAGTATCACTCAGCTCGCTCGCCCGCTTTCTACCCTTCCCTCATCATCATCTCCCATCATGACTACCTCCCTCGATCTTCTCAAGCAGACCGGCACTGTCGTCGTCTCAGACTCTGGTGACTTTGAGTGTAAGCACGCCGCTTCCCACCGCGAGCGCTAACGTTGATAATGGACTGTGCACGATCTTATCAGCGATCGATGCCTACAAGCCACAGGTGCGTCCAGATTTCATTTACCCAGGGCACGTTGTATAACGAGAACCGAGCAGGATGCGACCACGAACCCATCCCTGATCTTGGCCGCGGCCAATAAACCGGGTTACGCACGTCTCATTGACGCCGCCATCGTGTACGGAAAGAGCAAGGGTGGTTCCCTCGAGGACAAGACCAACGCCGCCTTGGACCGTTTGGTATGAATGGAAGCTCTCTTTTTTCGTTGCCACAGCCTTCACACCACCACCACCCTCATTTAGCTTGTCGAATTCGGAAAAGAAATTCTCGCTATTATTCCCGGCCGTGTGTCGACGGAGGTTGATGCTCGTCTCTCCTTTGACAAGGAAGCCACCAAGAAAAAGGTAAATTGACCTCGATCACGCGAACACGTAATTCGACGAGCGTGCTGATGGGCCGGCCTTTGATTCCTTTTCGTCATCAAGGCCAAAGAGCTCATCGCCCTTTACGAATCGATCGGTATCAAGAAGGAGCGTATCCTCATCAAGATCGCATCGACGTGGGAGGGTATCCAGGCAGCGCGTGAACTCGAAAGGGACGACGGCATTCACTGCAATCTCACACTTCTCTTCGGTTTCGGTCAGGCCGTTGCTTGCGCCGAGGCAGGTGTCACCCTCATTTCGCCCTTTGTTGGTCGCGTAAGCAGAGTTTTCTATTTGGATCATTCCAACATGTGCCTCACAGTTTTTCCAATTCATTATTTCTGAATAGATCCTCGACTGGTACAAGAAGTCGACTGGCAAGAACTATGAAGGCGACGAGGACCCTGGTGTCATTTCGGTAAAGAAGATCTTCAACTACTACAAACAACACGGCTACAAGACCATTGTCATGGGTGCCAGTTTCCGTAACGTACGTTAACCACCCCAGCTTGTTTGTCTGTTGCTCTGACTCAACAACGCCCACCCATCCCACCGGCCGATCGCATCACCATGGTTGGTTTCCGACAGGCTGGCGAGATTAAAGCATTGGCTGGTGTTGACTTCCTGACCATCTCCCCCGCCCTGCTCGAGGAACTCAAGAAGTCGACGGACCCTGTACCCAAGAGATTGGATGCCTATGGGTGTGGGTACTCTCTCTCCTCTCTCCCCCTCTCCCCCTCTCTCTCCTCGATATGGGACGTTCTCGAACCTTGCCGACCGTTGCATGGTTGGCTGATCTGCCCCTTTTTTTCTTCTCTTCCTTTTCATCGTTCCTTTCCCTTGCCCCTTTTGCACGTTCCCTCTTATTTATCCTTTTTTTCCCATTCCCGTCACGCCCGCGCCCGTTATTAATTCTTTGTCATCCCGTGTTCTAGCGTACGAGCGCATCGAAAAGGTCTCCTTCGTCGATAACGAGCCCGAATTCCGCTGGACCCTCCTCCAAGACCAGATGGCCTTTGACAAGCTGCACGAAGGCATCAAGAAATTTGCAGAGGACGGGGAGACGCTCAAAGCGATCGTCCGTAAGAAGATCGCCGCCTAGACGAACGCATGTTTTTGCTCGTGACGCAATGAATTTTTTTCTTCTGTTCTTTGCGTTCCCCCACGCCCTTCTTGCCGTTTTAGTAGACGTAATGTACAAGTAGACGAAAAGAAAGACGTGAGATCGTACGAGGAGGGGGGGGGGGGAAAGAGTGAATGAAAAAAAAAGAAGGATAATGAGGGTGTAGTTTGGTTTTCGCATTGTAGATACGTAGGAATGGTGTCAACGGTGACCAACCAGTTGATACGCGGGCGCGCGCCCATCCATCTTTCCATCTCCGTGGGTCAGTTGATCATCTGAGCTGGCTGGCTGGCTTCGCCGTCTTCCATTCTGAATGGTGGTACGATTGTGTGGATGCCGTCAGTTTCGTACGTGGGATCTCGTGAACGGAACCCTGCCATCATCATCATCGATCCACTGGCATGCCGACAACTATTCCACCATCCCTCACGATTTCGAGATCACGACAACCGGCGGAAAGTTTAAGCAGCGTTGCAATTCGTCGTGGCTAGAAAAGTACAAATGACCAGTTGTGCATTTTAATAACTCATGAGGTACAGGAAACGATAACCGGTGTCACAGATACTACGAGAGACAATGACGGACGGAACACTTCGAAAAAAAAAATACGAGAACAAGGGACGTCCGTTGCAAGCTTTGACGGTTGTGCTCGCATCAAGAAGACATGTCATATGCGCGCAGGGTGGAGTAGGGAGGTAATGGTTCTGTGTCAAAAAAAAAAAAAATTCATCCTAGGCGATCGAGTCAACATTAATTTCTCAGAAAAACGTAGGATAGAACGAGGACACTCTTTGGGCTCCGGGAATACAGATCCATCGAGAATCCGGTTAGAGCGAAGACACCCCCGATTCCCACTCCTCCCTTGTCACACAGCCGACACCCCTACACACCGGGCAAGACACCTCGACCACCGGCTCCGTCTTATCCTCACCACCCCAACCCGCAACCCGCTCCGCACTGACAAGACAAGCAAGATGGAAGGCGTGCGCGCATACAGATGCACGGCCATCGTTCCCGTGGTCATTAGGACCAGGCAGCGGGTGGATGAACACTTGCTTCGTCAACGATGCGGATGATTCAGGACAAGGATCGTCGTCAGAAGGGCCGATGCCACAGCTCGTGTCGGAACAGCGCAGACCCTGCTCTCGTTCTCGCTGCTCCACACATTGTCGCAGTGAGGGACCAGGGGCAGGCGGGAGGGTCCACATTTTCCTCTCCCGGCGGGGAGGCATAGGACGTGTGGGTCGGAACATGTTTGGACGAAGCGGAAGGAATTGAACGACGCGAGGACCGCCCACGGGAGGAGGGGCAGGTTGGGGTCCACCTGCTTCAGGCACTGGCCTGCCTTGTGGTTGTGGTTGAGCGTCTTGTGCGGGAGCAGTATTCGGAGCTGGTGCTGGAGCAGGCCCTTGTCCATTTATCACTTGTGGGATAATATTCTGTGTCGTCCGCAAAAGACCCTCAATCAATGAATGAAAATCTTGGGCAAGCCCATTGGGGTTTGCAGCACCGTTTCCGCCAGCGGCACCGGGGCCCGCTCCGCCATTGTCAGCACCATCAGCACCCTCGGGGTTATCACGGGGATCACCACCTCGTTCTTCAGGGGGATCACCACCAACAAACATATCTAATCCTATCGTCACGACATCAATACCTACAGGCGCAGATGGATACTCGTTAGTCGAGCTTGGCAGAGAGACTGCGCTAACGCGGCGCGGTGGGTGGAAATAACGTACCCTGGTTGACACCTCCAGGTGCTTGTGGCGCAGTTGGTCTGAGGGGTATTTGAATGGCTGGGAAAGACAGTACAGGGATTCCGGGCATGCCGACAAATGGATTGAAGCCTAGGCCGGCTGGTGGTATACCAGCTTGTCCAGTGTGGGGAGGGGGTGCAGCACCAGGTGGCACTGCGGCTGTTGCAGGATTGGCATATGCAGTTGCACGCGCAGGGTCCACCGGAGGAGCAGCAGCGTCAGCCGCATGAATACCGGTACCAGGAACCTCCAAAGGAACGTCCGGTGCAGCCCGAGGCCCAGCTGGAACTGGGTTTGGAACGGCATTATCGGGTTGAGGAGGGCCACGGTCGAACACACGTCTGGGCGGCGGAGTATAGGTAAGGTTTTCCGGGTCGATGTTGAATCTGCAGGTAGGGCACGTTGCTTGCTTTGCTCTTGTGAACCACGGCAGCAGACAAGAAGCATGAAACACGTGAGCACATGGAAGGGAGATGATCTTGGCCGCCTCGGAAGAGGGCGGGACTGAGGCGGACATCCCTGGTTCAGAATGGGAAACGGAGACGGGGGGAACGTCAACGTCCATCCCATCACACTCTGTAGTCGTCTCGTTTTGTCCGTCAATAATGTCCGTCCCGGAGGTTGATAATTGCGGCACTTCATCTCCCGAAAACTGCCGACCACTAAAACTATCGCTCTCGGCATCCAGTAGCGTGTCCCAGCAGATAGCGCAGCCGGACGACGATCCTTCAGCATTGGAAGTCCCAACGTGCCCTCCTGGTGCACCTCCAACACGTTCTAACCTCTTCACGAGCCCCAAAGGGACGACCTCTAGACCAGCAACAAGCGTCTTTGCTCGCTCCGGGTCTTCCCGCGCCTCATCTAATCCCTGAAACTCCTGGAAGAATGCCGCAAACGACGCAAACAGCTCCTCTCGGGCAGCTGCATCCATACCAAACATGCCCGGAGGCCCGCCTTGACCGCCGGCAGCTGGTCCTGTCCGATTACCCGGGGGAGGCCCAAAGAGCGGTATGGTCAAAGTAAATCCTGCTGCAAAGATCGGGACACCGCGCGGTGCATGACCGGGGGTTGGATTATTACCTGTAGGTGACGGATCTGCAGTACCCTCACCAGTATGTGTGTGTTCATGTGGAACGTCTCCCCCAGGAGGGCCCTGGTCAAATAAGGCACCGAATAAGCCCACTGGAGGAGGACGAGGTGGTTCATTCTGTGGCGTGGCATCGCCCGGTGGAGGAGGACCACCTACACGCTCTGAGGGGTGTCGACGGTCCCTAGCGTTGTCCCCGTCATCGTCCACACGAGCACGTCGAGTACCAGTCATAGGTTCGACGGGAGAAGGATCGCCTTCATCATCCGTCCAAATGCTGTTGCGATCATCGTCGACGGGCTGAATATCCTGATGTGGCGGTACTGGGTTGAAAGCGGCGAGGCCGGCATCTGACTCGTCCGACGAGTCGGTCACGGAGCGCAACTCTGGCATGGAATCCTCGTCTTCATAGCGCTGCGAATCATGTTGGGGATGAGGTAGTATGTCAGCGTCTGGGAACGTAGAGTACACAGATGAGTCGGGCGCGGCCGAACTGGGGGAAGGGTGGGCGGGCGCCGTGGCGCGAGTGTCTTGTCTGCCACCCACGGAATTCAAAGGCTCGAAGGGTGGCATGTTATCATCCGTACGATCCCGCGAGCCGCTGTCTCTCTGCTGCGCACTACCGGAATCATGGTTACTGGCGAAGGCGTGATTGATATTTCGGAAGACATTCTGGATGGTGGTTCCGATGTTGAAGCTGTGGGAAAAGGGCAAACCGCGGGTATTGTTATTATCTCGGTGGTCGTTGTTCATACGGAGTGAGCGGGATGGTGTCAATGGTGGTAAGAGAACAAGAAGTGGAGGGTGTTTGTAATCAGTACTCGGCGAGACTTTGTAGTCCCTTGTTGTCGACTGCGACCAGCGCAAGTATACCGCTATCAGGTCTTGGTGACGCTTGTTTGTCCCGCTCGCGTAAACACCAGAACATTCGCCACTGTTTGTCCACAGTCGCGTGTTCGATCCACAACAATGGCAATTTTCTTTTCAACACCCATATGTACTACACTACAGCATATACAGAAACACCCAGCGAAACGATCACAACGCCTTTGTCTTACCCTTCTGCTTTCGTTTGCGCAGATATCGTCGTACAACAGGGACACCAAACTATCATCCTCGTCAGCATCACCTCACTCAAGAGCCAAACGACAACATACCCGGACTGTCGGATACAGTATCAAAAGTGTCCCCCCGATGATCCAGCCCCATTGCACATGCACGGGTAGGGGCTCCTGGAACATTCCTCGGCTCCATTTGATAATCACCAACAACTCTGTCAAGACCGTGGCGAGCAACAGCCAACAATGCTGTCCCATGCGCTTTGCTTTCCTGTCCGTAGATTGAGTCACCTGACCCCCTCTCTTCATAGGACTGGAGGACGTACTTTCGATCATTAATATACTGGTATAACTCCCTCACGGCCGGTAGAGCACACAAGAAGACAAACGCGAGTCTCATTATAACGATAGGATGATCAGGCTCCATCCATAATAATGACTAGAGTTGCCATTTATGATCAACAAGACCGATAAAGACCGACATGACCATATACATCAATGATATCACTCACCTTCAAGTAAAACGGGTTCAGCTCCGCAGCAAGGAACGCCGCAAGGAGCAGTACGACCATGACATAGTGACGGAACGATGTTGTTCCCTCCCACTTGAAAGCAGTCCAGTCATGCGGTGAAAACTGGCTGAGCACCCGCTTTGCCTTCGAGCGTAACCCCCGTGTTTGTCGCAGTCCGCGCCATTCATATGGCTAGGTGGCGTTCGGCCGGGGTCACCGACAAACTGGAAGTATATAGATGGCAACATACCTTTACTTCCAGATACTGACAAGTTTTCATCCCTGCCAATACGGCGAGACCGTGCCCCATTAACTCGTTGGTGGCTGTATGCGGAAAAGCAGAAACGCACCGAGATACGCTCCTAACCAGTTGCAGAGCAGGACATCAAGGATCCACTGAGCGATAAGATATCAGCAACCGGTAAACCCGGAACAAGGAGGGGTTACATGGTCCCACCAGCACTGGGAAACTTTGAGCGTTTCGCGGAGATAGGGAGATCTGGAATAAGCACACCTCAGCGAAGTTCGGCAGCTGATGCTGCAGACTATATTCAGCGAATTCAAATGCTATG
This sequence comes from Boletus pseudo-olivaceus, assembly GCA_038092955.1. Taxonomy (NCBI): domain Eukaryota; kingdom Fungi; phylum Basidiomycota; class Agaricomycetes; order Boletales; family Boletaceae; genus Boletus; species Boletus pseudo-olivaceus. The sequence goes on from JBBPRI010000052.1 coordinate 22,901, forward strand.
CTCAAGATCTTCAATGACCAAAATTAGCCACTCGTTTCCAAAGGACTGCCGATAAAGAGGGCGCACCCAGCAGAACCAATAATCACGCAATATCATCGCCTTTCCAAACCATCCCAACGCATGTGCCAAACAAAATATGTCAATCGCACCCTAGGCAAACGACATTCGCTGCGTTTCAGGACAGATGATTTGAAAGCAAGCGATCAAAAAGGCCGACCAGGATATTGTGCGCAGTTAGCGTGCAATTTTCCGCGTAGCTCTTCTCAGGGAGGGGGACGTTCAGGGTAGGATCTAGAAACGTCATCATTCTTCTCGCGGAGTGAAGATCCTGGAAGAGTAAGAAAACCAGTGCGAGTTCATAGAGTAAGTTGATCCCTAGCAAAATCCGCCAAAACGCTGGGTGCGGCCGTATAAACGGCCCGTCCCGGAACTGAATCATGGAAAACATCAAGAAGGAAGCCATCGCGGCATAGACCCCTCTGAAAATGAATGAGATCACGAGTGAGATCAAGACATGGAGAGCGCATACACGCGACGTTTGTCTCGCCCTTCTGCGAGGACGTCGGGAGACATGGCAATATAAGCCAAAGCAGCGAGACCAACGGAAAGCGCAGTCAGCGTGATGGGTTTGTAGAAGAATCTAGTGAGATTTCGGTAAGAATACAAGAACGATTTGAGATTGACGCACTCTACAGAAGTATCATTGCGCTCCTGGAAAGGGGCTATTCGAGTATAGGACTCGGTGCGATTTGCCTTCCTTCGCGTCAATCTCAACATAAAACGGAGCTTCACCGGGGACATACATCGAACCCTGCGCATACATTATCAATAAGTCGGCGTTTCGATTAGCCGCCTCAGTACTCACAACGAACGGGAGTGCCATTTAGGCCAGGCTTGGGTTCCGCCTCCGACGGAGAGAGCAGCACATCGGAGGTTTCATTCGGGGAAGTCGGTTCATTCGGGGAAGTCGGTGACTCAGGATCTGGAGTCATGTTCAACAAGGATGAAAATCTGATGAGGAGTGAATTGAAGAAGTCCTGAACGCGAATTATAAGCTCAGCGCCATACATTCAAGACAATGCTTAGACCAAGCGCATGTGGGTCGACCAATGGTTGACTGCCTCCACGCACGCGCCGAAGCTCAGCAGGCTTCTTCAGTTGTCAAATAGATTATGTAAGCATTTGAAGAACTCGAAGCCGTGACTTGTCAACTCGAAGGTCAGAAGGACATGAGATCTTGGAGACTACCCTGAGCACTTGCATAGCCATGCTCACGAATGTTCCATTGAGCAACGGTCGGTCCTCGCACTGCATGTACAAGTAATACTACGTGAATCGTTGATCCACCCCACACCACCCTGAGTATCTTGATGTCGATAGTCAGCACATGAAATCACCAGCACCTTGCTTCCCTGCAGGCACTCTTGCAACCTTTTCCTCCGTGCCTGTATATGAAACCTAAAGGTAGCGGGAAGCCCATCAGTGGCCCCAACTGCGCACAGGAAGACGGAGCAGTGCAAAAACAAAAAAGGATTTACTAGCGCTCCCAAACTGACCCGTCGGAGGTATTCGACAAATCTGCTAAAGATTGCTGGACGTGATGGAGGTCCTGCCTCGTGCTCGTCCCCCGACTCATCCCAGCAACCCGGATCATGGTTGCACAGTACGAATGATCCAGAATGTGGTGTATCTTATCACCCTCAGTTGAGATCGAGGGTTTTTCGACGAATATGGTTAGAGTCAAAGGCCGGCGCCCCGTGGATGACGTGCAGTATCTGTGTCAGAGTGTCGGTTGGAACAGCGGAGATTTGTGTGGCTAGTCCGGTGCAATACACTTGTGACCAGGGGAAAAAATATTTCTGCTCTCGCAGGTCGGCGGTGCGCCTCGGCGGCTATTCTTTCGGTATGTTGTGCGGCATACACGTCCGGGGTCATTGTAGCTGATCATGCGGTCCCCTACATTCTCGTTGGGAGATAAGCTTGGATGGTCTTCCAAGGCCGACTAATCTGAGTGGATCAACCATTACTTCCGAACCCAGCTCCGCGTGTGGTCCTGATCGATGACAGCGAGCTTTCGATCGGAGATGCCATCATTGTATACACTGTCAAAATTGCGTTGCCTTGAACTTGGGGGCGAAAACGAAGGGATTGGTGGAAAACGAGAAGAAGGGTGAATCCGTTGGAGCTATGGCCACACCTGCCAGGTCTGCTTCTGACCTCGGTTTCGAGCACTTCTGGAGATTCTGGAACCCCTCTTGAATGCCAGGCCTGTTTGGAAATGATACATACCACGTGAGGGTTGAATTGGATTACCACGTTTCATAGAATAGTCCTCGGACGTCCATCATACCGACACTCCAAGAGCTACCATGTAAGGTGCAGGCACGAGGCACTAGGCGCGTCCTTCCGATGATGGGTCTCACGCCGTTGACGACCCTGAATGCCTCTGAGCGTGAACTTGGTGCCGGGGAGAGTTGCCGGATTGAAGATGAGCGAATCGGCCTCGATATGGTTCATCAGGAAATGGGCGGACATCTAGGCCACACAGACTTGGGGCTGTGAAACAATCACGCCGAGCGAGGAGCGATGGACCGGGTTGAGTAGTGGGCGTCATACCATTGCCGGAAGTGCCCGTGGGGAGGAGACGGTGGTTCTTTTGGGACGGGTGTAACCGAACGGAGGTACCAGATTGAGACAAAAGTGAATGGGGGCCGGGGTGAATAATTTTTGACGGGATGTTTAATTAGGACGAAATTGTTGGGAACAGAGAAAGATGGGGAGACGAGGGGTGTTCGGGTACCTGTAGTTGTTGTACGGTGAAATGGGAGTGAGTGATGGTCGGGTATGAGGACGAGAAGGTATCGAGAGGGATGGCAAAGCTTAATCGGTGGCGCGCGAGTTGCCAGGGCCATGATGATTTTTTGGGCGATTAACGGTATAGTGAGTAGTTCATTGTGATGATGTGGTCAGATGTTGGTTTATGAAAAATTGGAGCGTGCACAATCGGACTTGATCGGCGGGAGAAATATATTCGAAGAGTGGTCAGATAAAGTAATAGATCAAACCGAGGTTTTGGTAAGTTTGCGGCCTTGTAACTTGAAACTCAACTTCATCCTGATCAGCCTTGCCGACCATAACGGAAGCTTTTTTTTTTTTTTTTTTCTTTTCTTTTTTTGTGGTGATATTTTTCGTCCGTTTCTGACAGACAGAACGCCGGTGACCCCCCCCACCTCGGCCAAGGTCTTCCCCGACGAGACACGTAATACGCTCTCCCCTGGGAGCGCGAGGCTAATTACAACGCCACCGTTCGCTGGTGCGGCCAGCTGCCATCGACATGACAGGTCGACGCTGGCTTGAGTCGTTGGCGAGGTGGAGCCACCGTTGGGTGGCAGAGAACCTGCCTCGTTCGGGACATCGTTATCTGCACGTGTTGCTCGAGTCGTTTCATGAGCGAGATATGAAGAAAAGTTTGCTTGGGTGTTTCGGTTAACGTGGTTGAATCGTGGGCCTGCGAACTCGCCCCTCACGTCATTTCAGAATAATTATGGGATTTTGATTGGGCTGCCATTCCCCGTAAAGGTGTGGCAGTTCTCAGGCAGATCCGACTCATCCACGGGTTGCATCCAAACCACCGTCAACACACTCAGATCCGACCTCCTCACATCAAACCATCTCCCATGCTCGCTCCAGCGCTCCGAAAAGGGCAAGCCCAGAAAACGAGGCGGTATGTTGCGCAGCACGAGCATCGGGGCGATGATACTTGATGACACCAAACCGTTGTCAGACATGATTCGGACCCATTAGCGAATGTTGTAATGGAGTGACCAGCGGGCGTCGCTGGGTTCGAACAGCACGGGCGCGTTCACAGGGCTAATCAGATATCCGAGGCACTGCATTGGAATTAGGCTCGAGAACCCGCCCGGGCTGAGGATGGCGAGCCAACGGGGATATTTGGATAGTCATCCCATTTTGAGGCATGTATCTCTTCTTTACTCACGCGCTGTATTTATGTCACTGCCGAGACTGGAAGGCACCTCTTTTACAGGGCTGGGTCACACACAGACCGTTTTCGTGAAGAAGACTCAAACGATCTGTGCTGCTGTCAATGCCCGAGGTGATCCAGATCTCCTCCTTACTTAAGTACTTAATGTCCCCGTCCCCCCATAAACCATATCCATATCCACCCCTCCACAAAGTACTTCTTTCCTCCTCTCCCTGTCCCCATGGCCTCTGACCCCTTCCCGCCCATCCAGCTTAAAGGCGAAATCATGGATCTTGACTTCACCGTCGACACAGATCACCGCAAGCGCAGACGTAACCGCACAACCCAGTCCTGTCTCAACTGTCACACCTCCAAGCGAAAAGTCCGTCTTCCCCTCCCTCACCCGTCTTGTCCTCACCCTGCCCCAGTGTGACAGAAAGCGTCCCTGCCAGCGCTGCATCCAGCTTGGTCTCGTGTGTATTCACCTTGCTCTTTCCCCCGTCCGTCTCATCATCTCCATAGACTGGCCTTTGTGTATATGAGATCGATGATCCTGCACTGAGGTACGTTCATCCCTCCCGTCCCCGCGGCGCAGCATCCAGATTGAATGGGGCCCTAGAGACGACCCGACACTTGACGAAGCCACTCGTCTGCGCAACAGAATAGCGGAGTTGGAAAGCCTCGTTAGGGAGCTACGTGGTATGGTTATCTGTTTCATGTTTGTTCCATCTCCTGATCTACTCGTGGTCTAGGCAAGCCTCACCCTCGCTGGGCAGATGCCAACTTCAGGGATGGTGACCCGTCCGAACGGTGGCACTCACGCGCCGCCAAAAACAGCCTGCACCTCAGGCGCCGCGCACGTTCCCCGGACACGCTGGCGCGTTCAAACCAGGAGCCCCGCGGTCTGGTTTCAGCCTCTGGAACTCCGATCAAGATTGAGCCAATTACGGATATATCTCAGCCTCATCTATATCGCTTCACGCCGTCTCCTCCAGCCTCGTATCCAGCTTTCCATTCAGATAATTCGGCGTCACCTCCGTATGAACGCCAAAATGGCCACCATTACAACAATGGCAACATCACTTCCAGCGGGCGCTCTTCTATGCCGTACCCATCGCCAACCTCCACCAACGGTCTCTCATATAACCACCATCCATCAGACCCTCCTTCCTATCACGAAAACGGAAACGTCTATCAGATGAATCCATGCGAACCAGATAAAGTATACGGCAATCACTTCCCGCCGGATTCGTCCCCGTCACAACCTTTTTGCGCATGTCGAACCACCCCTGGCGCCGAGCACGCGTTCGTATCTCTTGGACAACAGCTCCAAAGCACCCTCGCATCGCTCAGACAATACGCCCAACACCCAGAAAACTCTCAGTGTCAATTGTTCCGGCGCATCAACGAACTCAGCAGTCTCATGCAGTACGTCCCTGTGTTGCCTCGCGGCGACCTCATGTTCAGGATGAGCTAATTTCTTGGTGGTGAGAATTAGTGGCAATGATCCGGATGAGGGCACAGGTTCGCCTTATGGGACTCTTCCCACACCCACTGAGAGCGAAATCATGTCCTCGCATTCGTCTTCGAGCACGCCCTTCCATGGATCATCCGCTGGTGCATCCGTATCGGAGTGGAACACGATGACTTCTGCCGGATTCAATCCTTATTTCCCCATATCACCAGGCGAACAGACCATGTACAGTAATATCATCACATGAACCCGGCTCATGATAGTTGTGGTTTTTCTCCATGTCCTGCTATATCCAGCTCTTGATGCCTATATTTACTTGCTGTTGCGCTGGTTGTGACTTTGTACTATTAGGTATTTGTTCTAGACCTTATAACACGACACTTATACCTGTACGTTATACGCCATGTACTTGTCTGCCATACGCAGCCACTCCGGCTACATAGACTACTGGGATAATTCGCTCCTTTCTATTTCGAACTGAAATACACGTTGTGAAGCGAGATTCGCCAGAATTGGCCGCCCTTGCGCGGTCAGTGTCCACCGGTCCCTCTCAGTGAAGAGAACCTCCCCAGTCCGCTTAACAAGGATGACGGTGGAAAGCCGCGTCCCATAAAAATCATTCGCGATATTTATGGGTTCGACTTGAATAGTGTTTCTCAGTTCTGAGCGATCGCGGGGTGGCTGGGAGGATCGCCATCTATAAACACCCCACACGAGAAATCCAGGCCAAAACGTTAAGCGAATCGTTGTGACCCAAGGAACGCATGTCTGCAATATACCCACGTTAAGAGATCAAAGAGACGTTCAGTGAGCTGATCTTCCGATGTGCTCGGTGGTAGCGTGTCGAGCAGGGTTTCGAATGCGCGGACGCCGTGTTGCACTTTGGGCCATTCGTCGGCGCCGTTACCGTCTATTCCGTTTGAGAATCCCCCGCGGTGTCTTTGTGCGTCTGTTAGTGCGCGATAAGTGATCTGGCCGCCGCCGCCATGATTAGTGACGTAGAGCGCGTCGAAAGAGAGCGAAGGGGAGGTGGTGTGAGGTGTAGAAGCAGGTGCGAGGAGTACCAAATTGAAACCCGCATAGCGGGCGTCGGGAGGGACGACTCCCCGCACGGCCTCTTCCAGCGACTGTGAGGACGGTGAAGATAGGAAGGACGAGAGGAGGTGACCCCGGGAGGAGGTAAACGTCTTGTACGGTTCGGTGATGTTCGTCCTGTGAGGTCGTCGTTATCGGCCGAGCACGTGCGACGTCGTGTCACTCACAACAGCGCAAGTTTTCCGGTCCGACTGAGACCCAGCCAAGTGCCGCCAGCTTTGACATCGATGCCTGATAGGATGTTTGGCTGTTGACCTTTGAGTTGACCGCCAAAGGTATGGAAGCGAGCGGGCTCCGTGGGTCTGGAGAGATATTCGTCCCGATTACTGCACAAGATGCTGATTGCAAAAAAAAAAATTGAAAACCACGGCAGGGTAAGGTCGAGTGGGAGAGATCACGCACAGGGCGTAGTCGGGGTGGTCGAGCGTGAAAAAAGCGACACACATCTGCACCCGAACGAGTTGCCAACGGAAAAAAAAAAATCGGTAGCGAGCGCGCGAGAACGGGAGGTCCGAAAGATCGATAAGTCGATGGGACACACGTCGAACGAACTGTCACGGTACCCGATTCAGGAACGTGAGGCGGACGAAGGAGATTGTTCGTGTAGTACTTGCCTTCTGAAACTGTCAAACGTCCGCTCGTGGCACTCTTGTTTGAGGGTCTCCGAGGAGTCAAGGAATTTATTATTCGCACCGACGATGATTTTGGAGTTGCCCTGCGAACGAGTGACCTTGCCAGAGATTCAGATTGCTCCAACTGAGATAGAAAATCTCAAGACTACCAAGACTCTCACGCCTACTCTTCAATGGCCCCGCCTGGTGGTGAACTTCCGCTCACATAACGACCGCACAACCCGGTATTCAAGGATCGAGTGTTTTATATCACTGATGCAGGCACTGACTACGGTCGTTCTGGATAACGGTGGGTCGACCATCAAAGCCGGTGTGGTCGGGGGAGACGATGAAACAGTTCGGTGAGCGCTCTTGGGACTCGGAACTCATCGCTCATCTGGAAGGAACTTGATTTTCGTTCCCCAAGGATTATTCCCAACGCTGTTGTCCGATCAAAGGGGGATAAGACTACGTACATCGGGCATGAGATTGCCCGGTGTAGAGATTTCTCCTCGCTCCACTATCGGCTCCCTTTCGAAAAGGTTTTCCAAAATAAACATTTCGTTCTATGCGATGTGACTGACGCCGATGCTAATTAGGGTTATCTAATTGATTGGGATGCGCAAAAGGCTGTTTGGGATGGCTTGTTCTCCACGGAAGACCTCTCTGTCAGTACCTTGCCCCGCCTCGTCTTGCTCGTGCTACATACCCCCCCCCCCAGGTGAACGCGTCAGAGTCCTCGCTCATCATCACAGAACCTTATTTCAACCTGCCGAATATCCAAGATGTCTACGATCAATTCGTGTTCGAGGAATACGAATTCAAATCGTATTACAGATGCACACGTAAGTCTTGCCCTTCCACGGAAACATGGTGCCACGCTCACGGCGCATTGCGGTCTAGCCGCATCCATGATTCCATATGGTTCACTCTTCGCCGCTGAGGGACTGAATACTCCCGAATGCGCTCTCATTGTCGATTCTGGCTTCAGCTTTACGCATGTTGTGCCTATGATCAACCATCAAATCCAATGGCATGCCGTCAAGAGGTGAATTTGTGTCAGAAACTTCCTCCTTTAATATCCCTAATCTGATTAGAATGGACGTCGGAGGCAAACTTCTGACTAATCAACTAAAAGAGGTCGTATCATATCGCCAGTGGAATATGATGGATGAAACGTACATTATGAATCATGCCAAGGAGGCGTGCTGTTACGTCTCAACGCAGTTCATTGCGGACCTCGAAACCTGTCGGTACGTCGTTCCCTCGCGACACAACAAGCAGTTATTCAGCCAACCAAGGTTGAACCCAAAGCAGAATTCTATTGTGATGGAATACATCTTGCCCAACTTTTCCATCAATCGAGAGGGCGAGATCAGACGCCCCGGATATGAGCTCACCCCAACAGATCAGGTGCTTCTCATGGAGAACGAACGTTTCACGATCCCAGAGCTCCTATTTCGCCCCGACGACATCGGTCGGTTGTCGAAATCAATGATAACGCTCACTTATTGACTTAGCGTTCCTTGTTGATCGAAATTTTCCAGGGTTGGAACAGACTGGGCTTCCAGGTACGATGGCGGCGTCCATTGCATTGCTCCCCGAAGATCTTCAGGGAATGTTTTGGGCAAACATTGGTGTCATCGGTGGTAATACCAAGTTCGCCGGATTCCATGAAAGACTGTACGCAATCGCAGTCACCCGTACAGCCCGTCGTAAGATGCAGCACTGACTATGACTCAGCATGACGGAACTGCGCTCGCTTGCTCCGGTAGATTTTGAGATAAACATTTTCAAGTCTGATGAGTGAGTTTTTTAATATTAATTTTTTTTTTAACACTTGCAATTATCATGATGACATATGCATATGCGATGAATCAGCCCGGTGACAGAATCATATCTCTCTGCATTGACGTTTGCCAAACATCCCGATTTCCTATCCCATCTTCTCACTCGAGCAGAATATTTGGAATCTGGCAGCAGTGCAGCGCGAAGAAAGTTTGGCCAGTGGGACACAGGCAAGCTTGTCGAGAAGAACAAGAATGTAAGACAGGACGACGTCGAGCCTCGGCTGACGAAGAAGTCCAGCCGAGCACGGATGCGAACTAGCGCATCATCTACTGCTCGCCGTCGGTGACTACCGCGCCCTCTTTGATCGGATAGCATCCATCGGCGTAGGTTCACAGATTCAGGGTTGGTTTCCCGAATGTGAAACTTAAACTAGAACGACTAGTCGTGCCACACTGGTGGTATTTGCACTAGGAAGACAAAAAAAGACCTTCAACTGTGATTCTAGAGCAAACCCCGCAGTTCCGTTTCTCTTTCCAGATGCGGTCGTAGCTACCTATCGTGTTCAGTTCCGATACGGAAATGCAAAATGAAAGCTCGGCATGGGGAGCAGGCCCTCTGTGGGAACATGACACTTGGCCTCACTTTATCTGGTCAGGCACTGATCTAAGCGGACCGCAGTCGTGATTACCGCTCTGACTCGCCTCCAAAGCATGTCAGTTCCCTCTTCTCGGAACGTTCAGAAGTGTTCCATTTTGCTGTCTTCGTTGCTCCAGAGTTCTCGGATTGGACCGTTCATTTCACCCATCCCCGTGCATGAGTGCGTTTCGCCTTACGAGCCCAGCCAACAACGTTACCTCGGCCTCTCTCGAAGTCGCAATGCACGAAAGACCCGGAGCAGATTCGTATGATTTATCCATGTGCGCACAGGGCCGTACGCAGTTCGACGAGCCGTGTTGGGAATCAGCGCTGAGCTGTGTCCGTGCGCCCGCTTCGTCGCTCCCTCTTCCACGGTTGGTATGCCCACTGAATGGACGAATCTAGTTATACAGGCACGATGGGAGTACTCCGAGCGTAACAGAGCTCTCACCTCTCCTTCCACGAGGTTCACCGTTCCAAGGGGGTGGGCGCTGCCGCTGTCCGTCCCTCTCCGCGACTGCTCCCGCGCCGTACCCCAACCATATCTGTCTCAGGTCTGAAAGCCCGTCCGATGTACCGTATCGTTCCAATGGGTGGATCGGGGATCGCACCATCGTAGATCGTCCCAACTCCCCTATTCCTGAATCACCGGGCCCCGAAATCGTCCGGCTGTCGGGTCAGCATAATCGATTCCGTTCGTTTCATGCGCATCACTTGGCATCTCCTTGACATGACATGTCGGGGCCGGTTTCTACACTACGTCGCACTCTGGGGAGGGGAGGGGCGGGGGCGAGGTGATACGAATATAATAACTCTGGATGTAGACCCCCGATGGGCGCGCGCGAGGGGCTATCTGGCACCGAGCTTTTGAGGTTTCGTGGTCAGCGAGTTTCAGAATACCAGGCAGGCACCATGGCTGCTTCGGGCATTGCGGGTTACTATGATGACAATCCTCTACTCAGATCTGTAACCCCCTTCCCCCCATACCCTTGTTCTTGCCCACTGCCTGTGCCGTTGTTTGTGCCCCCCCCCCGGTCCGGGGTACTGTTGCACGTCGGTCTCCGTCTCTGTAAACGGTGACCCATACTCGCGGGTCCACGATGACTTTAAAGGCATAGTCCTGTCCTACCTTGTCTCTTTTCTTTTCATTCAGCCAGATCCATCCCACGCGCAGAAACGTCGTTCCGAACTTCCGGAGAAGGAGACACCATGCTGCCCACTCGAAGAAGTGACTAGACCGATTTCGTCCTAGCGTGCTGTCTAATCCAAGTTTAATTTTTGTGCGATCGCGGTGCTCTTTTGTTTTTTTTTTTGTGGCCGAAACGCCAAAAGGTTGAACCCGTGCGGCGCCGCGCGGAAGGTATATCGCTCACCATCGATCATCGCTCAGTCATTGGAGCGAGACGGCCGCCACCACTGATATTGATCTATCGGATTCTATCCATGCTCCCATCATTGACCGTTTCATATTTCGAGGGTTTTTAAACCTTTTGTACACGGAGGACGGATAGCAGCGTGACACGTCCGCAACAAGGTTATCCCGCGACCGGAGAGTTGAATGTTTCCCTTGGATCCATCGTGAATCCCCCGAATAGTTGATACCTTGATTACGACGATGACAGCTCGCAGACGACTCCACAAGTCACCGCGCAACGAGGTCACTTGCATGAGTCCCGAATGCTTGGAGAGTTGAAGGTCCTCAAAGCGTTGATCTATGATCTCGAACCCCCAAAGACGGTGCATACCTCCCCGAAAGACGGCTCACCTGCCAGCTGTGCCACTCGAAACCCGCCCGGAAAGAACGAGACGCACAACCTCGGAGACGTTCCTGGACCGACCTCGTGCCAGCACATACACACACACACACACACATACACAAGATCTCTCAACCCAACCCAACCTCGGCCGACCGACCGGTGCGGGGGCTCGTTCTACATCATTGGTCCATCCATTCGGATCAGCCCGAAAATAGTTCGCCTTGCCGTACGACGGTTATTAGACTTGTTCGTACGACCCCTGTATCATACCAACCTCACCAGACTTGAAGGAGTTCAACCTGGCCAAGAGCTCATCTCCCAGTCTCCAGAGGTAAACGACGCCTTCCTTCCCCCCCCCTCTCTCTACTCGGGAGACCCGCACCGAGATCGATGTCGTGCCACCACACCACGCTAATTTGATCGGACGGACGCCGCGTCGACTGAGACCACACGTTGTCGCTGACTCGACCTCTTGGACGACCGTCCGCGTGTATCGCAACGAACGACCACGCTCGTCGCAAGTGGGCGCCGAGAGGGGGGCGATTCATTCATGGTACCCCCATTCGTATGCCCTTGGCATCTGAGCACCCGCCGCAACGATATCACCAAACACCATTTCATATCCCACTTCCGACCGAAATCGTCCACGTTGGCTGTACGAACGCTCAGGATCATAGAGTCCAAGCTGACAGACAATTGTCACGTGCTCACGCAGCCAAGAAGGAAAAAAAAAAAAAAAAAAAAAAAAAAAAAAAAAAAAAAAAGTCCGTCCCGAGGTAGCAGACAGTTTTCGAGCGCCCGTTGTTGGAGAGTCGAGAAAGTGGAAGAGCAAGTGACTTTCATTCATTCATTCGTTCGTTCGTTCGTTCGTTCATTTCTCCTTCTCTCCTTCTCCCCCCCCCCCTCTCTCTCTTCCTTGGAGCTTGGATCGTCGGCCGAACGCGAGAATGAATGAACCCGCGGATATAGCGCACCAAAAGTGCCACTAGCTCTCATGTATCATGGGCGGTATACGCCACTGATCATATCCTACAAGTTATGCTCCCCTATTCCATATCCACGATCCTCTCGAACCTGCAGGTATACCGTATCTGTATAGATCGTACATCCGGTCGAGACGCGATCACTCAGCCAATCGTCCGTTCAGTTATCGATCATACGTCCAATGCATCTCTCCACTCTCGACTTCTTCACGGGTGCGTCCATACTCCGAATGCGTAACGTCCCCTCCGAAAACGGTTCACTTGCTGTAAAACGCTTAAGCTTGATACGGACAACCCCGGACAACGGCATTTGCACAGGCTCACGACAACACGGCAAAGACCCATCCCATCTACCGATCGGTCATTATCTCATACATGACCATCCCTGCATCAACTCGGACCCTGCACGAAAGAAACGAACAAGTCTTGCCAAGATGACACTCATCGCCGCCGATCAGAAAACCCACGTCGAATACCACACTTGTCTACATTAAAATAAGAAACGTGGGGTCACGACTCATCAGGTATTCCACAACATGGCAAACATCGACAAGGGACGACAAACGACGACGGTGATCCCTTTCCCCCCCCCCTCCCCCCATTTTTTTTTACTGTGTCGGATTCTGCGATTCTGCGAGGGTCATGACTTCCATGAGTACCGTCTGTTGTTCGACGCTCAATGTAGTCGTCGCAGCTTGATACAATGCACCATTCTTGTTTTGGAAAGCTAGATCGAGAGTTTGAGGAACGAGACGAGGGACGGCAACGACGGGACGAAAAAAAAAAAAAAAAAAAAAAAAAAAAACACACGCACTCGTCAACGCATGCTTGAACGTCGTGTACGGATTGATCGCATCGATCAGGCTGAAAAATCCAAGTTCCTCTTCGATATCTGATTCTTCCGACTCGTCCGACGCGTCATCCCCTTCTTCTGTCATCTTCTCAGATCGCGCTCTCAGGCGGGCGCTCTAAGGGGAAGGGTTCATGGAAAAAAGAAAAGAAAGCAAGTCAGTGGCGCAATCCAAGGAGGATGTAAACACAGCCCGCCCACCTCGTTGGCGAGCATCTCGAGGTATGCCGAGTCTTCGTCCCAGACGTCCTCTGTAACACGACGATATTGAGTTCGACTGCCCAGAAGAATACGAAGTATGTGTACTCACCATCGTCCTCGCCCTCCAGATTCAAATACCTCGCATCGTCATCCTCCTCCTCCTCCTCTTCATCGATTAAACTCTGCTCCAACGCCTTGCGTTCTAAGAAACCCGCCAAGATCACCGTTGAAAAAAAAAAGTGAGTGAGTGAGTGAGATGCGGAACGCACTCGATATTGCTTGCGGAAGCGACTTGAAAATCACCAACGCCCCCGCCACGATCCCAAACCACCCCTCCCGCAAACTGACCGGAATCAATTCCCCATCGACCTCCAGCAACTTGCTCATAGCGAGCAAACTCAGTTTCTTGTCGTGCACCCGCGGCAACTTGTCCTCGGTATTGATCGCCGCGAACCACGTGTCGAAAAAGAGACGGGCGGCGCCCGGTTTGTAGTTCTCCATCAGGTGGAGCGCCGCAGTGGGGTTGTAGAAGATGGTATTGATGAGGACGAGAAGGTTGGCGAGTTTGAAGGCATAGGTGTCGCCGTCGTCGATGTGGTCAATGGCGACCTTGATGATATTTTGGAGGTGCTAACAAGGGGAGAAGCGGAGAATCGATATCGGTGGAGTTAGGTCGGACAAAGTGGACCTGTACTCACATCGTCGACGTGACCGGTGAGGTTGAGGAGAATGGACTCGGCGAGCTTGCACCCATTGATCCGATCGTTGTCGCCAAGATTCTTGTTGGTCATGGATGTTTCGTAAATGTCCAACACCTTTTGCCTATAGTCAGGCCGAGCTTTAAAGACGTCTGCGCCATAGGATAGAAAGTTGTCCAAAGAGGGTAGCATTTCTGCATAAACGACGACGCTTAAGTATGCATTTGGTTGATGATGCATGACAACAGCGCCCACCGTCCAAAAAGTCGACGGCATCCGACTTGAACAGTCCATACGTCAACTCGAACACGGGCCACATGTTTGGCGAGATGGAAGCAAGCTTGAACGTCAGGTTGTCCACCAACTCGTACATGTTGTCGAACAAATCTAAGGATCGCGTATCAGCAAGGCAAAGGGAACTGTCGCCCATTGTCGAGCACTCACCGATCAGTTTGTTCTCCAGCGTGAAGTGAATGATGGGTATAACCACTTCCTGCACCTGCCTCAGGATCTCTTGATTAGAGTCTACCGAGGACACGATCTACACATGCGTTTCCGCGTCAACGCCAACGCGATGCCTGGCACAACAAAACTTACCGTGCTGATCGTCTTCGCCACGCCCATCGCGCCGTACATCTTGTCCTCGTCGGTGTCCAGCAATATGTCGACATTCACATTATCCAAGCTAGTTTCGCTCGCCTGCGCCAACCCTTCCCTTGCCAGACGCAGATACGATTCACACTGTCCACATCCTCGCGTCAGCAAACGACGTTGCCACCACCAAAAAGAGACATGGATTACCCACCAATCTGCTCGTCAACTCCGTCGCAACAGGAAGGAGCTCGTCCTGGAACTGCTCGACCATAGATTCCATCGAGTTGTTGAGAAGATCGAGATCCGTCTCGTCAGAGAGTTTGAGGAGACCTGTGATAGCATTGAGCGATTCTATTCCATGGTTGCGTTGTAAGGAAGGACGCACGTCGAATAACTTCGCCGACGCGCGTCGAAACGACCGTCCGCACTGCACAACATGTTCATCACGGCGATATCCTCTCCCGATCACGAGTGTAACATACCGGATTCGTAGACGACGACCATGTGTGTGAGTGCCAAGGCTGCCTGGACGCGGACTGGGAGTTCGGGGTCATCGAGGGCATTCGCCACAGCATTCGAGTGCTTCACCAAGTTCTTGAGAGGAGATGTGTGTCATCATCGACACAAACGAGAGGACGGTGTGGGACCTACCTCGGGGTTGCTCCATTCCAGGTTATGCTTCACGACCGTTCCAAGCACCTCACAAGCCTACGTCATTCGTTAGCGCCAGGGAGATACCAAGGCCAAGTATCAACTCACGATAGCGCGCATAGATGGCTCGCTAGCAGTGAATTCGGGAAGAACATGCTGCACCATGAACTCCTCCATACTCCCCTTGACCTCGGGATGACGCATGATGAATGGGCCAAGTGCTGATGTGATGTTCAAAGCCCCGAATTTTTGAGACGGCGGCGGGTTGCTGGAACAGAATACATTCAAGAGCTCCAATCGGTCCGAGAGTCACATCACTCACGAACGGAGAATGTTGTTTACAAGATTGAGCATGGGCAAAAAGGAAATCTTGGTTCGAACGCTCGCCAAAGTGAGGATGAACGAAGTTGCACCAGCCCTGGGAGACGACACGTTTTCGTATTCGTCTGCACCACGTTATAAGACCGGGTTCCAGTTTCACTTTAATAGACCTCGGAACGTACCCACGGAGGCTCGGACATACTCGACGGGATCAGATTCCCAGAGTTCCTGATCGACAGGCGTGAAACAGAGATGAGGGAAGACAAAGTTAGCAACGAGGTTATCAACATGGGGCTTCAACAGAATCCAGGTAGACTTTGGTTTGATACTCGAGGAGAGTCAGCTGGGACGAATGACACACGTCATGAAGCATACCATGCGGTGAAGAATTGGAAGATTTGATACTGGCATTTCTTTGACAGCCATGCTTGCTTGGACACGTACAGCTCGACTTGATGAAGATACACCTTGAAAACCTCGGGCGCAAATGCCGTGACGAAGTGATTGGCAAACGCCCCGTACTCCTTTTGCATCGGAGATGGGAGTTGCGAGGGGTTTCCGAACCTTTTTTTTTTTTTTCGTATATCAGTCCACGAAACTAGGGTCACGTTCGACGATGGCCAACCTCTGGAATAGTCTGCCCAGCGTTGCATACGCCCATTTCTTGGTCTTCCACCACTCGGACTTTTCCCTCTCTTCCACATTTTCAGGGACGGCGTTGGCCGGAAGCGAGAGATTGACGACTTGGAAGAGGAGTCGACCCCAAGGCACGAGGCTTTCAGCACTTTGTTGATGCGTACTTAGGTTGACGATGATGGACGTCCTGTAAGTCTTCAGAATGAGATGCAACATCGACGGGATCTCTTGAGCCGATGAAGGGGGTGTGTTCAACATGCCACCCGCGACAGTGGCGAGAGTCGGGAAGAGCTTCTCCACGATGAGAGGAAGGTAGTCCTTGCTCTGCCGATACCTACCCCACCCGATCAGCGATAACGCGCACCAAACAACCCGCGAAAGCCCTGGCTCACCTAAACGCACGCACACATTCCAGCGCTGCAACACACCCCGCCCCTACTTCGCGAATATCTCCACTGTTTAACAGCGCATTCACGCTCTCCAACAACCCCGCCCATCGTTCCGGAAAATCATGCGAAATGAGATCTTTGAGGGTGGCACCGAGCTGAACTGTGATCGTCCTTGAGGGTGAGCCGGCGAGCACGCGCAGGATGGCGGATTTCAACGCGTCGCGATCGGATGGCGCGATCGGGACTTGTTCAGGACGTGTCCCAGGGGTGTCGACGATGTACGAGGTGTGGACACGGTTTTTGAGGTACACGGAACACGCTTGGCGGGTGGAGCTGGATAGAAGGTGAACGTTGCGTTACAAGAAGAAACACGCGTTGGGCAGCGTACAGATCGACACTATCAGATGCAATGATTTGCAAGATGGCCGCCACCATGCCCTCTTGAGCACCGATCTAGGACAGTTGGGACAAGATCCAGGTCATTGTCTACGAACAAACGCGGCCCCCGACACACCTTGCGAATTTGGAGTTCACCCGCTTTTTGAATATTGGGATCTGCATTGTAGGTGGTGGCGAAGAGATTCGCGAGTGCTTGGAGGTCCATCGTTGGCGTAGAAAAGAAGAAAAAGAAAGGCGGCGTGCAATCACCGCTCTACGCGTAGCTATTAAAGATAGAAGAAAATAGAAAGCAGACCGTCGAGGGTCGTCAAGGCTTGTGAATAAGAGTGACCTCAAATTTTGTCAAACACGCGTCTCGCGTCTGATTACTTCCGTTACCATCTATGGTACACCAAACTCGTTATCCTCAGGGGTAACGGTCTCTTAAGAGGTATCCAACAGATATCTCCACGTTCCAAACAGGACGTTTACCATGAACCCAATCACAATGCCCAGCTGCGTCTTGCGTCTAGAGCACAGTAAATATGAACCAGAACAGCCATCGGGACGGATAGCAACGTACGGGAAGATGACACTTTCCGTAGGCTGGACCTCGCTCCCATCGTTCCAAAAAGCGGCAGGCTTGGCGTCACGTAGGAAGAACAAGGGCAAAATGGGAAAGAAAAAACCCATGACGATGCCCCGTAGAATCATGCTCTGCGCCGACGTCTGAACCAGCGGTGCATTACCTACACTATCGATGGAATCGATCCACTGCTCTTCCAATGCACGCGCGTGCTCGTCATCTACCAAAACAAATCAAGTTCGGTCGACCCCAAACACAAAAGTCACATACAATCCTCGTCGTCTTCAAACTCAATGTCGAGATAATTTGACGACGACTGGCTATGGAATTGCCTTCGAAAATTGGATATATCCTCCTCTGAAAACCCAGCTGCGACCAGGCGATCAAAGCCACGCAGTGGTCGGAGTTGCGCTTCCTATCCGTGTCGTCGGTGAACAGCCCCACCACGTCAAGCGCCCGTGCGTACCTGCGGCTCGCTCTCGGCTTCCGTTCCCGCATCGACTTTGGGCCCAACAGAACAATGTAACCAAGTGATGATATGAGGTTGCAAGGATGGAGATGTGTCGTCGGACGGAGACGTCTTCGCACGCAACTGTCGTTCCTCCAACGTGCTCAACCAAGGATGCAGTAGGGTCCCATCCGTGAGCAGTCGCCCAGCGTGTATCAATCTCAATCGCCGGTCCTTCAACTGTGGACGTGCAGCGACTATCTGATGTCGTATTCAGAGACATGTTTCGGTTTCCAACGAGCTACGCACCTTTGTTTTGACGTCCCGGACAGCATCTGTGCCCGTCACGAATAGGACAAGGTCTGGGATGCCCTCCGTAAAACGGATCGTCAAGTTTCTAGAGCCAGTCTGAGATGGTTCGCCATCAAGTCCTGGGTCTATTGCCCGCTGTTTTCCCTTTGCCTTTTCGCTGAGCATGGAACAACTTCCGGGTGTTTTCGCCGGAGAGACATAGTACCGGTGGCTGTGCAATCCAGCACTTGTCAGCAATGGCGTGAGAAAAACCACCTCCACGAGGAGTTACAGGTTATCGTCGACCACATAGTACTGCACGAAACTCATACCATTCATAGCCCACCATGCCCCGCGCAGAAGGCAAGTTTTTGTGTTATTAATTATTATATTGGCTCCCTGATCATGTATTCCAGTCGGAACACCAAAGTACTTGGCAAACAAGATGAAGTCGAAAGGCTTACAGCGCCTTCGATGGTACTGCCAAGTTTGCCAGAAACAATGCAGAGACGAGAACGGTTTCAAATGTCACGCCCAATCAGAGGCTCATCTTCGCCAGATGCTCGTCGTCGGCGAGAACGCCGGGAGACACATTGCCGATTTCTCGAGTCAATTCCAACACGACTTTGTCCAACTCCTCTCTCGGAGGTGCGTCCGAATGCCCATCATCATGCTTTCTGGACGTCGCGTCGTTAATCGCGCTTCGTTATTCAGGTTTGGAACCAAACGGGTGTTTGCGAACCGAGTGTACCAAGAGTTTATCCAGGACAAGCAACATCTCCACATGAACGCCACCCGCTGGGTCACACTCACGGAATTCGCCAAACATCTTGGTCGTTCGGGAATCGCCCGCGTCGACGAAACGGACAAGGGCTGGTTCATCGCGTGGATCGACAATTCTCCAAAGGCGCTTGCGAAACAAGAAGCCTCCATGAAGAAGGAACGGGCGACCGTGTCTGACGAGCAACGCGAGCGGATGTTGATCGCAGAGCAGATTGATAGGGCAAATGCAGAGGCTGGGACGTCCTCGGGGTCAATTTCGCCACCCGCGGAAGAGCAAGGTTTGCAACGGGACGACAGTGCCCAGAAAGTCGTCCTCTCACTCTCTATGAAACCGATCGCGGCCACGACAAGTATTCCCGCTGCCGCCACGGGGCTATTGAAGCTCAACCCGCTTAAACCGGGCGTCAATCCGTTGAAGCGTCCCAACGTTTTTAAGACGTCCGCCTCTACCAGGTCCTCGGGTCATTCTGATACTAACGACAAGAAACGGCCTGCTTCTGCAATGTCTGCTGCAGAGCGTCTGATTTTGGAGGAACAGGAACGAAAACGACGAAAGATGGAGAGAGAAGGTGTTGTATCCTAGTGTGGTTGTATCTTAATATTGTATTTCATTTTTTATATCCGTTTCCTTGGACATTCGTTCACGCTACGGGCACGATCTTATCCAAATCGCTCCTCAATGCAAATGTTTCAAAAAATTTGGGAGATATCGATGAAACTGTAGGAGTTGGAAATTGGAAGCCCCGAACCCTCTCGGAAGTGTGTGGGTCGTCTCAGAGTGTATGTGTATGTTTATCTCGGTTGAAGTATCTACCAATTAATGTGGCCATGCAAGACCAGCCACGAGTGTCGCACTGCATGAGCGCTTGAGCCCTTACAGTCACCCCAACGACTAACGGTCACCTCACATGAAGTTTGTCAACGTTTTGTAAGATACAACACGGAACAGAATCCATAAACATCACAGCATAGTACTACATCTATAGATATGGTCAAACGCTTAGCAACACATTTCGCAAGGGCAGCCTGGATTATGCCTGGTCAGTAACGGGGCCAGTCATCTCTGCGGGGGATACGTACAGATGATGTCCGCAGCGCACTCGCAGCACGCCTATAAACGACATCAGCGTTAGCATTTAGGGGTAGACAATTGGCTTTGTGTACCTTGCAGCACTCTGTGTTTGACGCCCAAGTCAATCAATGTCTCGGAAAACCCACGGTCCAAATACGCACCAAAGCAGAGGAAGCATTCGAGGGCAGCCAAGAAACAGTCCTGAATGGGTAACATCATATTCAGAGGTGTCGCTCCCAAGCAGGTAAATGGCCTACCTTGCCAGCACCGCCGCCGCGGAGACGCTTGGCGTGGTTGTGCTCTTGGTGGTTGTGGGCGGGAGCAGGGTTCGTAACGCCTGCAAAGGCTGTTCGCAGGGTCGTCACATAAGGGGAAAAAATAGACATACTCATTTGGATGGCAGCCTGGGGCTGGTTAACGGTAGTCTTGTTGGTGGGCTCCATCGTCTTTCTTGCTTGTGAGGGTGCGGGGATGAGGAATGAAGGGTGGGGGAAGCGAAGTGAGGCATGTTAAATACGTCTAGTTTTTGGGGAAGGGGGCAAGGCAGTTGATCCACGTGCATGCGCCGGTTATACATAATTGCTAAAGGTGGCAGCGCCACTTGCCGGCTCACCGACACCTCCGGCGGGTAGACATCATGGACAGACGCCATCAATCACCATCCCACTGCCCATCCCCGAGCCACTCTAGCGAGCTTTCTGTTCCGTACGCACCAGAGACGATTGGTTTTTTTCATCGCTCGGTTGGCACCTCGCTCCACTTTCGGATGTGGTGACCGGGTATTTTGAAACTGTGACACACAAACATCAATATGTGGAGCATGTTTTACTCGAACGCAATGCTTCGTCGCGTTCGTCTCCTGCTAATACCAGCTTGAAGGCAACGTCATTTCTCACCGATAGGGCCTCAACGACGCTCGGCCAAATAACGAGAACCAACGCCGTTCGCCCATCCCAAATTATTCCCACCGCAATGAAGTTGCGTTCACATCAAAGAAGGAGGGCTGTATCGAGTAGTGGGCGGGGTATGGGTAGATGATAGCGATCGTGGGTATGATTGGTCGACTTTCCGGGGAACCCATTAAGTCCGAGGTCATTCCCAACGTACTTTTCGTTTCGTCCCAGCGCACACTATATATACTGGTGGATGATGGTGGAGGGAACCGGGTCCTGATTTCGATCTCCAGCGACGTCTACTCGCTCTTCTGATCACGGACATTGACTATATCACCAGCACGACGAGAGACATCGGTTGAGGAATGATGAACCCAAGACGGAAGAGCCGTTAGAACTAATTCGACGTTTGATCAAAACCACACCGTTTGCGTCCCACCATCCCCTGGAGCAACATCGCTGTGGCGACGACTGATTCGCTTCTCGAGCCGGATCTTCATGTGGAGGTGTCGGTTGCGAGGATGGTGCTCTTCAAAAGTCATATTGTTGCCTGACTGCGAGCTGTAACCCACAGCTCCCGAGCACAAGGCACCGTGCCACCGTGCCCGACGTGAACGAAACGAGTGCGTACAGGGCATCCAGCTGCGGTTGAATTGTGGAGCGTGTCGCTTTTGGTCACCCTCGTCGTTGCCAATTGTGCAGCGTGATGTCCAAGGGCCCCTTGGCTCTTGAGAGACTTGCGAGTCAACTTGTCTGGGAGCGGGCTCTGAGGTAGATCGGAGTTGAATGGTCTTAGAAAACAAATCCACGCCTCCAAAATTTTGGCTGTTTCGTGAAACCAAGTTTGTCTTGACTCTTGGCATAGAGGCTGCCCTGGATGAGACCTTATCGGTAGTTGTGTGGCTGTCGGTGATCAAATGAAGATGTGACAGAGGATCATTGCGACAGCCCTTAAGTAGCCGACGTCATTTATACCGCTCAAAAAAACGCGGGGCACTCGAGGCAACCCCATGATGGAACAGTTTTCGAGTACGGCCATCTCCACTTTCAAGAGGCAAGTTCAGGGCCAGGTGCGTCTCATCCATCTCATGCAGCACAGGAGATGCTCATTCTTCTCCTTCAAGGGTGGTCTTCTGACCGGCCAAGATCCATCTGCGTACAATACCTCAGACCCCTTGAGGCTATGGATCATTCAACTCGGTTCGTCAACGCTACGCTTTGCACTCTTTTTTCCCCCTTGGCGCTCATACAAGCACAGGTGTCATCCTTATGATGGCGCAGCTGCTCGGTTTGATCCTAGGAAAGATCCGACAGCCCCGTGTCATCGCTGAGATCCTCGGAGGCATTCTACTGGGTAATCTAGACTGCGGGGCTCATTTGCTTGGGAATTCTAACCCTATGTTCAGGTCCCACTGCGTTCGGACGGATTCCTGGTTTCACGCAACATATATTCCCCGCAAACTCGATTCCGTTCCTATCCCTCACCGCTAATATTGGACTCTGTCTCTTCCTTTTCATAATTGGCCTCGAAATCGACCCTAGTATCATCCGACGGAATGCCCGTTTGTCCATCGTTGTATCTCTCGCAGGCGTGCTGTTTCCGTTTGCCATCGGATGCGGTATATCCTTCGCGATATACCACAACTTCATTGACTCGTCCACAAACTCCAATTATTTCATGCTTTTCATTGGCGTGTCATACTCCATCACCGCCTTCCCCGTCCTCTGTCGTATTCTCACCGCCCTCAAACTGCTTGACACCACCGTCGGCCTCATCGTACTATCCGCAGGCGTCGCGAACGATGTCATTGGCTGGAGTCTACTTGCCTTGGCCGTCGCGTTTGTGAATGCGTCGTCCGGTCTTACTGCCCTCTGGACGTTCCTCACTTGCGTCGCGTTCACCTTGTTCCTCCTCTTCCCGACCAAATGGGCATTGCGTTGGCTAGCAAGGAAAACGGGAAGCACTGTTCACGGTCCTACAATGTTCTATATGTCGGTCGTCATGGTCGTCCTTTGGGGCTCTGCCTTCTTTACTGACATCGTCGGCGTGAACGCCATTTTTGGTGCGTTTGGCTCAAGTAGCTTTGATTTGTTGGGCAATTCATTCCTGATACTTCTTGCAGGTGCATTCATTGTCGGTGTTATCGTTCCCCGTGAGGGCGGTGTATCCATTGCATTTGTGGAAAAGCTCGAAGACATGGTTCAGATCATTTTCGTTCCCCTCGTAAGTAAAAACAAATCCGAGTGCTACTCCAGTTTTCTCAACGTGCGTAGTACTTTACGATGTCCGGACTCAACACGAACTTGGGATTGATCAATACTGGTACGTGTGTGTCGGTCTCATAAAGCGTGTGTACTTATCGAAACACTTGGTCAGGAACCGCATGGGGATTCGTCTTTGCCATCGCAGTTCTCGATTTCACTGGTAAATTCACTGGTTGCACACTCTCATCGAGGGCACTTGGTTTCAGCTGGCGCGAAGCTACTGCTGTCGGTTCACTAATGAGTTGTAAAGGGTATGTTTCACCCGAACGATCGCCTATCATACCTTACTGTCTTTTAGTTTGGTGGAGTTGATCGTCCTTAACGTCGGGCTGTCTGCGGGAATCCTCACCAGACAGGTGTTCTCCATGTTCGTCTTAGAGGCGTTGATCCTCACGTTCATGACAACGCCTCTCGTCAACCTCATTTATCCACCCAAGCATCGCACTTCCGGCCTTGGCGCTGGCATTGCTCATACGGCATCCAGGGTTGACAATGAAAGAGATAAATCCATTGACGATAGTTCTGTGGTCGTCGAGGATGAAGTTTGGCGGCACCGGTTTGCTGTAGTTCTCGATGAATTCAACCACATGCCTGGGATCATGGCGCTGACGAAACTGGTCCTACCTCCCACCTTGGAGGATTCAGCGTCTCGGGGTAGGAAATCAAATAAGACGTCTGTGAATGCGCTCCGTCTCATCGAGTTGTCGGAACGTACGTCGACGATGATGAAATCTGCAATGACGGAATCGCTGATCAGTACGGATCCTCTGGTTGGCGTCTTCAAGATGTTTGGAGAGGAACGTGATATGCCCGTTTCTGCTTCGTTGTCCGTCGTAGCGCACAATGAGCGGGCTCACGCTGTGGCCGAACACGCCCAGAGGCATAGTTCGCAGTTGGTCCTCATTCCCTGGATCCCGCCTTCGTTGGGTTCAACAGCAGATCCATCCGAATCTGGATTGTCTCAGTCTCGTGGAGGAAAACCGGAACAGAATCCGTTCGATGTCTTCTTTGGGCTCCCATCCAAGGACAACGCCGCCTCGACGTTGTACTCGCACTTTGTTCGTGGTGTCTTTAGAAACAGCAAGACGGATGTGGCGCTTTTTGTCGATTTGGGGGACAACGCAGGGACGAATGGTCAACAGCACGTATTATTCCCGTTCTTTGGTGGCCCAGACGATCGGCTTGCACTCGAGTTTGTGGTGCAGTTGTGCGCGAACCCGAGGATAAGTGCTACGGTCATTCGCGTTGGGAAGAGGTCCGAGCAGTCTGAGATGTCGAGGCCTGAATTGGCCGTTATTGACGAAAAGACGGAGCCTGGGTCTACTGTCGTGTCGGTTCGTGTACCGTCATTCTCATTCGAATGCTAGGCACTGACTTGCGCGCGCCGGACGTGGTGCATCGACCTGATCTTAGTCGCTCACCTTCTCCAACACCGTCTACGGAAAGCCAAACACGGCGTATCTCTTACAATCAGAGACGGCGGACAACTTGACGTGGTCCCGTTACGCGTCGCCGACGTTTGAACAGGACACACACGCACAATTGCGATCGGCGCTCTCTCGGATGGTGTTTACTGATCTGTCGTATGCACTCCCACTCCACGCGCTCGTGCAACGCGCGAAGCAGCTCCGTGAGACGCACCGGCGGTTACTGGTCGTTGCTGGACGCTCGAAACGGTTCGTCCGAGGGGGTCTTGAGCAGGAGGTGAAGCAGCTCGTGGAGGAGCGCAAGTACGCGGGGCACGAGATGGTGCGGAATACGATTGGGGATGTGGCAACGGCGTTTGTCATGACGGCGGGGGCGCAGAGTGGGGTGATCGTGGTGCAGGCGGCTGGGGAGAGCGTGGGGGAGGTGTAGGCGGGGTCCATGTTATATCTCTGTCACTTATCTGGGGCGGTTTTAGTAATTAAACGAAGATGTACGTTTGGGTTGTAAATCGTAGCATCACGATATGGCATCAACCTGTGCCAGTAACGCCGGTGGTGTCATCTGAAGTCCAGGATTTTTTTTGCAGTCGTTCACTGAGACAAGTCTTTTTTCTCATGAGACAAGGCTAGTGACAGTTCCACCAGACTACAGAGTGATCCGGATCACGCTTTGGTGTGCTGCCTACTACCTAGTACCCACAACGAACATACACGCTGCGACAGGTTCAACCATTCCGACGATTATCATCCGAAAGAGCCCGACAAGTTTCACGGTCGTTGGGGAAAGCCGTGTCGACGAGTTTCACCGTCAGACTGCTCGGTAACATCCCGGGTCGCTGGGGACATCCCTTCCATCACCGCTGTGTCATCACTTCAAGTTGTTCCGAAACCTCTGAATCCGGTTGACGACCCACCATCGGTCCATAGCACCGAGTGGGCTCTTGGCACACACCCACGCCTACTAACCGGACATCTGTCTCGTCACTCAGCACTCATCATTGAATCACCAGCCGGTCCCAAGCGAGCAAGCCCACATCCCCCGCACCTCATCTCGACTCGACTCGGCTTCGAGTAGTACTAGACGATGGCGCCGACGGTCCGCCGACTCCTCTCCCGACGCACCCTCGCACTCATCGCCGCCACTTCCACGCTCGGTCTCGCAGGGGGTGGATACTACTATCTCAACTCCGGACCAGCGTATCCCGCGTCGACCCGCGAGACGAGGCGGCCGCCTCCGATTTGGACGCCGCCTACGCGATGGGCGATGTTGGATGCGCTTGAGCGGAGCGGACGCGGGCGCGCCAGGGGGAGTGAGGGTGAGGGTGAGGGTGAGGGTGAGGGTGGGCTCAAGGAACGGGAACGGGAGGGGGAGGAAGACGTGTTTGACGTGTTGATCATCGGAGGCGGGGCAACGGGCGCGGGGGTCGCTGTCGATGCTGCCAGTCGAGGACTTAGAGTGGCTTTGGTGGAGCGAAACGACTTTAGTTCGGGTACGTCCTCTTCCCAATTCGAAACTTTCTTTGCGTCGAGGGTCGAGGGTCGACTCGGTGGTCGCTTTTTTTAATTTTAATTTTTTCAATTTGATCGTTCGATGCCTTGTTCGTTCGTTGACGTTGACATGGCACAAAAAAAGGAACGTCGTCCAAGTCGACCAAGCTCGTCCATGGCGGCGTACGCTATCTACAAAAAGCGGTGATGGAACTGGATTACGAGCAGTACAAGCTCGTACGGGAGGCGTTGCATGAGAGGCGGATATTCCTCCAGACGGCTCCGTATCTGTCGCACATGCTTCCGATCATGCTCCCCTTGTACAAGTAGGGCTCCGCTTCTCTTTCCTCGATGGGATCGTCCCATGACTGATGGGTGGCACCCACCTTCATTTTCTTCTTCTTCAGGTATTGGCAGGTCCCTTATTATTATGCGGGGTGCAAGATGTACGATATATTGGCCGGGAAGGAGAACATGGAGAGCTCGTATCTCATGTCAAAGGGCAAAGCGCTGGAACTATTTCCGATGCTCAAGAGCGAGGGTCTAGTCGGGGCTGTCGTATATTACGATGGTGCGTTTTCCCTTTCTTCCTCGCGGGTATTTTATCTTACGCGACTCACCATCGTTCAAGGACAACACAACGACGCACGCATGAATGTCGCGTTAACCATGACCGCCGTCAAGCTGGGTGCGACGGTCGTCAACTACTGCGGCGTCACCGAGCTCCACAAGAACGCCCAAGGAAAGCTCGTCGGCGTCAAGGTCAAAGATGAGTTCACCGGACGGGAATTCAATGTCCGCGCCAAGGTCACATCCCCACCTCTCATTCCAAACGCGCTCCCCGCGTGCTCACATCCCCAGAACAGGGCATCATCAACGCGACTGGCCCATACGCCGACGCGATCCTCTCGCTCAACAATCCGTCACACAAGTCTATCGTGAGACCTTCGTCGGGCGTTCATATCACGCTTCCTGCCTACTACGCCCCAGCCCGCATGGGTCTTCTCGACCCTGCCACCTCGGACGGCCGCGTCATCTTCTTTCTCCCCTGGGAAGGCGGCGTCGTCGCCGGGACGACCGACACCCCTGCCAGAGTGAACACGCAAGGCGAGGAAGTGATGCCTACGGAAGAGGACGTACGGTGGGTGATCGACGAGGTACGGGGGTATCTTAGCTCAGATATCAAGGTCCGTCGTGGAGACGTGCTCAGCGCCTGGTCGGGTTTGAGACCGCTCATTTCGGCTGGTGGGAGTGGGAGTGGGACGGAGGGATTAGTGAGGAATCATTTGGTGAGAGTGGAGCCGTCGGGGTTGATTACGATCGCGGGGGGCAAGTGGACGACGTATAGGGCGATGGCGGAGGAGACGGTGGATAGAGCCGTGGAGGTATTTGGGTTGCGGGACAAGGTTAAAGTGGGATGCCGAACGGCGGAATTGAGGCTCGTAGGCAGTGACGGGTGGAGTCGAAACATGTTCATCGGACTCGTTCAAAGAGTGCGTTCGGTCGATCTATTCATCCTGAATCTACTGATTCGTTCTCCTAGTTCGGCTTGGACACGGACGTGGCGAAACAGCTCTCGGAAAACTACGGGGACCGCGCCTGGACGGTATGCGCGCTGGCTGAGCCGACAGGCGAACAATGGCCCGTACACGGCGTTCGACTCTCCCCAAACTACCCCTACGTCGAGGCCGAAGTTCTCTACGCGACGCGCCACGAATACGCCTGCACAGCCGTCGACGTCCTCGCCCGCCGTACCCGCCTCGCGTTTGTCGACGCCCAAGCGGCCCTCGCGGCTCTTCCGCGCGTGATCGAGATCATGAGCACTGAACTTGGCTGGAGTCGCGCCCGTCAAAGGGAAGAGTACGCACGCGGAGTACATTTTCTGGGCAGCATGGGGCTCGCACCGGGGTCTGTGTCTGGGTCGTCGTCGAGTGTGAACGCCGTCGGGGGGTGGTGGGGCGTTTGGTCGTGGATGTCGTCGTCGTCGTCGTTATTCGAGGGTGGTCTAGGATTCTACCGGCAGCTCGTCGGGCTGGCGGGGGGAGCCGCTGCTTCTGTCCGATCGACCGCGCCCTCCTCGTCGTTCAAGCCCTCGTATAGTCGTGCCAAGTTTGAAGCGGGCGAGGTCGATTCGCTCAGAGAGCTGTTTGACCGGTACGCCTCGTCACACGACGATGGGAGCAGCAGCAGCAGCAGCACCCTCTCACACGCGCGGTTGAACAAGGCGGCTATACGACCCGCGTTGGAGGCGTTTGCGCGCGAATGGCCGGGCGCTGGGTACGAAGGGTTCAGGGAAGCCGATTACCGATACGTGTTTGCGCAAGAGGGACTCGACGACCGTCACCAGAACCGGACGGACGTGGATTTCGACGAGTTTATCGAGGTGCGTGGGGGGGTTTTCTTGGGACTTGCCGCCGTGTGACTGACGTTTTTCGTTTGAGTGCAGATCTGTGGACAGTTGAAAGACGTGTCGATGATGAGCGTGGCCAAGGTGGCCAAAAAGGAGCGGAAACGGATTCCTGTCGAGAAGAGCGGTGGAGGTGTGTAATTGTCGATCACCTTTCTTTCTTTTTTTTTTTTCCCGTGATTTCGTGTGGTCGGTTTCGGTGCCAAGTATCTGAATCTGTATTCTACCATCGTTCGTACAATACACACCCCATTTGCAGTTTTTTTTTACTCGGATTCCGAGTTTCCTCTGCCTGGGTTCGTCAGGGGGAACTTGGATATTTTCATTCGATGGTCGTCCTGTTGCTGTATATCCGAGTTGTTCAAACATAGAGCACAAGTAGACGTGCCAAAACAGTTCTCGAATAAATATTCTCAGCATCCATCTAAGACGCGTACACGCATACGATACCAGATAGTCAATAGTCATCAAAACAAACTCTCGTTATGGCCGTCCCAAAAGGTCATCGATGATCGATCCTCTTCGTGTCTTTCGTGCAACAAGAAAAAAGAAATCGGACAGATCACAGTCTAGCAGTTCGCGATCGCAACCCGGCTTCGTACTCGTCCGCCAACGCTCGGCGCAAGACCTTGCCCGTGGGGGATTTAGGTATCTGATCCACAACAACGTCCAGGTCAACGACGGCGTACTTGTCTGGGAGGTAGATGAAATGGACTGACCCCGTCGACGACGGCGATGCCCCCTCTCAACCACTTATATCGACTCAGCGCCTCGCGGATCCATGCGTCCAATCGCACGGCGACCTCGGTCTCCCCGAGCGCCTTGCCGTTTGATGATAAGACGACCCACGCCCGGGGAACGCGCTCGTCCGCCGTCCGTCCACCGCTCACGCCAGTGACGGACACGTCGTCGACTAGCCTCTCGGGATGTTTGAGTAGCGTATCCTCGATTTCCGTCGGAGACACTTGCATCCCGGAAATTTTTAGCGTGTCCTGTCGCCAGAGAGATCAGATCGTGTCCGGAAACGGACGTCATCAATGGGTTCGTTCATTTTTGCTCACCTTGGCTCGATCTTGAAAGCTGATACGAGACTATCAGTACGACGAGAATCGTGTCCGAACTCGTATGAAGAGACGTACTAGATGACACCATCTGCGTCTATGCGTACCCGATCGCCCGTGCGAAGCCATCCATCCTTGAATGTTTCATCGGTGGCTTTTTCGTTATTCCAGTAACCGAGCGCCACCGAGCCAGAGCGGATATGTATTTCCCCGGGTTCATTCGGGGCTGCCAATTGACCATCTTCGCGTACGATGCGGGCTTCGACCCCAGGTAATAGCATTCCGACGGATCCGGGCACGTTCTTGGCTCGTCCCCCGAGCATTCCAGGGATAGGCTTCATGGAGATGGAGAGCGTCTGAAGAGATGACGGTTAGAATTTTCGTGAACGAAGGGACCACGATATCCGTACACATTCGGACATTCCATACCCTGACGTTCATTATCAGCATTAGGATAGGAAAACTTGATAATTCAACCACCTTCACCCACCCGTTCCACACCAGGGAAACGAGAGCGTAGTTTCTCGGCAAGAGAGACAGGAAGATGGGCAGCTCCACAGTTTATGGACTGAATAGTACTGAAATCAGTGGTTGGAAACCTGGGATGGTGGACAATTTGGTGGACAAGGGATGGGACTAAAAATATGGTCGTGATACGGTACCTCGATTGTAGAGATGACACGTTAACACGAGGAAGTGAAAGCGTGAAGAGCAAGACTTACTTGGGGATGAGATCAAAATAAACTTGGGCATTCCACTCAGGAAGGAGGACAAGAGTCGCAGGCGATAAGAAGCATCTAAATGTGGAGATGTGGAGACCATAGGCATGGTGTATCGGCAGGACATTGAAAATCACGTTCAAGCCTCCCGGGCCATTCCATACTGGAGGCTTGTGTAGGATCCGCCTAAGCAATCGAAGTGGTAAACAAGAAGGAAATACACACGGGTTGGACTTTGAGTACCTCTCCAGCCGCTACTATCATCTGAGAGAGAGAATCGATGATATTTCCGTGCGAGATCATGACAGCTGACAAGATAATGATGCGAGTTAGCACATGCTGATGATTACTCCCAAAGCGGGAGCTACATGTTTAGATGGAAGGGGAACAGCTTACCTTTGGGTAGTCCACTCGTCCCGCTGGAGAATGCTAGATAGGCGAGCGTATCGGTTCGGGCCTGCTGTATCGGTAATCGCGGCAGGCCGTTGCTTCGTGCCTGTGCGACGAGATCGGCATAGCTGGTACGGCCCTGAACGCTTCCCTCTAGGATATATATGCGATCCTCTGAGAGGCCGGAAGTGAGTGCCAAGGGTAGGAGGGATGGGCTGACGAATAAGCGGGTGGGAGCTGCGAGCTTGAAAGTGTGCTGGAACTCAAAAGAGGTAGAATAGGATGAGAACAGGGCGAACGGGATGGTCATGGCGAGTAAGGAGTGAAGGAGGGCTATGTAATCCTATGAAAAGTGTTAAGCTGGGCCACGCGTGTCCGAACGAGGGGGATACCATGGAGTTTTGGGAAAGTACGCCGACGAGTTCGTCGTTCCCTGGACGGATTCCCAGCCCGCCGAGGTTGAGATCACTAGCCATAGCAGTAGCGCCATCGCGGACGGTGTCTAGAAACTGTCGGAAAGACCGTGTGACACCCGTGAGTGCATTTACATGTAATGGGTAATCTGGCCAATCGGCTTGATCTGGGCGATTGAAGAGGATGTTGTGGGCGTTTTGCGGGGGAATGTTGGGTAAAGGGGGGTAAATGGACTTGTGGTACATGCTGAACGACGGAGGGGGTGATTGAGAAGGGGAACTGTATGTTTGACCTCATTCTGACAGCTGTGGTGCTTTTATTATGTCGCAGAGTTTGGGCAAGCGGAGCCTCGGACGACTGCTGCCCGTGTAACCGGAGTATGAGACCGCTAACGTATATCACCTGTCTCTCATTTGCCTAGCTCACACGCTCGAACATCCGTCTACCTTCCAAGTAACGTTGGTGAGATACACACACCGGGTACTTCGTGTCCCCCGATAGCTCCAAAAAGCCAACTTTTACAGTGGAGCAAGCCCATGTGAATTTGCCCTCGGCGGGTCACAAACTTGTAAGCCAGCCACACCTACTAATATGAGTATGGGGAGCCATTCAAGTCGGCGTTCAGATCGGTATCCGCGCTAGCCCTAGAAAAGGCTAGAATATGAACTCAGGGACGAGGCAGGGTGCGAGCGAGACTATATCTCATCTCACCCGCGCGACACTGCTTCTCGAACTCGAATCACCCTAGAACTGGGGCACGGTCATGCGTGAATTCAGCTGTCCAAGCCCATCGAGCAGAGAGATCAATAAAAGCATGTTTCACCGTCGGATATAATTCCTGTATCATATCCGATATCGGGTCGATATGTCAGATTTTTACTACGGTTGAGTTATGTCAAAATGTAACCTGTGCTCGAATGTCAGTTTGTGGACGCTTTCATTCTGGTGTGCGTTCTTGTAAATTCGCTGCACGAACGAGTTGTAGCGATTCAAGATTGTTTATTATAATGTCTCCACCCGCTGAAGAGAACCTCACTTGGTGAAAATCAGACGCCCGAAATCCTACTGTGATTTTTCCTCGCAATGCCTACACCAATCCAACATACACGGAAATGACCTGGCCGAGGGGTCACCGACTCTGATTGTTTGAACATTTTCTGACTTGAACAGCCCGTCGTGTTCCGTGATTTGGTGTATCGTCAAGCCAACCAGTAGGAGCCGCTATCACAATTACCGTGCGTGACACGTTCCAATCACACAACGCTTTACTTTTGCTGGTTAGGGTTGCGCTTGCCAGTTCACAGCACACTTCTTGTCCTCAAGTCCTCAACGTCGCCAGCACCCAACACTAACACGAACGACCTCACACCAACGATACTGTTTTCCTGTCTATTCACCCCCTCACATGCCCCCAAATCTCAAGCAAAGACTCGCAGCTCTCTCCCTAGCTCCTTCGTCCCCTACTTCACCCCTGAGCGCTGCGAACCTGAAGAGGCCCTTTCAACATCCTTGGAAGCGAGCCTTCCAGGCTCCGACTCCAAGCGAGCTAGATGCCCGTGACAGAGTTCAGGAGATCATGGGCAAGGTCATATTTCAGGCTGGTGTCGACTATGAGTAAGTGTCGTGCTTTTCCGAGTTCCGAATCCTAGTTTTCTCATCGAAATAATTGTTAGGACGAGACCTATGTAAGCTCCAAGATCAACCCCCAGCGAAATCCCCTCATCACGTCTGACTGCAGGGTAATCATCAGCGCTTCAGCGCTTCCTGATCCTCGTCAAGTCTCGTATGATGCCCTTCTATCGTGCGTTGTCCCCTTGTCGAAATGGAATCAATACCAACAATAGATCATTTAGCCGCATTCTATCATACCTTGATCTTTACGGTGCGTTCCTTGGCCACCTGTACACGCTGCTTGCTCATCTCAGGCAGTGGAGTCCGATTATGCCGTAGTATTCTTTGCTGCTGGGGGTAGACATGCACCCGGCTGGAACTGGGTATGGAAAGCTTACCGGAGCCTCAGTCGGAAATATCGCAAGAACTTGAAACGTCTGGTGAGTTCTCATGTGCCTTGTTCTTACGTCGCTCCTAACTCTACGCAAAGTATATCATACACTCCTCTTTCTTTTCCAAGAGTGCGCGCTTCCTCATTCTCCTATACCCTAACTTATGTTTTTCAGTGCTGTTCTCCTTGGCCGGTGCCATCATAAGGTTTGCATTCGCCCTTGAGAACATCTTTCCATCCTTTTTCTAACTTGCTCGCAGTCCCAAATTCTTCCGCAAAATAGTGTACATCGACACATTGTCGGAACTTGCACATCATGTTCCGCTAACACAGATTGACATTCCGCCGGCGGTATACCAGTATGTTTTCATTGCTTTCATGTCTCTCGCCGGGGTATTCAACAAGTCATCAGAGAGAACATGAAGCACGAGCAGCAGATTGACTTGCCTATACCCATCCGCGCGAGTGTATTCGGCGTACCACTCGAAGAACTAATGGGATGTGATGGCGAGAACGGAGGTATTCCTCGAGTTATCAAGGACTCGATCCAATACATTCGGGAAAGTGGTGAGTTCAAGGCGTATTGATCACACCTCCAGTCCTTAGAGTTCCTCTTCGCAGGCATGAACCAGGAGGGCCTCTTTAGACGGTCTCCAAACTCTGCATTGCTGAAGCAGGTACAACAGGCTTATGACAGAGGTGTGTCGTAGTTTGTATCCAGAGCTGTCATCTGAGTCGAGCGTTACCCAGGCCAGGTTGTTTCTCTCGAGACGTTTGACGACCCCTATCTTGCCTCTGTTCTTATCAAGAAATATCTGCGCGATCTTCCTAATCCTCCCTTTCCCGAACCACTCTATCCTGTCGTTCGACGATGTCCTGTGGTTTCAAGCGATCTATCCGACGTGGCTGCTGTTACATACATCCGAGATACACTCCTTCCGCAGTTGATGCCATGTGTATACATCCTCCTGAACCATGTCCTACGTGAGAGCAACGATGCTGCCTATACGTATTATTCTGCTCACAGTTTCTATTTAGACCTCCTTCACGAAGTATCATTGCACTCTGCAAGCAACCGCATGGATGCACATAACCTTTCTATCGTCCTTTGTCCCAACCTCGTCAAGAGTTCAAACCCCATGCGGGATGTCATGATGTGCGTAGTTCCCGGAGGTCCCCCACCAACCAGCGACCCGCCGTCACTATCGCCTTCCACGACCTCAGCAACCACTCTTTCCAGGTCGTCAGATTCCTCTTCTGAAGGGAGCACCACTCTAGGTGCTATCATCAAACTTTGCATCCAGCGATACTACGAGATATTCGATGAAATCAAGGACCGTTCTGAACCTGTATCATCCTCAAGACACCTTTCGCGATCACCTTCCCCACTATCCTCTTCTGGCTCTTCGGGGTCATTATCAAAGCCGCCCCGACCACTCTCCCTTGGGGTTGATGATGAGGACAGTATTGATGATGCTATGCTTGTCATGCCGATTGGCCCTGCAGGCAATGCTGGGTCCTCGTGGCATTCCGGCATCAGGGAAGGTCGAGCATCGAACACCTCGGTGAATTTGGGTACCGGGAATGCAAGTAGCTCCACGTTTCCGTATCAACCTCGCCAGCGCAAGACGCCCGGTGTTGGCGTACGGTCCGTTAACAATGACCACAATGGTACAAGCTCCAATTTCGCTTCTCGCAGTCGAGCCCGGTCCACGCTGAGCATTGAAAGGATCGGAAACGGACTTGGAAATGGGAGAGGATCTATATCGATTGGGCGAGGAACATTACGGAAGGCGTCTGGGTCTGGAGTGGAAGCAATGGGGATCACTGCGGGCGGTTTCTTCACACCGCCCATGTCCCCTTCACTGCCTTCCCC
Source organism: Boletus pseudo-olivaceus (assembly GCA_038092955.1). NCBI lineage: Eukaryota > Fungi > Basidiomycota > Agaricomycetes > Boletales > Boletaceae > Boletus > Boletus pseudo-olivaceus. Next base: position 58,070 of record JBBPRI010000052.1, read on the forward strand.
GGGGCATTCGGAACCTGCCCAGAGCTAGTCCGAATTCGACGTCACGGCGTCCGAGGTAGATGTGACACCGTGGTTCCCCCTTCTTGTCGATGGTACAGGGCGTGCTGTCGTGTCGTTATCTTACGTCGGCGGAACAATCTACCCTCTTTACTTCGTTCGGAATCCCTTTATACTCGGATAGTGCTACAGATCACTTTGCTGCTACTCGTAGTCACGTTAATCTACTATGTGCGCATTTCAGGATACGGTTACACGAGGATGCGGATATCTACGGTTTGGTCTCATACTGGCCACGTTGATATCGTTGCAGTACGCCTACAAGTTGGAGTTGGTAGGTATGGTGTGACAATCGGAGGGTTCGAGCCCGTGGGGGCTCGGCCTGGCCTAAAAGCTGGGGCTTTGGCCCAAGCTGGCGGGGGCCACGCGTGAGTGAGGGCAAGGAGAGGGGAGGCGAGAGCATGTGCATGAGTAGGAGTACAAGCGTTGTCTGCTCCTTGTGCTCCGATGGTGGGACGCAAGACCGAGGCAAGGCGAGGGTGAGGTGATGAGACGCGGGGGCAAGGTGGCGAGGGCGTCCGAGCTTGGTGCCATCGTACGCAGCTTTTGGGACGAGGTGACGTCCCAGAGCTCATTCGTGCCTGTACCAAGGCCGATCTTCGTAGACGGCAGAGGGGGGATGCCATTGTCGGGTGAGGTTTGGGGACGACCAAGAGAGGTATCGCGTATAAACATGAACGCGAATGCGCAACGGTGTGGGCAGTCGCGTTCGTGTTTGTACACGATTGAGTGAATGGGGGGGTGTGGGGGTGAAGGATCCGGGCTTGATAGGGCGAGCAAGTCAGTGGGTGGGTGACAAGCGAGGGCCAACGATTTGGAGTTTTCATGGTCGTATTTGCATATGTGCCACTCGAGCGAGTGAACGAAGTGGGGGACAAGCAGTAAAATTTCGTCGCTGCGCTGCATCGTCAAGCCATCAGTTGCCTTATTTGGACACCGCTCGGAGCGCACTTACTACAATAAGTAGTGCCAGTATGCGCACTTTTATTCATCTATTGGACGACAATACTAATTACCTTCGACTCGTCGGCGCGTCTCTCTAGACGGACCGGACTGCACCTTACTTTCATCTTCGCGAGATCGAACTCATCTGCCCACTGCTGTTTTTCAACTCAGAACGCAGCTGCTCCTCGCCGGAATTAAAGACGTCGAAAACATCGATTACTAGGATGTACTATGTATCGCCAATTTCGCTAGAACAGTGATGCTGTATTTCAGCGAAGCTGCCGGACACTGGATGACGATCATCTAAGACAGCCTCGAGGAGCCTTCGGCCACGCGACCCTAAGCCTCGTGGTTTCCCTGCCATGCCAAGGCATGCCAGGTATATAACCGCTCGCTCCAGCTCTGAGTCTTACGTTCAGTCCAAGCGTCTTCAGTGTCAAGTAAACGATACAGCAGGCGAGTTCCATCCTCGCCGCAACGGCATGGAGGCTCCTCCATCATGCATCATCGTTCACTCATGCACTTTGTACCCTTCCTTCCCAACAGAGTCATAGACGTTCTCGAATGAGCGACGTATCGAAGGAAAGCGCAGCGCCGGTTATCCTCAATGATCGCGCGCTCAAACTGCAGACGACAATGCCATCTGCCGTCCGAAGTGCCATCAAAAAGCGGAGGGGAGATGGTGCGAGGTGAGGTGGTGAGGTGGTCTGGTTTGGTTTGACTCTCATGCCGTGTGTGTGCTAGTGGATCCATGGCGAGTACCCTCAGGGGCTCGCAAACCAAGAAGTTGTCGATGTCGGACTCGGAGGTGTAAGTTTGTCCTGCTGAATGCGTGCGCAGGGTTGACTGGAGGCATACAGTCTTCCCAACGGTTGGGCGAGGATCAGACATCCTGATTCGGGCGTATATTATGTCAATGAGGAGAAGGTATGGTGTTGTACATGTCCAACAACTGTGTGCTCACATGACTTGCCAGGGTTTGTCCACGTCGTCAAACGTGCTCCAGCCCCGAACGCATTCCCTGATCATGGAGGGTGCCGACATACTTCAAAGAAGCCCAGGATTACAAGCTCTGCTCGAAGACCAAGAGGTTGACTTAGTCTTGGATGCACAATATGTCAACGGGGTTTCGAGCACGTCTTATTATTGCGTTTCTCACGTTGAGCGGCGTGTCTTTTGGCTCGAAGGTTTCGGGCACGAGGAGGTGAATATCCCGTGTACGTCAAACAAGTGCACGACGTCCAAGGGTTCGACGGTGCATTGTTCGTTCATATCCTTCGGTCTATCGTCTTCAAGGCTAACTATCTCCAAGGTATCGAGGCGCAATACTGGTGAGTACATCCGTCGGTGAACGACCACAAGATAACGTAGAGGGTGGCTTCTAGGGAACACTGTGAACTATTTCCAACGACCTTCACGGTGACCAAGGATGTCATTAGTGAATTAAAAGACGTATTGCTACAGGCTGCGGCAGGTCAAAGAAACGACCGACTGTTTCTGCTCTCTCTCACTCACGCGATCATCCATACAGATAGGTTTTTGGTTAAATTTTCGACATCGCCGTACGACAAGGACGACCTAGCGTACATGCTGAATGTGGTCAAAGAGATCGAAGGTAAGGGATCGTCTAGTTATCTTAGAAGCACACTAATCAGTCATACGTAGCAGATGTCCGGGAAGGGGGCGGTCATTCCGCTTGGATCATTGGTACGCGCGATTTGATTTTCGTCAATCCCCATCTCACTTGGTTTACCTTCCAGCAAGATTCATGGCTCTCTACAGTAAGGCGATTGCGAAATTGTAGTTTTGCGATTCTCATCCTGAATCTTCAACGCATAAAAGATGATGGGGTCTTGCAAAGCTCGTATGGCCAACCCGACGATTATTTCGATATCGAAGATACAGGACCGATCATTGGCCCTTATCAACATTCTGTTCTTCTGGCCGTTCTCGGACCGCTTTTTCTCAAATCTCCTGATGTGTACGCAGCGGAGTTGCACTCGTTTCACGAGAATTTCACCCTGGCGCGCTGGTCAAGGTTTGTCCACAAAGTTGATCAAAGCATCCGTGACTCCAACCTGCTGGTATTTTCGTGCCCTTCTTTCGTTCGTTTCTACGATTTCTGACGCATATATCTTCTAATCATAGGCAACGGTGCTTCTGAGCACGAACGTGGGGCTTCTCGCCTGGAGTGAGAATGGCAAGACAGGCGGAATCAATTCACCAACAACCGAACAGATTCTGACGTATATTTCGATCATTTGCATCGTTGGGAGCATCATAATTGGTCTCGCCATCTTTAAGCAATATCGCGCCAAAGGTGCTGATACGCCATTACGAGCGGTAATGCCATCTGCTATCGACTTTTTCTACGGGTTTACCTCTTTCGCAGGTCAAGTTGCTGAAACGTATCCTAAAACAGCCATTCGGTCCAGAAAGACTCGCCATCATATGTAGTCTTCCATATGTGTTACTGATGTGGGGGTACGTGGAGAATTCTAATACTTGGCGTTTGGGACTAAAACAGTGCGGGACAGTTTGATTGCGTTCCTCACAGCATTCGGCATCATTTGTTACAAGGAAACGGGTATTCGAGTTCGTATCCCTGTCACCGTGGCCCTCTTCCTCGTCTTCCTTTGCCTGTTCTTCTGCTTGTACACTGCCGGACCACCCGAAAAGGAGGACCAGAGGCTACAGAGGCAACCACAGGAAGATAAGGCTTCCCTTTCCGAGGTCTAATTTTGGGAAGCAAGGTCCGGCATCTGACTTGATACGCCCCGTATTGCTCGCTATCACCAGCCTACCCTCTTTCTGCATGCTTTTTTTAATTACCGCGGCAGAGCCGTTGCTTGTTATCCTTTCTTACACCCCACCACTGACATTTGCACGACGATGTACATTGGCTTATTTTTGAATTGATCGCAGGTGATCATCCCACGAGCACCCCACATCTCGTGTATGTCACGCTCCCACCGTGGATGACAGTTCAAATCTGCCTCTGCAGAGGCCAGATTGGAGTGGGATAGTTCGTCACAGGTGTATTGAACGACAGCGGGCGTTGAGAAAATCCCTAATTTCTCCACGGTGGAAAGCAGGATCGTCTGGCGACGGACATGGTGCTCATCAGCATGGGCGTTCTTTCGTCTCGCTAGGATTTATCGGTGAGGCATCGAGATGCCCACCAATGTGGCGTTGTCACAAGGTACTTGGTCTGGGGACCAGACTGTCTAAGCAGGCAAGCCACCGATATAGACGGCATGTCACCGGGTCGTCTTACCTCCTTGGGCGAGGTGAGTTACTGATAAAGCACCGACTGTATTTGCGTGCGGTGTCTGTCCTCCCATCGAGTCCACGTCTCCTTTGCGTTTCTGCACCCTCCAGTGACCATCATTCATGACGAGCGAACCGTCGTACGACGGAACTCCCCTAAGTCAGCTTTTTGCAGACGAAAAGCAAGGCTGGTCTGGGTACGTGTAGGGGCCTAGTACTGTTGGCCCATCTATCTTGACACGTCATCTTAGATACGTGGAATGGGAGAAATATCCCGATAAGAAAGCTATTGCGAGGGACATTCTCAAAACGCACCAGTTCACTCCGATTCCTGGTCAGTACCCCCAACTGATCACCCTCATCATCGTCTTTAACCCAGTTACTTCCAAACCCACGATGCGCACCGTGAGCAGAGTTCCAGTTCGTTCCTCTCCCGAACACCAATCCCGTCTTGATCGGACATCGTTGGAAGGAGTATCATGAAACGCTGGGTCTAAAATCTATCGTGGATTTCAGCTGGGAAACGGTGCAAAAGGAGAAGCCGGATCTCATTCATTTGTTGGTAAATCTCCTGACTAACTTTCCGTTCTTTTCTTTCGCCTCTATACGCATTCGTTTCACGTCGTGGATAGGACTTTCCGTACAATGGTGAAACCCGTCGCGATCAGTTGCTGCAAGGCAAGATCACGGACAACAAGTATCACTTGTACGTCATGTCGTTATTGTGTAGACCGTGCAGACTTTAACGATCCCAACTCCGTTCTCTGTCAGCGTTCGGAATCATGGCGGGGTACCCGACATCGACGAGGACCTATTCAGGCTTGAGATCGGTGGGTTAGTCAAGAACCCAGTATTTCTCTCCTTGAAAGATCTCAAAGATCCGGAGAAATTCCCGTACGTGCCCTTTGACGTACCGATTTCCTCGGTCGGATGACTGACAGCGGTGATGCGTTGAAACAGCCAATCGGAGGTTACCGTTACTTTGCAGTGCAGCGGTACGCGACGAATCGAGCAGATCCGGGAGTATCCTGGCGACGGAGATGAGCTTATTAACGCCCCTTGGGGTGAGGGCGCCATGTACGTCCTCGACAGGCACAATGCCAGGAATCGATAATGTTGACCATAGAGGGCTGTGATAGTGGTACTGCAGTGTATCGAGGTGTATCTTTGAAGAAAGTCTTGAAGAAAGCTTGCGGCGGTGTCCTGTCCGAGTGCCAACACCTCGAGTTCATCGGAGCGGATACGTACTTCAAGTCAGCTTCCGGTCGTGGAGTTTTGCTTGCCAAGCGGATGTTCTGACGAACTTGCAGGAAAGGCGACGTGTTCAACTATGCCGTGTCGGTTCCATACCGGAAAGTCCGGGCGAATGAGGAGGTGCTTTTGGCATGGGAAATGAACGGAGAGCCTCTCCCCAAGATCCACGGCGCGCCGTTGCGTCTGGTGGTTACCGGATACATTGGCGCTCGTAGCTGTAAATGGGTCTACCGAATCAACGCGCTTGCCAAGGCGAGTTTGGGACCTGTGCAGGCCCAGGAGTACCTCTATTATACACCCCAAGTCCGTCGACCTTGACTTTCTCAAAAAATTCGACCACCTGACGTCACATTTATCCAGATAGGCAAACAGAATTCAAAGTACTCCAATGGGTTTTCGATCCAGCAGATGCCTGTTTCGTCTGTATTGGCTCCGTGGAGGTGTGGGGAGTTATTATGCTGATAAGTTGACCTTTCTTTACGTAGGAGCGCTATCATTTCCCCGTTGGATAAATCCGCTGTAACCCACGATGGATTCATCGAACTGAAGGGCTGGGCCTACAGTGGCGGCGGTAATTGGGTCGAAAGGGTAGAGGTTTCTCCCGACGGGTGCGTGTCTTGTTTTTGCAAGAATTTCTTGCCGTCACGCTGACAGTATACTATCCCTAGCGGCCACGTTTGGTACGCCGTTGACCAAGATGATATGACAGAGAAGGTAGGGTGCGAGTTCTTGATCCTTTTGTCGACTCTCAGGGTACTTTGCACACTCTTAGCACTACCACGCTTGGCGACTCTGGAAGATCAAGGTGCCCGTCGACGCTGAAGGTTGGCTCGAGTTCTGTGTTCGCACATGGGATTCTTCGAATAATACGGAGCCTACCTTTGTTCGCTCTGCGTGGAAGTAAGTTGCAGTGTGCTGTTACCGCCTCTGGAAGGTGTTGTCTGACAAGGCTGTAACAGTTGGGACCTCCACGTCACGTCTTCCTGCCATCGGATCAAACTCTATAGCGTCAATAGGACAAGGGCTGCAACGAGAAAGAGGCTCGACGAATTGGCAGCGAGAGGTGAAGGAATAGAGCCATTGTCCAGGCCATTGGAATACGCTCTCGAGAGTCGTGACGAGTATCTGGCTGCGTGCCGCAGGCACCCTCGTGAGCCACTGAATTGATTTTATATAGCATGTTGTACACTACACGAGAACTTTTATGAAGAAACAATCCACACGATCTGTATCATCGTATGTATCCAAGACTCCAGTGCGCAAACAATTTGGCATGTCTTTCTGTGCCAGGTTTATTGCGCGCTCGTTCTACACCCTTGGCCAACATCCACCTCTCTCCCTCCTTTACTGCGACCCCTTCCAAATCAGTGAATCCCATTCTAGAATACAATGCGCGCCCAGTAACGTTGTTATCGTAGACGAGCAGGACCACCACTTTCTCAAAGTCCCCACTGTTTTCACTTGAGAACTTGATGTCGACGTTTGTTCGCGCCCATTCCAAACATGCTTTTACCAATTCGGCTCCAACACCCTTGCCTCTATGCGCTGGGTCTACCCACATCGCATACAGGCCGTACATCTCCCAGTTGGCATTCACTCCGGCTTCTATGAATGGGGCCATGATGAAAGGGGACATCATCATGTCCGAGGGTCCTACAATACTGACCGTCCCTATCCACTCGCTCGTCTCCCTCACAGCCTTGTCGATATCTCTGCGTCCATGCGAGGAGGCACTCGACACGGAAGCGACAAACGTCTGTTTGGAAGACGAATCGAGTCGCTGTCGCCAGACGTCCTCTAAGAAAGCCACCTCGTCTGCGTAGGTGGAACTGAAGGCGTGTGGGTCGATTTGGAGCGAACCGAGTCGGAGCGTTTTGTATGCGGCGAGTTGAGATGGGGAGATGGGTGGTTCGATGGGGAATACGGTGTACGTCGGCATCGTCGCTGCGGTTCTCCGAGTCAGCTGGGTTCGCGTGAGGTGACGGTACGTTCGAGTTGTTGTGACCTTTCCATCAGAATGACGTTAGTGACTGACGTCTATTCACAAATAAGCCTGCTCTGCTCCAATCAAATCATTAGTTGTGCAGGAACATCCTCAAGATTAACCAAGTATCCGTGCAAGCATTACAGGCCATGCCGTAGTGAGCGTCTCGCTAAAGACGAGATCAAGGAGCAGCGAGTGCCCCTTTGCGATACCACCCTTTGACCAGAGCTCGCATGTTGGAAGGAAAGCTCGAAGCCAGCCGTGAGTGGTGCGCGATATATCTCGTACATTGTGCGAGATAACTGTCATTCAGGAGGGCGCACATCGAACACCATACCAGGCACGCACCGTGATCCTGAGATGCGCCGATTCGACGAACAACCCGTAATCATCGGTGTTGGTCATATAGACAACTACCTAAAATATCCCGACATTATTCAGAGTGGGAACATTGCAGGGAGAAGTCGTCGCAAGCAGTGCGTCACGCGCGATGCGTCTGGTACGCTTTCCGACGTCAGTGTTATTCTCTTGGCCAAGGAAAGCACACCGAGCTACCCACGAGGTTGGCACCACGCCATGCATACAGGATGGTCCTCACGGTGGTCGATATAACCAATGGCTATGATTTCAAGTCGCCCATTGAATAGACACCTTTCAAGATCATCTTTGATTGAGGGCGCGAGGTCGTCGGCTGTGGAGGCTGTGGGGGCCGTTTGCAGAACATAAAATGTGTTCTGTCGTGCGAGCGAGAGGACATACATCAGTGATTGCAGAAAACAGTCGTATCTGGCCAGCTCGTTAGTGTCGATGGTCTAGGCCGACGTCATGAAGGTTGGAATCGTACTGGTTACACATCTTGTAAGTATACACCGGCCTGAACGAACCTTCGGCGTCAGTCGAAGTACTGGGAGGATTTGTGAACCGCCATGTACATCTTGCCCGTTGGTCGGAATATCGGAAAACGGCACTTCCGTACTGCGTTGGATGGCGGTAGAACACATTAGACAGTCTCGTGTGCTCAATCACACTGACGCATATACCACACTCATACGATACACATCTGGCTGCACAGCATGTACGCATGTTCTCCTTCGGGGGTGTTGACTGCCTGCCTGGTCATCGCAACGAAGCCACTTGGCTGGGATCCGAGTAAGGAACGGGCCCTAAGCGCCAAAGACACCAGGCACCTGGGTGAACAGACCCATATTGAGAACAAGGAAGGGCTTACAGATCAACTTTGCACGCCACGACTAAATCGAAACACCTTGTTCCTTGACATTTTGACGCCGACGATTGTGTGCTGTAGAAGATGTCGTCGACGAACGCGGGTGCGTAGCAGCTCTGAGGAGTGATCGAGCGATGCTGACGATTCAGTAAGACCAGACAATAGTACTTCACACCGGTCGCTTTGACCATATATTCGCAGTCGCGTTCCAACCTGACGGAATGCATTTTTTGAGTGGGAGTGCCGATGGGATTAGACGATGGCGACTTGCCGACCGTCGACAGGTCGGAAAGCAAACGGGAATGGACATGAACGCCATTTCTGTGTCGAGAGATCACAAGTGGATTGTATGTGGGACACAACAGGGAGCAAGTATATGGGATGCAGAAATCCAGGAAGAGGTCATCGATGTGGAGAGGACAAGCAAGGTGTATGCAGTCGATATCTCCCCTGATTCGACAAGGTTTGCCACTGGGACTAGAGACAACTGTGAAGCGAGCATTTGGAGTATAACAACGGGGGAGAGACTCGTTGGCCCACTCAGACATCGTCAAGACGTCACTGGAATCAAGTTTTCTCCGAATGGCGAGCACATCGCCACTGCCTGCTCTGGTGGCCCAATCCGAATCTTTCACGGTCACAATGGTAACGAACTCTTGACCATCGAGACTATCACAACCTCACAAATCCTGAACACTCCACTTGCGTGGTCAAACGACGGTCAGCAAATCTTCGCTGTGTGTGACGACAGGAAGATCAAGTCATTCAATGCCTCCACGGGGTCCCAGCTCGCTGAATCACAGACTCTCAGTGGGGTCGAATCTATCGCTCCAGCTGCCAATGGAAAATTCATGGCTACTTTTGCATTACGCTCCATTCTGTTCCTCGACACATCTACACTCTCTCAGATTGCTTCTATCATCGACTCAGAAGACAGTGCAGACATATATTCAATTGCCATCTCAGCAGACAGTAGCTATCTTGCCACTGGACGACAGGTTGGAAAAACCATCATCCGAAATCTCAACAGTATTCTCCCCGACTCGTACGGTCCATTCTATGTAAGTATCTGAATTCCGGGCATGTCGGAGAAGGCCCGTGCCGTCTCTCAAGCTAACACACTACGCTAGGCATCTATTCGCGAGGAACAACAGGAAGACCAGCAGACCTCGACCTCAGGCGACCACAACAATAGGCCACCTGACTCTAATCCGGTACGAGACCGTCATTTTGTTATCGAAAGAGTCGCACTGACCATTAATGTGTATATATGTCTAACAGGGAGATCCCGGGAAATCCAGTGCGGTCGAGTCGGAGACCCACAGCAAAGATGACAATAGTGACCTCCTCGACGTATGCGCTCGTTCTTTTCCCTTCTGACCGAGTTCTGACGATGGCATAGGTCGAGGTGCCGTCGAGCACGCCCGGTCCTCAATTCAACTTTGACGAGGTTGGTGGTCACTACATTCTCCTCTTCTTTCCGTGTTGACGCTACTGCAGCCACCGACCCCATCCTCCTCCGCTCATCCTCGTGACGACAACCCACCACCGGTCGACTCGTCCCACCCCATATCACATTCATCAGATGCCGTACCAGCGACTTACCCGCCAGAGGCGCGTCAGGAGGAAGCCCTCGATACTGCCGAGTCATCCAAGGGCTTTCCAATGTTCAGAAAGTTGCTACAGACGAGGTTCGGGCGGAGTAACAAGGGCCGGATTTCGGATAAGCCCGGACGACCTGGTGGAAAGTCGCATCGGCCTGTGAATCATCGATCTTGTTCCCAGTCACCAGCGAGAGAAAATGCTGCCGATGAGGGTCCTTCGACGATGGCTGCAGGTCAACGTGTGCGAGTGAGTGTTCTCGATAGACAAATGGATGCGGCGCGTCTAACACATCATCTTAGCGAGCGGTCGCGAAACCCGTTGTAAAACGACAGAAAGGACAGGTTCGTTGTTCCTCGAGCTTGTTCTCGGTCACTCATCACACGTTACAGCCAAAATCGCCTGCCAAGCCTGTTGTTTCCAACCATCCGAACACAGACCCGTCGCGCACCGCACAAGGTCATGCAGATCCAAATGCAGCAGGCCCTGTATGTCTTTTTCTGATGATGGTATACCACTTCGCGACAGCTCATTTCCCGTCAGGCGCAACAAGCCAACGATCCATCTCAATCGTCAAGCGGGAGGGTCCATCTAACGGTATGCTTATTTTCCTTCAGCTTACATTGTTAGACTCACACCGGATCAGCATCAGCAAGAGTCAGGCAACACTATCCTATCTATCGCGTTTCCTGCGTGGATGTGTTGCCGCTCAGGTACAGAGAATGGGACGCATTGATCCAGGTGATTTGATGCAATACTTGTAGATACATTGATACTAGATCGTGAGCGTGTGGACATCCACCGTGCAGTCATTTCAGTTCGTGTTGCCTCGCAGTATTCGCATTCGTCCTGATAGACCCATCCACGATGGAGCTCACTAGGAAACTCATTCAACGATCCCCAAGGAAGTCTATGCGCACGCCGACTCGAAGGTTGGGGTTGCATGAATATTCATTTGAGCCGCCGTAAACCCAAAAGCGTGTTACTGGCGAAAAAGCGAAGTTGGATGTCGACCGAAGTGAGGTATGATTTTGATACTTTTTTTCCGCGGGCCAATGCAACTTGCCTGAAAAAGACAATAACTAAGACGAGGGTGCCGGCCATTGTCGCGTTCCCCTCGTTTTGACGTTAATTTCTTGTTCAAATCACGAATCCGAATCCAAGTACTACTTTGTGGAACACTCAAGAGTCAAGACCTGAGGCGATTGCCCCTTGGACACTGGGCATTCGCTAATAGGTGATCGGGTCTGCTCATTCCCGCTGGAGGCATCATCCATATCAACGAGCTTCTCACTGGTGACGATACCGATGACAAGGAGGCACATTCAGAACCTATTCTACTCTGATGATCGCACACGGCATTTCGAAAACAGCACGGTCTGACGTGGTCGATCAGCTACGCCACGCGCTGCGTCCCTCGAAACGCTCATCAACCATGTATTCAAGACGCTCTCCCTTTGCACGCGGAATTAGGTGCGGCCAGCGCCATCGTAACACTTCCAGCAAACATCGATGAACCTGTCCCAGTATCGCTGTCCAGCGGCAGCAGAAGTGCGAGTTACAAGATCAGTTCGAATTCCTCGGTCTCTCGGCGTCTACCCACCAACTATGCAAGACTACGTCACTACAGAGTATGCGATGTGCCAACCTGAATGTATACGTGTAGCGACTCCATGGACATTCGCTCCGTTGAGATACTTCACCGTAGAGGATGCACTCGCGTCTGTCGTCGCGTGTCACGTTATCGAGTACACAAAGGATCCCTACGACGAGGTGACTGCCCAGCTTTCGGAACCATGCGTCTTTCCCCCTCGTGGCGTCCGCTCGAGTCCAGACAGCCCCGCGACAAGTCGACTTTCCCGGCGTCTTTTCGCCTCGTGATCTCCACTTTGCACCCATCAACGCATTCTCGAGACAGAGGGGGCGAACAGAGGCTCACTCTTGCCGCTACATTCTGACGTCCTTGTATACTTGGGGGGAATCTTGGCGACGGATTCGCCCACATTGGGCCCACGCTGTGTCTCTTCGATGTTCCAACATCTTTACTCAGCGATCTGGCCAAAGATGCCTCAAGCTAGGTATCAATCATCGATGCTGATTTCATGCGGTACGAGATCGCACCCATGTAGAGTCGCTGATCAAGTCACTCACGCGTCATGATGGACCTAAATGATGGTATAGACCGAGTCACTGCCATGGTATGACTTAGATCCGTATTCGAACGTTGAACAGGATGCCGGTTGTCTCGACGTCGAGGAATTTGATCCGCCCTCACTAGCGCTCTTGGACATGGTCCCGCCAGATTCTGGACGATTGAGATCATGCGAACCCCGGAAACAGATGAATCGGCGTCCGGCGTCCGGTTCAGGCTGATTCAAAGATTCAAAGATCGACAGCTGTGGTTGTACATGGGCGACATAACCCACCTCACATTTTTTTTTCGGAATTTGCTGAAACGCTGTTACACTGGACCAAGAAAGAGAGTTCGTGTGTTGGTTTGAACGTCTGGCACATGCGTGATCACATGCACAGATGCCTGACTCCGAGGAGGTTGGCCAGAGTGTCTCTTCAGAGCCTCTGCTAGACCTTTTTGTCTTGGGGGTATTATGTTGTTTGACGTGATACACCCACAGCATGCATCTCGATTGAGCCTGAAGGAACCACATCGCTACCTACGGCAGTGAGCATTGTCCCTGTGTATCAATCTACATGAGTATGAGTGTCTTACATTTGTAGGCTTCCAAGCGGAGCGGAAGCGATGTCGGCGTAGGCTGGGACGCTTGCACGGTGCATAGTACTGATTCACATGCCATTTGGAAAGCACTCATGCATTACTTTATAGACAGTGTACGATAGAGTGCAGAATCAAAACCCGAGTACCAGGCTGTCTAATACAGTGCCTACAAGTCCAAGTCCTCTAATCGGTATCTCGTTGTGGAGGTATGGAAGCGAACGTATCCGGCCGTGTAATGTTTGAACGCTTCACAAGCTTCTGTAGATCGCTCCAGTATTTTTACGATCCTCCTGTAGAGGCCGATCGTCGTATCCGTCAATTCACTGAATGTTTCCAGCTTCGATTTCTTGGTGCGAGCAGCTAGCGTGGAGATCTGGTTGGTCGTCTCGCCCGCTCGCTCTTCCTTGTAAAAGGACAATACATCGCTAAAATCGATCATAAGCAAAGTGTCAACCTGAGACAGGACAAGGCACACACTTGACGTTGTGGATGAACAACGTCATCTCTGGGATCGCCTGAATGTAGTCATTCAGGGCGATCTCTCGCGGGAACACCATGAATGCGTAAGCTTCCGCGAGACCAGACAAGATTCGCTGGTAAGTGGGATACTGTTGTGCGGCGCTTGAGATCTACTCGTCGTCGTCAGCGGCGTGTTCTCGAAAGTAATTCCGACGGCGATACCTCCATAGATCCCGTTTCGTGCTCCAGTAAATTGGCAGTGACAAAGTTCAACGTCGATGTGGTGATCAAATGAGAGGCAACCGGCCGATACAAGTTTGCAGCCCGACGCATAATATCCGCAAATGCATCCAGAACGCCATTCCCCTGTGGTTCCTTCACAACGAATCTGTCATTGAACAGATAGATGTTGGGCATCTCTGCTGTGAAATGGTTGGCCGCGTCATCCACGAAGATGGCGCATGACGTGTAGAGTGCGATCCATATTTGGGTCGGACGGTGAGGGAGATGCACCCCAGCGGTTGCTGCATAGACAACCCCCTCTCGCAAATACGTCCGCACAGACGGATCGCCGTCGACTGGGTAGCCATGTCGCCTCGCATCGTCAATACATTCTTGGTATAAGTTTTCGTCAAACGGGGTGACCTCATATGCCGCATTACATTGCTCGAGAAGTGAGCGAATGTTTTTGCGTGCTGTCTGAATCTGTGATGAGTGTTTAGTCGACGAAAACCCATACAACCTTTCCCTTACCAACTGCATGTCGAGTGTTGCAATTCGTGTTGAAACTGGGGGCTACTTGCCTCACTCTTATATCCAGCCACGAGGCTTGTCGATTTCCCCATGATCATGGTGCAATTGACGATTGCATGTTCAGAGAACGTTCTGCTGTTCACTGTTGAACGTTGACTGATATAATACATACTATATTGGTATATGTTCAGCATCTGTGCTCCCACGTTGCCGTAAAAGTGAGGGTGAAAAGGGTAATGGAAGGCAACGTATGTCGCACACCAGAGTCGGGAATGCAACACAGCATTTTGATTAGACTGGGGTGCCGGACACCACCGGGCCCCACCACCGGCACGGTGATGGACGCAACCGAGAAATGAACGATGATGCTTGATGCCGACTGGCAAGGCCGCGGATTCTTTTGCGAAGTTGTCCCTACAGTTTTGTTGTGCGGCTGTGTTCCGTCCGGAATTCCCCGGGAACGTATCATGGCCGACCTTGCTCGTCGTGAAGAGTCTTAGATCTATAGCTATTGCAAGGTTATACTTGTCAGTGGGAACGGTGGACCTGATAAAAATGGAAGAATGCTAAATCTGGTACCTGCCGACGATAAGATGTCACTGCAGGGTCGTCCTCGCAATCACCATGGTTCACATTCTGGGACTTGATAACCCAGAAGCACCCGGTGAATGATAAAGCCGAGAAGTCCACCTATGTCTAAAAGTGGCGGTGGTAAAACAGACACTGCACCGCTCTCACATTTGGTAGTAAAGCTTCACGAAAATCAAAGAAAGGTACTCACGAAAGACATCATTGTAAACCCGGCATCCGAAGAGTTTATCCTGGCGGGTTCGGTCCGTTAACACGGCATTTCGAATGGGCGACACGGCAGTGGACTGTTCCTCCAAGCATATAATATAGACTCGGACAGTGTGACGGCGCAAGCCCCATCCGCCCAACTATGCAACCGTCGTCATCTCGAGTATACGCATCAGAGTCTTCGCCCGCGAGAAAGAACAAGTCGCAGTCGCAGCGAGAGTATCGGTCCAAAGAGATAGACGGTTTCTCAGAGCTGCGCGATGCATTACTCCTTGTAGATCCATTCGACACTCCATTAGGTAGAGATGCCACACGGCATCAGCTGCTCGTCACAGGTCAGTCAATGATGCTTCTGGGTTGAACTTCTCAGCTGAGGATCACATAACAGCCGCAAAAAAGCTGCGAAATCTCGCTGACGAGAACGAAAAGCTCGTACTGCGATTGTCGGCAATGCCTACTACTGACGAACCACTGGAGACGCGGATCCCGCATGGGACGGCTGCCCGTTGGTGTTCCTTTTCCGTAGACGTTTCAAGCTTACAATGGGCAATCGTAATCTGCAGAAAACGTTGCATGGTCGACACAGGGGTATGCCGTGGACCACTTACTATCAATGACCTCGGAGCCTGTTTCCCCACTTCGAGATTACGAAAATTCTATCCCGGGATGGTTACAGAGCCCACCTCTTTTCCATGGGTATGGGCCCGGGACGAATCAGTTGACATGGCGTTAGGCGGACATGGGCATCGGCAGTTTCAACACTCTGAGCATGTTTTGATGTTGTACCGCTTACAGTGTCAAATAATGTCTACGCAGTAGACCATCTCATAGTAATGTGTATTACCAAAATGTGGTCCTCGGTGCCAAAAATGTAGCAAAGGCTGATATGCATCATAGTAAAATATACATAGCATACTGTCACATACCCCATAATGATTATCAAGAAGATTTAATCCATCCAACTGTTTAGATGTAAACGGAGTGCAAACACCACTACTGCCCCGCTTGACAATCGCTACCATGAGCAAACCAGGACCGAAATCCAAGTTGACGCAAACACACCACGCAGGCGTCTACAAAGCAGATTTAGTCAAAGTGCGCCATCCATCTCTTAGCGAGACTGCGATTGAGATGGTCTATTGTAGGATGTGGCCGAGTCTCTAGGCATCACAAATATTCCGGACACGGTTGCGTCTGCACTTGCAAGCGATGTCGAGTACAGAATACACCAAGTCATCGAGGTGCGTTCCAACACTCGCTTTTGATGACGAGAACCACCGACGACCTTATCACAGGAGGCTGCTCGCTATATGCGACACGCACGGAGAACAGTACTCACCAGCGGCGACATCGACCTCGCTTTGCGAACCTTGAACATCGAACCGCTATATGGCCACACTCCGCATGCTCCTTCCACATTTCGACGCGCGCTTCCGTTCCCGCATCTCGCCTCAGCTGGTGCCGTGTATTTTATCGAGGACGAAGAGATTGATTTCGATAAAGTTTTGAGGGAGGAAAAGATCACGATTCCGAGAGGCGTCAACTGGACCGCACACTGGCTTGCTGTGGAGGGAGTACAACCTCTCGTACCAGAGAATCCACCGGCTATTCCAAGAGAGGAACCTACCCCTGCAGGCGCAGATGCCAAACCATCACAGCCTGGTGCCGCCATATCAACACAGGGAAGACAATTGCCTCAAACGACTCCACAAAATCAACAAAACCAGCTTGTCAAACAAGTCCTATCAAAAGAGCTTCAATTGTATTACACCCGACTCACTTCTTCGCTTCTTCCTCCTTCATCATCCGCATCAGATACAGCTAAACGTATGGCTGCTCTTGCGAGTCTTCGTGCAGACGCAGGCCTTCAAGCACTCTTGCCATACTTGGTACGATGGATTGGAGAAGGTGTTGTAAACGCGCTCAGGGAAGGAACAGAGGGTGAACCAGATGGAAAGACACTTGAAGTATTGCTCGACGTCGTGGGTGCAATCCTGGAGAACTCAACCTTATTCATCGAACCATATGTGCGTATACATCGACCATTCCCTGCGTAAACTTTTACGATTGCCTGTATGCTGACGGGTCACCCTTAGCTACACCAAATTCTGCCTGCCATCTTGTCTACGCTCCTACACTCTAGCCTGCCGCGAACCCACGCGACTCACCTCCGCACAGCCGCTGCTCAAACGCTTGGCCGACTATTGACGCAACACTCAACAACATATCCCTCACTTTCTCCGCGCATCATGAAGACTCTTTTGGTCGCGCTTTTAGGTGGAGGTGGTTCGGCCCCCACACCTGCTTCCAGCTCAGTGATCATAAACGGTTTTGAATCCCTCGCTATCGCGCAAGAAACGCCAAGTGCAGAGCCAAGAGGCACGCCAAAACCACTGGGAACCCGGGAAGGTGCTATCCGTGGTCTCGTCGGCATCGGTAAGGAGGCAGTCCGGAAAGGTGTCCTTGAAGGCGGTGGGGCCCGCGTTGTAGGCGAGGAGTGCGCTGCTTCGAGTGGCGACGGGGTCGATGGTGTCGTTGACGCGGTCATGGTACGGCCAGAACTGATCTTCCGATCACTGCTTACCGCAATCTCTCTTCTTCCGACTAGATCGCTCTGCAAACCGTTTCTCTCATCTCCGACATGCCGGAGTCGCTTGATCGGACCGGAGAAGAAGACGTGAAATTGATAGCTCAACTGAATGATATACTTGGAGAGTTTTTCACAGAGAACGTAGTTCGCCGCGGTGATCGCGTATGGGCCATAGGCATCGTACAAAGCGTCCACAGTTGAAACGTGGACGTTGATCCCTGATCAAAATTGTGCATATATGATTTGCCGAACTCTCATCAGTCAACTCCGTTCCGACGAACCGATCAAGCCTAGCAATCTCACGTAAGTGGATCCAGTTTGTATTCATGACTCGGTTTTGCAGATTGAGGCTATGATACAAGCTTGGGTTTGCCCTGATGCCTTGGTAACTGTTTCTTTAGGTTGTATGTTGACGTAGGATAGTGATTGGCATTGCAAGGTACCCGGCAAGTGCGTAATGAAGAAAAATACTATAGATGATGGAGTCGTGAGGACGGTGTGAGGGACCAGAGGTTACCGGTTTACCGACCGCCATGGAGAGATGAAGTGCGTGCTGAATATAATGCCAAACCAAAACTTCGCCAAGGTGTCAACGCATGACTCCCACGAAATGCGACATACACTTGCACTATAAAATTCGCAAGATCGTTTGTCATCGTGACCCATCGACAGATCGGTAGAGCAAGAAGCGAACATCCGTGTACCCAGAGTATAAGTGGCACTGAGCAGATCAAGATGCCACATGCGACCGAGGCAGAGGCCCATAAACGGAATTCCGAGCGTGACGGATAGCCTAGAACAACGGCGGAATATGATAGGGAGTGTACATCTACCCGTCAAATGATCCCCAGGGGCGTCCTTAAAGTTGAAGTGTTGCCCACCCTAGAAGCAGCACCTTGGGTAGTGGTCCTGGTCTTCTTCTAATGCTTTGTTCACAGCCCTGAGCCAGCTTGGAAGCTCGCTGTTCGTAATAGGGATCAGTACAGGTAATCCGTGTACCTCCAACCCGCGGGTACCCATCACGGGTTGACCCATGGGCATTGGGGTTGAAGCGATGAGAACAGGGGACGGAAGCATATGGAACATGCCGCCATGTGGGTAACAGGAGCAGCGATGGGGTTGGAGCGATGAGAGCGGGGACGGAATCGTATAGAATGCTGTGGACCGACGAGGGGGAACGGGTGCTACTGCTGTGGCTGCGCCTGTCAGAAGTGAGGCCATCGGAGGAGAGTTCGCCACCCCCGAGGTCGTAGACGGCAGGGGGGGGGGGGGTAGGAGTACTCGCTGATGGTGTTGGTCAAGTTGGAGTCAAGACGGGGAGATGAAGACGAGGGACCTACTGGAGGTAAGGCTTGAGGTTGGAGAGGGAATCATAAGTGAAGGGGGCGTCCATAAAGGTGGGACTGCGAGGGTGGATTCCATGGCGCCGTAGAAATGAAAGGGTTGGGTGGGTGAACAGCGACTAATCGCATGCAGACACGAACGGAAGATGTTCGTGTTCGCGTCCGCACGTCAAGGAGGAAGGGGTGACGAGGGCTGGCAAAATATCGCGTACAAACACGAATGCGACTGCGCAACAGTGTGGGCAGTCACATTCGTGTTTGTAGGTGATTGAGTGAATGGGGGTGTGGGGGTAAAGGAGGGCTTGATGGGGCGAGCAAGTCAGTGGGTGGGTGACAAGTGAGGGCCAACGAGTTCTTGTGTTCGTATTTGAGTTTGTGCCAGGAGGATGAAGGAGTGGTGGGGGACAAGCAATAGATTTCATACAGACACGAGTGCAGGGATGACCATGGCCGGTTGCGTGTTGAGTGGGGAGAGAGAGTAGCGTAGCAGCTCACAAACATCCAAACATCCTCGAGAAAGCGCTTCGTAATGTTTATTACAATTTAGCACTCGTATAAAAAAAAAAACTAGATCACGTGATATCATCGTGTAGTGCTCGATTCGATTGGATTCATTGGAAGCTACCCGGGCCACCACGCACCTGAGGATATTGTACAATTGCTCCAGTAACCCCCATTCTTACTCACTGTGCTCACTACTTGCTTAGAGATCTATAGAGTTTTCTTGGTGATGTCTAGTTAAATGTCAAAATAAACACGGGTATAGAGGCACGTTTGCTCTTTGAATGGATCCCATCTGTTGCTCCCGACATCCTCACACCGGCGCAGAACGACGATAGCCGTGTCATCTATCAATCAGACCGCCAATAACCCACTCGTAAGCACCCAGGAATACAGCACCACCGGCAGATATCCAAAGTGTTCGTGGTACGACACCCGCAAACAATGCCTTCGGTCCCTCGGCAGTATAAATCTGCCTCAAACGGCTCAGGAGTGAGGGCATTTTCGAGATGGGATCCTTAGTATTCCGTTACCAACCCGTCAAAATATAGAACGAAGAGAGCGCACATACCCGCATGTCTAGCATCACTCGCGTCTTGAGGACATCAAGGGGAGTCGTCAGTGCAGCTCCAACACCACCCGCAATACTCCCACATATTGCGGCTTCTGATGCATGGAGCGGGCGTGCCCCCATGGCTAGGGAGAGTCGGTACTTCAAAAACTCGTACAAGGGAAATTGAAGTGAAGTAAATGGAATCTGTCGAGAGGATGAGGAACGATATGGGAATATCTGTGACCAGTATTGCCTACTTCACGCATGATTGTTATCCCAAACCCACGGTAGAAACCCCTTACACCGTCGTGCTTCAGAACCTTTTTTGCGGCGGCGAGGGACGTAGCAGCAGAACCATAGGATGATGTCTGTGTACGTGTTTTTATCACTTCAGTCGGAACACGGACTAAGCAGGCTGCCTAAAGCATGTGACCTCAGAGACTTAGGACATGGCAACGAGACAGGACGAATACAATTTCACCAATAGAGGCGGAAATCATATGGTTGACTGGGGCTAGCTGCCCGTGCAAGGGCAAATATTGTTTCGACATCTCATATGTCGAGAAGAATATTGCCGCTGCTCTCTAGTCATAAATAGTTGATCGAGAGGCACGATATACGGTACTCACCTCCCGGTGCGCTGCCCACAACAACACTCCCAATGCCTTTGTAAATCCCTCTGAAGCCACCAGCCTTCACGAATCCTTGAGCAGACTGCAACCGCGTCTTGATGGTATCTATCGGGAAGAAAAGCAAGTCGACAGCTGTACCTGCTGCACCTCCTGCCTAAGCGGGGTAAGGAGTGTTGGGAATGTTCATGCGGATGTTTAAATAAAAAGGGAGTGGGCGGCGCACGATGAGGGACTGAGTGAATGTCGGCTTGCGTTCGGATCCCATTCCACCCGCCTCAGTGTTGGGAACTCAGTGGGCAGAACGGAAGACTGACACAAGCGGATGAAAGGGAGACAAGTTGTGAGAGTTCGGTTGACCTCGGAGATATATCCAGTTATGGAATCCTCTGCGTTTCGCTACTACTAGAAAGTGAATTCTACTACTTGACACTGCTATAGCAGCGCTAGCCCCAGCCACAGGTCAATTATGGATGATACACTCGAGATTCCACGTCCACGAGCGGAAAAAATACAAGGAGATGATGATCATTCATCCGGCGATGAAGATGGTGGACTAGATTGGACGAAGCTTCCGTGAGTATCACCAATGCATGAGTCACCCACAAATGATGGACGTTCAGACAGAAAACTTGGAGCTGCCGCACGGCCCATTATCCCAAAACGTGGCGAAAAGGACTTCGAGCCTGCACCGGGCGGGGGATCAGGACTGCAGCTCCATGTCCTTGACCGCTCACGAGATGCGATGTTTGAAGCTCTTCGCGCCAATAGAACTATTTCAAAGTTCGTCGAACTTTCTATTGTTCAGGTCGTTAAGCACAAGCGGTTCGTACTGATACGCCATTGCAGCAAAACCATAAGCTATGGCATCTGGTATCCATCAATTGATCGTGTGCATGTAACGACTGCGCGTGGAATCCACTTCTCGACGATGGGTCACTCTATCTCTCGGACGGCGCTGGACGAAAACACCGATAATGAAACGAGAGGTCTATCATCCAAACTCCCCAAACGACTCGAACTTCTTCCGGAAGAAGCCTTGTATCTCATCGAACGCGGGGCTCTGTTTTGTTATAAATCAGTTTCAAGGGGCGCACCGTTTGTAGACTCCTCAAATTATGAAACAAAAAGTCCTGGAGCGCCGATCTCAGTTCAACAAGCTTTCGCTGAAATGATTGGTCGTGAAGGAATGACCCTGGAACGTTACCAAGTGATTGATTCTGCAATCTCCTGTACCAATACCTGCTCATCTGCTGCATGCAACGTGTTTAGGTGTACGCGTATTTGAAGCGTCTTGGATTTGTTTTGATGCGCGCCGAACCCCCAACGCCCGAGTATCCAGTTGGGCTACCGGTTTCACTTGCAGTTACCCAACCACAGACCATAACACGAGGACTTACGGGACTCTTTTCGCGCCTTGTATCAAGCGTCATCAATGTTGCCCAACATTTCCACAGGATCGACTGGTGGAGGCGACTTCAACTTCACCGGCAGAAAACGACTCGTACGTCCTTCATCTGCACTCTCCCATCTATTTAACTTTGCGTTCTTCAATCAGAGGATATATTTAGGGCACTACGATTCATCCCTTGTGGTCACACCATCCCTTTGTATCATCCGATAGTAAAATCCGAACTCCCCTCGAAGTTGTCGGCCCCCTCACCATACAAAATCTTCTTCCATGCATATAAGCCTTCAACACCATTCCGCAAAACAGCTCCTCCTGCGCCTGATTTTCATCTCGTGGTCGTCGAGTGAGCTACCTTTGACATCATGTAATGCACCTTATCTGAAATTATGGTGCTTGCAGTGCACGAACAACGTCCATACCCTCATTACAGGAACTGACTGCACTCTTCGGCATATTGCCAGAAATGCCACTCCCCCCACCGCGCAAACGTGGCATCCCAACTTCTACCAAACAGCCAGGCGGCTCTCAATCGACCGACGTTCGTCCAACCACTCCGAAGACGGTACCTCAGGAAGGATCACCAGCCGACATGACTCCATCTCAACCAACACCGAGCTGGTCTTCTGCTCTGTGGACGTTTTTTCAACGCCTGCTCTCTTTTCTTCCCCCCTTCCGTACAGCCCCCCCACCCGAGAGGACTAAACTGACATTCGCGCTGCCAAAACCGAATCCTTTCCCTGCCCTCAAGACGGGCAAGAAGACCGTCGTGATAGCTGCCGTCGATGCCGGTAGTATCAGCTTTTTCAGGTTTGGTCAAGGAGTCTTTGAGGAATGGCCCATGATCTAGGGCATGCATCCCTATGTCTTTCGGGCTCAAATGCGACGAGAACGTCTCGGCAGATGGCGTCTGTGATACGAAATGGGAGAGCACCGTGCTCGAATGACCCACAGATTCGGTACTTGGGCTTTCGGGCATGTATTGGTTTGCTCCTTCACTCATAAGTATACTCATTAATACTGCTCGCTGTTCGCCTGGTTTAATTCGCTCCACAGTAACTCCCAAAATAAATGAGAAATATCGCGAAACTACTTCTTCGTATTCCTCT
This sequence comes from Boletus pseudo-olivaceus, assembly GCA_038092955.1. Lineage (NCBI taxonomy): Eukaryota > Fungi > Basidiomycota > Agaricomycetes > Boletales > Boletaceae > Boletus > Boletus pseudo-olivaceus. The sequence goes on from JBBPRI010000052.1 coordinate 81,284, forward strand.
TCGCGATGCTTTTCTCGCTCCTCACCCTCCCCTTGCTTGTCTTCTTTGGGAGTCCGCTACCGAGCTTTTTGGCAGCACCTGTCTTGCGCACTCTTCCTCGCTCTTTATTCTGCAGGGGCACGCCTTGTTTGGCTAGCGCCATCCTAGCCTTTTTCTTGGCCATTCTCCGGGCTACACGGTCGGCATCCCCTGCCTTGACACGCTTACGTTCCTCCTTGGTTAGTTTAACCAGTTTCTCACCAAGGGACGGGTCGCCCTTCGGAATAGGTGGTACAGGAGCGCTGTTAGATGTCTGTACTTGTTTGGAGGGTGGAACATTTTTAATGGAAGTAGCACCTGATATCGATCTACATCGTTGGACGCGTAGTTTCCGTTTGGCAAATTTGAGCTTTCCCGGTTCGAGTGCGAGAATTTCATCGACACACGTCCGGTCCTGAGTGCCTTCTTTTCAATGCACTATTCGCATTATAATCTTAACGAAAGGGATACTAACCGAGAATTGAACGTAGGCGAAGCCCTTTCCAAGCTGGGTGCCCTTGTCGCGAATCATGCGTACACGAGTGACCCAATGCTTTGGCTTGTCCCCATCTTGTAATCCTTCAATATTAGGAGGCCCTCGTTCCGCGCTCACGATCCCTTCAAGAAATACACGTAGATCCTCCTCCTTGCTCGCAAAATCGAGGTTTCCGACGAAAATGGTGAGCTTAGGGTTTCCGATGACCGAGCTCAGCAGTGTACCGTCTGATAAGCTTTCAGTCGTTGACCTTTTTACGACAGCATCAACGCGAAGCATGCGGTCCAGAAACGTGGTGCCGTTACAGTTTTCGATGGCCAGACGTGCGGCTTCGAAGGGATCCATAACAGGAGGCAGTGGAGGCAAGTTGGCTGGTCTTGAGTAAGGAGGCGGTGGGTAAGCAAAGACGATGTAAGCGTGCACAGAATCGGCGTCTGAGTGAATATCTCTGTTAATAAATGCGATCTTCTTCTTTTGACTGGGAGTGAGGAATTGTTTCTCGTTTGTCTTGGACTCGTCTGCAGTGTGTGTATCACGCCACGAGGAAGCGCGCTCTCGTTCGTGTTGCCGAGGTTGCTTGTTCCGTTTCACGTCTTCGCTCGCGTCTGGGAGTTTCGACGTAGGCGCTTGGAACGCGATTGAACGGAAGCGGGTGGACTCGATCTTCGCCGTTGGGAGGAAAGCGAGTATATGTCGATGTAGTTGTTTTTGCAAGGGCTGCCGGGAGGGGTTCGTCAACGAAAATGTCGGTAAAATTTCCTCTCACTTACACGCTTTACTACTACGTCGGGTGCTAGATTTCCGATGAATATCGTGCGCGCATCTCGTCTTTCTTTTGTTTCGTCTGATGGTGCACGATTTGCCTTTCTGCTTGCTGGCTTGCTCGGTTTGTCCTTTTGGAGATATTCATGGACCAGGGTGGACGGGTGGTCTCCATCTTCTTCCGAGCTCTCCGAGCCAGACTCATGAAGGGTATTTATGTTAGACTCAGCTGGAGCTGGAGAGACAGATGACGAGGCTGCGTCTGCGAGTGAAGGTTTGGAACGTTTTCTATCCAGTTCATCAGCATGCACGTCGGGTGCGCGTTTCTTATTCTTCTTCTCTGCAGTCTGAGGGTGACCGTTCGAGCTGGATTCTGGACGGTCCTCCTTGGGCTAACGTGAGGTGATCAGGAACATAATTCTGGAGCGGAGATACTCGACGCATTGAACATACCTTGATATAAAAAAGGGCGTCAAGTTCAGTATCTATGACCTTCTTCTTTCCAGAAGGTTTGGCTCCCAGAAGCAAGGTGGCGAGACTCATGTCCACTGGCAGTCCAGTGTCCACCGTGACTCGGCGGATGCTGATCCAGCGATCAACTTGAATCCAGCCTTGACCTTATGGATTACTAAGCAAATTATGTGCATTGCTAGGAAAGGCAGCTCGTTCAAATCATGTCAGGACCATAGCCATCTAATTTGTGGACGCCCACGTACTGTGCCAGCGCAAAGTTCCAACTTGGACTTCGGTCCTGGTTTGCCCATGTCAGGTGAGAATTGATTCAATTGAACAGGGTATCATATACTACTATCTGTCGTTTGCATCTTACTTTCAACAGTACATACTACTTCAATATTGCTCGGGACTGGTCGAACAATTCCGGATCAGATCTTGAAAGCCTCTCGGACTATTTAGTCGAGGGGCACCCAGAAGTTTTCTCACTCCACTTCAGCCATCCTCACTATGTACTTAGGTGCATCAACCTCGCATTGGGTCTCACTGGTCCTGAGTACCATGATTACTCTTGTCTGAAATTTAGTAGATAGTTCCGGAGGGCAGCGTCGGGGTCGCGGTAAAGCCCCTTCATGAGAGCTCTCGCAGGCTCGAAACAGCTATCATCCCGCTCCCTAATCTACCTCTGCGACGACGAACCAGACCCCTAGGAGAAGGGTGACCGCATTCGTCGAACATGTGGACTCGTCGGCCCGACGTCCCTATCGCCAGCCATGGAAAGGAGGCGGGCTCTGTAACCATCTTGGCGTAGTATTCTCGTAATCTCGAAGTGGGGAAACAAGGCCGTTGATACTTCTGGTATGCATCGATGCCTTTATCTTTTTTCGCGCCCTCTTGACAGCGGTTTGGCATCACAGGTCTGGTATACAGTATGTCTACCACCGTTGATTGCATTGCTGCCTGCGCGTTACTGATAGCTGTATATAGCCAACCGCGGACGCCCACTACGTAAAAAGTGTAGCAAGTGTCTTCCTTCCTTCTCCGCCGACTGCCTGCAATAAGGTGACATGCGACAAGGACTTCTCGGACATACAAGGGCCAATCGCGCCACCAATCATGGTTGAGCCGGGGATCAACAAGTAGCCGTGTGGTTGGATATAAGAATGAGGCAAGTAGCCTATAGTTTCAACACGAACTGCGGTGCTCGACATGCAGCTGGTAAGGCAAAAAGCTGAAGGGCCTTTCATCGATTAACACTCCTTGCAGATTCAGACCGCACGTGAAAATATCCGCTCGCTCCTCGAGCAATGTGGTATTGCATATGAAGTCACCCCGTTTGACGAGGACCTGTACCAGGAATGTATCGACGATGCGGTGCGACATGGCTACCCAGTCGACGGCGAGCCATCTGTGCGGACGTATATGCGAGAGGGGGTCATCTATGCAGCAACTGCTGGTGTACATCTCTCCCACCGTCCGACCCAGATATGGATCGCACTCTACACGGCGTGCGCCATCGTCGTGGACGACGTACCTGACCGTTTCCCAGCAGAGATGCCCAACATCTATCTGTTCAATGATCGATTTATTAGGAAGGAACCACAGGGCAACAGTGTCCTGGATGCATTCGCAGACGTCGTTCGTCGGGCCTCGGACTTTTATCGTCCGGTTCCCTCTCATTTGATCACCACATCGACGATGAACTTTATCACTGCCACTTTACTGGAGCATCAAACGAGATCAATGAGGGTATTACTGTCGAAGTTATCCTGGTGATCATGTCACTGACGACGACAAGTAGATCTCGAGCGCTGCACAACAGTACCCCACTTACCAGCGAATCTTGTCTGGTTCCGCGGAGAGTTATGCGCTCATGGTCTTCCCGCGAGAGATCATCCTGATTGACTACATTCAGGCGATCCCAGAGATCACACTGTTCATCAACAACGTCAAGTATGTACCTTGTCCTTTCTCACGTTGACACTTTATTTATGACAATCAAGTGATATATTGTCATTTTACAAGGAAGAACGAGTAGGTGAGACGACCAATCAGATCTCCACGCTAGCTGCTTGCACCAAGAAATCAAAGCTGGAAGCGTTTAGTGAACTGACGGAGACGACAATTGGCCTGTATAAGAGGATTGTAAATATATTGGAAGGATCTCCAGAGGCTTGTGAAGCGTTTAAACACTCAGCGGCTGGATCTGTTCGCTTCCATACCTCCATATCGAGATATCGATTGGAGGACTTGGAATTATATTAGACATGTAAAATCTGCAGTCTGTTGTACACTCAGTACAACGCTTGCTAGATGCATGTGAGCACACTGCACGAACTTCAAGGTATGAATCTATCTCGCTTTTTCTGTAGGGTGAATTGAACCAGGCGAATCGAATAGTGAACAGCACCATCTCGATGAGAGCAAGGGCAAACTTGCAATGCACATGCTCGAAGTCCGTTCATAGCCTCTGACGGAGAACTTCAGATCCTCAGAATAACTGTGAGAACGCTCGTCCTACCCGACCGAAGAGAATAAATAGCGGGGGCTGGGGTCCGACGCCGTGTTCTCCGTTCCCTCGCCGCAATGTTCCTCAACGGGCTCGGTTTGCTGTCGCTAGCTGTTCTCAGTCACGCGTCGTCACAGTCAGTTTTGCGCTTGAAGCAACCTGCTGCAGAGACCTATGCCCAATCCACATACGCTGTATCGTACGATGATGGGTCGGTCACGCCGGTTGAGCATCTGAGCGCTCTCTCCGTCGACAGCTTCACCGCACTTGGCCATCCGTCCTTCCCAAACCACAGCGTCAGGATAAAGAAATCGGACTTTTGTGACACGACCGTAAAGTCAGTTGGCATCTCTACGGTCTACTCCGGTCGCTTCCAGCTTGAAGCTCACATGCGGTCTAGTGTTTACACAGGTTACATCGACATCCAAGCTCGACACATCTTCTTCTACTTCTTCGAGAGTCGCAATGATCCAGCGACGGACGACGTCGTTTTCTGGACCAACGGTGGTAAGTTCCGGTCCTCGACGCACAGCATGATATCGCATAACAAGTCGGACAGGTCCAGGTTGTTCTTCTAGTCTTGGTCTCTTTATGGAACTCGGTCCTTGCAGAGCCCTTTCCGGAAACGGCACGACTTATCATGCGGAATCATGGAACACCAATGCGAACATTTTCTTTGTCGATCAGCCCATCGGTGTTGGTTTTTCGTATGCCGATTATGGCGAAGCGGTGGTATGTAGCATATTTGGTCAACACAGACATCCTGCGTACTTGACTGCTCAACAGAGCACCACCGAAGAGGCTGCCAAAGACATTGCCGCTTTCGTGGCCATCTTCTTCGAGAACTTTAGTCAGTTCAAAGGCCGTGCCTTCCATATGGCGGGCGAATCATACGGTGTAAGTCCCCATAAACTACGACGTTTTTGTGGGAATCAAGCAAAATGTCATGTCAGGGTCGTTATCTCCCAGTCTTTGCGGCCGAAGTGTATGATCAGAATGCCAAGCTAGTCGCGGCCGGATTCACACCCATTAATTTGCAATCCGTTATGATTGGTATGTTGAGGTTCCACTATCAGTACGCCTGACCAATGCTCGTGGTCAGGAAATGGCATAGTTGATTACTTCACGTTAACTCCCTCATACATCGACATGCAATGCACGGCTGCCTCGGTGTTCCCGATTGCGAGCATCAGGTGAGTTAAATACACCTTGCACATGACCTGCGCTTATGGATGATACAGTTCATGTGTGCGGATGAAGGAAGCTGTGAGTGTCCTCATGCTTGCAGGAATCACTTGCTGATCTTGGGTGTAGCTGCCTCGGTGCCAGAAATGGACTCTTGAATCATGTATCAACCAATACGATGCGTTGAGCTGCGGCGCAGCTCGTAGCTTTTGCGACAGTGAACTTTCTGATCCGTTTTTCGCTACTGGTATGCCGAGCGAAATCTAGAACGCATTGATGATGTCTGATTGATGACTACAGGGATGAACCCATATGACATTAGCAAGAAATGTGAGGGTGACCCCGAGGACCTCTGTTACCCTGTTACGAAGTAAGGAATTACGTTGTTTGCTTGATGTGCTGTCATGACCAGGCTTCAGGAACATAGGGAAGTACCTTGACCTTCCTTCCACTCGTGCGCTTCTCGGTGTGGACCCATCCATCACCTCGAACTTCAGCTCCTGCAGTGATACCGTTGGAAATGCATTTTACAATGCTCAGGACGAATACCACTCAACGTATACCCACATTGCTGAACTCCTCGAGCGCGGAGTCCGCACACTCATCTATGTTGGGACGTACGATTGGATCTGTAACTGGATTGGCAACGAACGTTGGACGGTCGAGATGCCCTGGAGTGGGCAGGAGGCGTTTGTAAGCCAGCCATTGAGAGAGTGGCAGATCGATGGACAGGTAGTTGGCAAGACAAGAAATGCTAACGGATTGACATTTGCTACCGTTGACGGGGCTGGACATATGGTAGGTTCATCATCGTTCGTTGGGATATGATGCTGATGAGAGTTCAGGTGCCATATGATAAGCCGAAGGAGGCGTTGGCGCTCGTACAGAGGTGGCTAGCAAACCAGGAACTTTGAGGCCCGCACTATCGCCCCGTAGCACATTCGAGCAGTCACAGCTAGGGTCCCTTGGAACCTCGACCCAGCATGAGAATTGCAATTGCACAGAACCTATTAGAGTAGAAGTTTTGCAATATCCATCTATGTGTTGCTACGTGCTATTCTTTTCTTTGGATACTCTTAAGCAAGAATAGTTTGAAATGCTACACGGATTCAACGTCAACTTCAATGGTAAGTAGTTCGGACTTGCACAATGATCACTAGTATGCTGCCGCACCGCATGCACCTAATCAAAACACAAACCCCATCCCGGCCAGCGAAGCAACCAAAAACCACTATTCTATACAATCCACATTCGTACTTTTCGCTCTCGCAAAGGGGGTCACCGTGGGAAAAGATATAGACTTCATAGCCACTGGTAACGTAAGCGACGGACCAAAGGCTCTCGGACGAGAATTGCCAGCACGAGATATAATAACCAGCTGGTCCTGAAGTTTCGTCCCGTCTTCTCTCCAGGATGTTTCTCAGCTCACAACGATCCTGCAACCTCGTCATGTGAAACGGCTAATGTTATCCGATAGTAGCCGTAGTCAGGACCAGTCAGGACCACTACCCAGTTCACAGAATGATGCTGGTAAGTCCCAGTTGTCGGCACACAAGCGGTCGTTGTATAACCATTTGGGAACAGATCCCGGTTGCGTTCCTAGTGTGGGTCTATTCATGGAAAATGGTCCATGCAAAATTCTTGACGCTGATGGTCCGAAATACAACCCGTATTCGTGGACTACCAATGCGAGCGTGTTCTATGTCGATCAGCCCATCGGTGTTGGTTTTCCTTATGTCGATTACGGTGAAGCCGTGGTATGTACTAGTATGTTTAGTAGACATGAACGTTCCGCGAACCTAACCACTTGACAGAGCAAGACGAACTCGGAACAGGTTGCAAAAGACATTCCCGCTTTCGTGGCCATCTTCTTGGGGGAACTTTAGCCAATTCAAGGGCCGTGCTATCCATATGGCGGGTGAATCGTACGCTGTAAGCCTTGGTTACATAGACTTCATTTTCGGGAGAACGAAGCAATGTGTCTTGCCAGGGTCGTTACCTCCCTATTTTTGCAGCCCATCGCGACGGGCGGAATAACCATCAATTTACAATCTGTTATGATTTGTATGTTGACATTTCGCCTTGAGTATGACTGACCGACGCTCGTGGTCAGGAAACGGTTTAGTTGGCCACTTCGCGTTGACACCGTCATACATCGACGTCCAGTGTACGACTGCCTCGCATATCGCCTCCGATTTCAAACATCAGGGAGCTGAACACACTCCTGTGTGGGACATTGGTCTAAGCATCAAACGTACACGCGTACAGATGAAGCAAGCTGTGAGAACCCTCGTTCCTGCAGAGTTCCACTGACTGATGTTGGGTAAAGTTGCGCCTCTGTCAGAAATGGACTCTTGAGTCCTGTATCAATCAATTTGATGCCTTGAGTTGTGGTGCAGCTCGTAGCTTCTGTGACAGTGAACTTTCAAATCCGTTTTTGAATTCTGGTATACCCCGGGATCTAGACCGCGTTGACAGAATGCTGATCGTTGATTCTCAGGACTGAACCCATACGACATTACCAAGAAGTGCGAGGGTGACCCAAGTGTCGACTGCTACCCTGTCGTGTAGTAAGGAATAGCACTGATTTGCTACGAAATTATAATGACCACGTTTCAGATACATGATCGGTTACCTTTCCACTCCAGCCATCCGCGAGATGCTTGGTGTAAGCCTATGCCGTTGGTAAGACAAGGAGTGCAAACGGACACTGTCACTGGAGCTGGACACATGGGTCCATCGTTCTCAGTCGGGACACGGTACTCACGGGACGTCAGGTTCCGTTTGACAAGCCCGAGGAAGCGTTGGTGCCCGCACAGAGGCGGCTGGCAAAGCAACCACTTTGAAACCCACGCCATACCCTTGCGCACACTCTTGCACGGAACGCCGACCTTGAAGTGGAATTATACAGAATTCTTGAAATGGAAGTGCTGTACTGTCTATCTATGTGCAGATCTGCGAACTGAAAATTTTCCTGAACATCCTCCTCGGAAGCAAGGATACCGTGCAAGGACATCTAGAGGGTCGACGACGAAACGCACTACACACATATGAATTTGGTGCGCTTTGTATGTCCAGATTGACTGGGTCGATACTGGTCGGCAATGCGTAAGCATCGAGGTTGAGAAGTCCATCTGCCCTTTAACGCAATCCAGTTATAGTCTGTCATCGAGAGATGGAAAAGGGAATTGATCGACAAAATGATGGGACATTGCGATGGCCAGTGGCGGAATTGCCGCAGTCGAGGACGACGAACTGGCCTAAACATTGAAGGACGAGCGAGATTTATGTTAGAGGCTACTATATTTAAATTTGGAACAGCGTCAGTAGACACCACCTTCACATGGGTTCTTGGTGAACATGTAGATGGGTTGGTTCGTCTGTCGAACATGCAGAGCGGTCCATACGACATACGTGGTAAAACCCTAGACAACGCAACGAGATTAGCACAATATGCATGGATACTCTACCGCCTCGGAGCTGTCTTCATCCAAGCACAGCTTCAGTGAAGCCGTAATGATATGCAAACCGGATCATGATCTCATCAACGTTGCCAGATGGACTTGAAAGGCCGTGTTGCAAGATATCGAGATCAACCGTTGAGATACCCTCAGCTGACAGCTCTTGCAAAGACTCCAGGGCCAATCTCGGTCTGATGTTCGCTTTCCGGCGAGATTAATGGGAAACTTGACGACGAATATTTCCGTGGGGATGGTCGCGTGCTTAGTGTTATCACGCCAAGCCGGCAAATGACTTACATAAGTAACTACCCTCCAGTTGCAACAACTTGACGCGGAAATGGTCGATGGGACGTAAAAATGCGTATTAGCGCGAACATTACACGTTTCGTACGCGGCGGGGGTGGAGATTCAAGCTTTCGTCGAGGTCGAGGGGATGCTCCTCAGAAGGCTTGGCAGAGGGGGTGAGAGAGAAAGAGGCGTCCGTGATAGGATCCGAGATAACATTAGGACGCTCGTGAGCAACTGCGGCTTTCCAATGGCACCCGTGACAGTCAGCCCAGCGGCGAGAATGCCACTCCGCCAAGCACATTTCCGCAGAGAAGCGAGGATAGAACGTGTGGGATCAATCCTGGATCCTCATCCGGACCGACCTATAAAACTGAGTACAAGGTCGTTCCGGTCAAGTTACACCCTCACCCGCCACTTCCAGTGTCTGACATAATTGTCGTTATTTGGCAAGGGGCCCCGCCGAACGATCTCAGTACTCACGCCGTCTCATTTCTGTTCTTTGACCACTACGACCATACCACCAACGTTGGTGGACGACGAGCTCAGATCGTCCACAACAGTCACGACTCACACCTTAACACGTCAATTCCGGCTTCTCAAACCTTTGCGGTCGACATCATGGTTCACCTGGTGAGCCTTAATGAGCCTCTCGCATCACCTGCCACTCGCTCATCCTCAAATAGCTTAGTCCAACAATCCCCCACATTGCGTATGCATGTTTAGGTGGTTTCGTTGTAGTGGTCAGTTCATCAACACGTCTCTTTCCGTTCGGCCCGAAATGATCGCATTCATTGCACCTAGTTTGGCATGTTCTCGCTTTTCATTCGTGAAAAGGTCAGTCTTGGCCGAATCACGTTCACTATAACGCTCATCACCACTGCAGCTGTACATAGGGGAGGCCTGTTGGGCCTTTCTCTTCGGTGTCATTATAGGCAAGTACACTGGCTGCCCTGAAACATTTGATGCTATCCTGATGGGTTACTGCTCATCCCAGGACCCTATGGGGCTGGAATATTCGATCCTCGCAGTTGGGCTAACGGTAACGAAGAAATATCGAATACCATCACTCTCGAGTTCACCCGTGTCGTCCTTGCTATTGGTGTGTTTGCCATTGGCGTCGAGCTTCCAAAAGCCTATGTCGCTCGACATTGGAGAAGCTTGTTATTTCTGCTCGGTCCTGTGATGGCTTGGGTGCGTCGTGTTCGTCTCGGCCTTCATTTGACTTTTCAATTCACCGCCAATAGGGATGGTTTGTATCAGCAGGCTTAATTTACGCCTTCGTTCCGGGTCTCGACTTCCTTTCTAGTCTTGTCGTTGGTGCATGTTTAACTCCCACCGATCCCATCCTTGCCGCGGCTGTGGTCGGAGGAAAGTACGCTGACAAGCACGTGCCCGCGCACATCCGTCATTTACTGTCCGCGGAGTGTGGATGCAATGACGGAGCCGCGTATCCCTTCCTTTTTCTTGCCCTTTACCTCATCTTGGAGTCTACACCAGGCCGTGCGATTGAAGACTGGTTTTTGTATCTCTGGCTTTGTTAGTTCTCTCTTTCGTCTTTGGACATATACTCATGAATCCATGCAGACGAGATTGTGTTCAGTATAGTCTTCGGATCGACGTTGGGCTTCGCATTTCGACATCTCGTCAAATTTTGCCAGCGTAATGACTTGATCGATCGTCAGTCGTACGTTGCGCAGTACGTCTCGCTCGCATTTCTTACCATCGGTATCATGACAATACTTGGCTCCGACGACCTCCTCGCTGCCTTTTGTTGCGGGACGGCCTTTGCGTGGGACGGCTTCTTCAACCGACAGACAGAGGAAGCAGTGTTCAGTTCAGTGATAGATTTGCTGTTCAACGTTGCTTCGTTCGTGTATGTAGGTGCATGGATGCCCTTTGATAGCTTCACCAACGAGACTTTGACACTGAGCGTCGGCCGCCTTGTCCTCACTGCCTTACTCATCTTGATGTTAAAGCGACTCCCGATCATGATAGCCTTGTACAAATTCATACCCGACGTGAAGACTCTGCGAGAAGCTCTTTTCAGCGGTCATTTCGGACCGGTTGGTATCGGTGAGTTGAACACGTTCCGCAGTTGTCTGCAGACCGACTGAATCGTCTCGTTTGTCATATTCAGGAGCCGTGTACATCTCCACTTTCGCAGTTGGGTACCTCCCCAGGCCCTCCAACCCCCCCGCCAACCAAATAGAATTCCTCGCGGCTACGATGCAGCCCATCGTCTCCTTCGTCGTGCTCTGCAGCGTTGCGATACATGGGTTATCCATCCCGTTCTTCTCTCTCGGACGTCGTGTTCACTCCGTCTCCTCACGAACGTGGTCCCGTCATGCATCTGGTCCTGACTGGGCCACTCACACACGACACATTACACGTGCTGAGGATGTCGTTATCAATCGGGATCGTGACATAAATGCTATGGAAAGTGGCCGGGCTGGACTCACGGAAGAAGAAAAGACGGTCATGGAGAGCGGACGCACGAGCACTGATGTCACAACCCCGCACGGGGATGGTAGTTCGAAGACAGATGATACGTTGAGGGGTGATGATACGGCGAAGGAGAAAATGCCTCCCGACGGAACTGAGACTACGACGGAATGGAAAGAGGGCCCGGATAAGGTCATCGAGCGGCAGCAAGGACCTGGAGAAGACGTGGGTCTGACTGGGTCTCGAACGGTGTGCTTGCTGACGTTTCATGCAAGGTTGATGTCGAGATCGTCCGTCACGCATATGCGCACGAGGGATCGCCTGCTCCCTTGCATGGCCCTTTGCAGACCGTCTCCTTTCACATTCATCACCCCCATCATGCTTCAGAGGGCACTCCGGGAAGTGCAGAACAGGCTGGGGAGGGCATCGAACACGATGTCGCCCTAGCTGGAGCTGAACTGCAAAAGAAGTCCGTTACCACTGGGGTATCGACTGAAGAAGCCGCTACTGCAACGCATGCAGAAGGCGAGCCCGATGACGACGGGGGCTGGACTTCTGAAGACAGTGGGGATGGTACGATCGTCAGTTCTTCCGCGGCACCGGACGAGCGGAGGAAACGTGTCAGATCAAACAAGGGCAAGACTGTGATAAAACCCCCCGGTGCTGGGCTGGACGAGAAAGGTCGCCGGCGATTGTCTGCTAGCGAGCCAGAACAAACCCAAGATACACCCCAGGACGTCGAACGACGTGGTAGAAGACCACATAATGAACGGAAGAGTAGCAGTCTCTCAGTCCGCCCGTCCATTCATCATCGACGGCTTGAATCGCTCAAGCTGGCTGAGCACGCTCGCGACGCATCTCCTTCACGTTCCATCCGGTTCGCTGATGAACATCTACCCGGCACAAACGCGCCACGCAACGGAATGTCACCAAATGAATCTTAATTGCCGGACGATCAAGTGGGTGGCTCCCCATCGAATGAAGACCTGGAGTCTGCGAGAGGGGGAGCTGCTTTTGACTTCCTGTGAAAGGTTCAACTTTTTTTTTCTCCATGTATTTTGCGAACTTCGTGGTTACTCTCCGTACACCATTTGCAATCCTCCCCGTGTTCCCATAAACCCATGTATTGACACTCACCCCTGATGACCTACTGTGTCTGTAGTGTTCCTTTCCTTCAGCGAAGGCATATACTTTCCGGCGTTACCAAAATTGACACCCGTGGCCCTCCGTCCCATAGTGTTTACTGTCTTGCCTTGTATCTTCTGACTTGCATAGACCCCAACGTCCTGTAATCGTAAATGACTTCTAAGTTGATCCTGTTCCATGCTCGACGACGTCCATCAGGACAAGTCTGCTCAACAACACGAGGCCAAACGATAGGATCTTCCCAATCACCTTCCTCACCCCGCTCCACTCGAGCAAGTCGAACACACGCGCAGCAAAGACAGCTTGAACGGGTCGGCGTGCCGACGCGATTTCAAACGGAAGGCAGATGCCATCGATGTGTCCTGCGGCGGCACGCAAACCAGACGTGAACCCGTCTTCGTGGAAGCCGTACCCAAGCCATGCACCTGCGTACAAAATCCCTCTGCGACCCTGAATCTTGCCCATTTCTCTCATTGATGCGAGGGCCTACGGAAGAATAAACAAATAAAATAAAATAAGGGGCGAGAAGGGAAGGATCGAGGTATGTAAAGACCAGGGCATGACGGCGTTTCGAAGCCACAGATGGGCATACGGAAATAGTGGGGACTTACCTCCGTGTTCAACACAGGGTGGTCGTACCGGAAACGCGCTGCAACAGCGACGCTAGCGGGTTCTGCAGGTGGATTCAGGGTCACGAAGACCGGTCCATACTTGCTCGCAGACAGGTGCTGCAGGCGATTCATGTTATCTGTGAAGCGCCATCAAACATGAGTCTTTTTACTCGCGGTGGGTGGTAAAGGATGGCCATACATGTCCTGTGTGAGGCGTGTTCCGCATCAACACCCAGCTGATCTGATGTAGCCCATAGGGGAAACGCAGAGAAGACTTACAATGACGCTTTGTTCACGTTGGCTTTGTACATGCCTTCTTGTCCGACCGTAGAAAACGTCAAATAGTTCCAGGACGACCAAGCGGATCGCCTTTTCGGCATGAGCTGTTGGGAAGATTCGAATTTTAGTGACACAAAAAAAAATCTCATGTGAGTCGCCTGGGGTCACGGACTCACGTCGACGTCGTTGTGCAGGATCACTTCGTTCCGATTCCACGTAAACCGACCCAAGATCTTTTCTTCCTCTTCGGTCATCCCAGATCCTGCTTTGAGTAGCGCGAGGGTCGTATCCGAATGACAAGCCATGATCACACGATCAAAGCCCAGCGAGCGGCCATCTGCGGTCGTGAGCTGGACGGTGCACTCAGGACCATTTCCAACGGACGCGATGGGGGTCAATAAGTGCAACTGGCTCTTTGGGAGCTTCTCCAAGATGGCGCTGACATAGTGGTGACTGGAGTAACGAATATGGTCTTCACCGTCTGTGGGAGGTAACGAGATATGACGCATACCTTCCGCCCTTGATTGTCAACCAGGTGGGTTTCCTCGCGATCTGGGGTAGGTGATGGTTGTTCATAAACCTCACCTGCGTATACAGACTTAGCGGATGGAACCTGCACGTAGAAAGGGACGTACCAATGTTTGGACGGGAAACTCCAGCAGACACTGGTTAGGGGTGGTATTCCAAATGGCAGCAGTCATCGGCTAAGGGGATCAATCGGGTGCGATACACCAGATCGAAACGAAAAGCTTACAATAAGATAGTCATCGCGGAAAGTATCCGAGTATCCCTCCCGAGTGAGATAATCTGCGACAGAACAATCTTCGAGGTAATAATTCCGGTCGACCACAAGCTCTCGAGCGCATGCGTTGAATCGCAGGATGTCATAAAGTAACCTCCACATGCCTGGGTCTAGGAGACGCGAGGGTTGACAAAATACTCCCGCTAGGTTGTTGTCTGCCCACTCAAACACACCACGGTCTCTGGATACGCTGAACGACATCTCTGTCGGGAGAAGCGTAATATCCGGGTAACGATCCAGGAAACGAAGGAAATTCGGAGATGTAGTTGGATTAAAAACGACCTGGTGCCAGATAAATCGGATGTTTTCATGTCTCCAGACCCTTGAATGATGACTTACGAAGCCACTGAAGAAGGGACATCTCGGTCAAAAGACAAATGGTGTAGTTTTCAGTCTTACCTGTCCACATAGACATCTGCGCCACCAAACCGACAACCCACGGTGTTTGCATGGCCGCCAGCGTGGTCATCGGCTTCGAATAAATGGACTTCATGGTCACTGTGTTCGTTCAGAAGCTGAAATTGCAATGCGTAGGTGGCTTGAAATCCGAAACGAACATCAATACAGCTTACCCACGTCGCAGCAAGTCCGGAGACGCCAGAGCCAATAACAGCAATTTTCATGGGTGATACTATCAAGTAGGTCGTCACGCTGGAGGGAACGACTCGTGCAAGAGTTTACGGAAAGAGTGTTGACTCGGAGCATTTTTTTCAAGCTTTCAAAGCTGGAGGAATTCAAGTTCAGGAATGGCCAACACATGTACCGATGGAGCACTCCATTCAAGTAATCAAGCACAGCACTGGACAACCTCGATCGTGACATTTCCCCCACACCTTTACCCCCTACCTGCTGCTGACCAGCTCGGGTTATTCGTCTCGACACCTCCAACACCTCCTTCATAGACGCCGTCGATCGTCAATTCCAAGGTCGGTGAAATTTTGCCAGGTTCCATGGCCCATAAAGCCACAGCCACAGTGCTGGTAGATCGTCAATTTGCGCCAACGCCCAGGTAAACAGATCGACATACTTGGCACCATTGTAGTTAAGAATACCTTGTTGCACGGGGAATTTGTACTGAGGCCTACAAGCATCTTCATGTCAATTGATCACTCGGGTGTCAACATCTGAAGGGTACCCACCCGAGGTTTGCTACTCTCTTTCCCATCATCCACCCATTCACGTACAACTGGGCACGGTAAGGCTGGAAGGATTGATCAAAGGTGAAAGACATGGGCACATCAAGTTCCTCCGAGATGCCGAGGTCAAATGTGGTCACGAAGAATCCTACTCCTGCAGTAGCGTTGGGAAGACCTTCGGCAAGATCCCTCTCTTCCCATGACGAAGTGTCATATCCTGGAAGATGCCAGCCCAATCGCTCGCCGTACAGACCACCTTCATTGAGAACGCCTCTGACTTTGTCCGGGTAGCTAGACCAAACGTCAAAAAGAATTCCAAGTGTGCTCGAGTGTGAACGAACTTCGAATAACCTCCGATTTTGCCTTGCACTCTCCACTCGCCGAAATCGCCTGTGTTGAGCATAAATCCGCGAACTCCTCGAGGTGATTTCTCTTCATCAATGACCGCTGGAAACTCCCGTCAGCGAACCGAGGCAACCGACAGCGACAAACGTACCTCCGCTCTCGTTCAGGCCCATGTTGTCCTAGTCAAGTTGTGAATGCGTTATAAACTATAAGATATAACTAACCTGAAGAATGGTGATGACATTATCCTGATCGTAAAGTAGAGAACCAGGTGGGAAGTAAAATTTATCGTCAGTTTCTTCCAAAATGTTTCGGTTGTTGGTCGAACTTGACGGGTTGCTCATCGTCAGTGCATCACCACAACAGACAACGTCTTACTTTCCGTATGAAGTGTTCAGAAAGACATTGTTTACCCAAACACTCGCAGCGAAAGCTGGTTAGGAAGCATCCATGAAACGTATCTTCTGTCCGATAAGATCTGGGACAAACCTTCGCCACCGTTGATGGAGAGATTAACCGACTTCGTAGCCTTGGTGACGGTGAAGTGTCCACGCCAAAAGACGGTGTTTTCACAACTATGACATGCGTTGAGTCAGTGAACATTGATAAGGCTAGCAGTCACTTACTACTCATAGTCGCACCCATATAGAACACGTCCATCTCCATAGTAAGGCTTGAAGGGTATGTTGGTCTCCGTGTGATTTGCAATCGTCCAGTTTGCGTCTGAGAAGTCGGATTCAATTTCCGGCAAGCTATTCGCATACCTCCAGTTTGTCAATTGAGGGGTGACAATTCCCGTTGCCGAAACGGATGGGGATATCTGAGCGGAGAATCCGCCCTGTTGGGTGATAGCAGCAGCTGCGGCGACATCTGCAGCAACGGGTATTCCATTCCAGGTCACGGCATGTACAATGTCTGGCGCAATCACCGTCAACCTCACGCTCTCGTACAGGTCACCACGAATAGCAAGCGTTGAGCCTGAAATTGTCGCGTTTCGCACAAAATAGGGCCCTCCTATTAGGACGGAAGTATTGGTACCATATTTCCAGTAATTTGCGAAGTCATCCGATGGATTCGTGGGGATTTCCGGGGACCAGAACGTGCCTGCTGTGGCGGTGTCACTGTAGAGAACCAATTGCTCACTCGAGTCCCAGACGGTTACAAGACCTTCTATCCCCGATAGGAAGGTTATGGTTGAGATACCGTTGATCGAACTAAAGGAAATGCTGGCACTCTGGGCCTGCAGGTGTGGCACTCCTATGAGGGCAAGGGCAGTCTCGTGCTCCTGACTGGGTTCGCCATACAAGAACAGGACGTCTCTGTCACCAATCTGGCCCGCGTAGAGGACCGGTGCTGTGGAGTAAAGGACTTTGGACGAGCCGAAGGAATAATCGGTGACAACAACTTTGGATTGCCGACCACTGAGAGTGATCGCTGAAGCAACTCTTGGGATTTGGAACGAGCCAGCTGATGTTGTCACGTTGAGCTTGAAACATGTCGTTCCCCTGTACGCGGTTCCCGTGTCAGCGGCATACAGCAATAAAGGATCGTACTCACGTCGAAGTGGAATCATTTTGTCTTACGATAAAGAACGACGTGGTTGTATCTGGATTAGTTAACAAGGTGACGAATGCAGAATCATTTGTCACTGCGACAGCACCACTTGTGCTGTCACCGATGTAATCAGTCTTGTAAAACTCTGGGGAACTGCGGAGGAAGAGCCCCTCCCGCTTAAGTTCGGGATATTTGTCGGTTAGCTCTCGATTCTCGGCAATTGCACTTCCGTAGTCGTATGATGCTGTGTAACCTGTTATGTGCCAAGAAGGGGAACATCAGCGGGCACTTACTGTAAACGCCTGGGAAAGGCAAACCACCCCACGAGGTCCCTCTGCGAGATCCTAGTAAGTGGTGTCCAAGTGAGAGTGTATTCATACCCATAAAGCATGTAGTAGTTGATCAGTTTAGCATTTGCTGCCCAAAGGTTGAGATTGAAAACATTCTGAAAGTCGGCTCCAGTGAGCATACGACACTGATCATAGCCTTGAGCACCGTGTCAGCTCTTTTCTTGTTACACAGATCGACGGGTGTACCTGGCGCCGTGGGACCCCATGCATCGAAAGCACCACCCTGGAACTAAATCACGGTCACTATGGTATTAGAATGATGTGGGTGCAAAACCAACCTCAGGGAAGTACCAAGGTTGACCAGGATTTACAGCTGGAAATCATGTGAACAAACTCAGAACGAGCAAGAAGAATTCCTGACATACTCTTGTGGTAACTATAGTAATTCGTGTCCAATGGACTCCATACCGTGGGGTTGGAACAATCAAACCTTTGCGGGTAGTCATCAAGGCTTTTAATGCAGACAAGTGGTCAATGGTTGTCCCTGCGCAAACGACCTGGAAATACCCATAAATGTCGACGGCACCCTGCAAAATAGAGATCAGATAAGGTGTGTCTGAAAGAAGATTGATCCCACAGTTCCATTGATCCAGTTCCCGACTGCATCAGCATCGTTTGCTGTCAAAGGTACGACGATACTGGAATTGTAGAACGCGGTCTCAAGGTCCACGAAGTATTCCGCATGCGAGGTCGTTGATTGAGAGTATTCATTATCTGTGGGAAACAAAGGCTCAGCCACACGGGGCTTCGAGGATGAAACATGGTACAGACCAAGTTGGATTGCTAAACGCATCAAGTGAGACTTGTTCAAAAGATGTCAAACAAGGTCTGCTTACCGATAACCGGCCCTCCTCGGCTGATCTGGTATGGTACCGTTTCTGCGATGATTCCCTGGATGTAATCTTGCCACGCCGCCTTCCAGTCCGTCGCATTCGTCCTGAGTTCACCGGCTACTTGCGATGTTACCCAGTGTGCAATACCTCCCGCAGTTGTTTCAGCGTTGATGTATGGACCTAAAGAAGTGTTACGTGGCAGTCAACACCAGAACAAAGAAGTATTTGCCAGGACGAAGGACAACCCAAATTCCTGTCTGCTTTGCAGCCTCATAAAGCGGCTCTAGAGCACGATAGTCATTGAAATCAATCACCCCAGGAGAGGGATTGACCAATGCCATGTGGGTGTAAATACTGATAGCGTTGAATCCTGCGGCCTTGATTTTTTGAAGAACATCGAGCCATAATCCAGGGACTGGTAAACGGAAGGGGTGAAACTCTCCGGAACTGGCGAACAACAATAAACACAATGCCAGAGTGTGCAGTTTAAGAGTAGACATACTGAATGAATATACGCTGTCCTTTTAGCACCAGACTGTACTTGTCCCACAAGACGTCGTTTGTACGTCCGTTCCCAGCGAGGTTCGTAGTTATCGTAGGTTTTTCGACGGTTTGCTTTCGGAAGCTACCAACTACGCTGCCAGTAAAGGATGTACCAGGCCAGGCGGTAAAAGGCTTCAGAGGCGACACGAGGAGACATAATACTGAAAACAGCGCGACAAGTCCCCACGGCAGACTCTTAGCTCTCTTCCGCTTGGCACTGGTAGCACTACCTAGAGGTAGTATGCCATCCTCAGCTTCCTTCGAGTAGATGCGCCGTTTCGTCGCCCCAGGCTCTTTAGTCTGAGTGTTTGAGTTCAACATGACGTCCCGGAGGGTAGTTTCCTTCCGTACGTGACGGTCCGCCGTGCTTGCTAGAGGCTCCTACTAGTAGCAGAGAGTATTCTCGTCCTACTTCCCGCGTGCCACGATGCAGAACTCTGCTCACGGACCACGGTATCGTTCTGTGGGAAGTTGAAGGAACCTGCCAGTCGCTATTTCGGTATGTGACGAATTCAACTAGCAGATTCATTCAAATCTGTGCTTCCAAAGAGACACCTGGTTGTTTACCGGTTCAACTGTGGGTAGACATCTGTAAAAAAGTCAGACAGTTGTAGCACACTGCCAAACTTTGTAGTGTACATAGCACTACATAGTAAATTTCGTATCGAGACTTGCTACCATGCGCTACACAGACTCGACAGTAATTATATTGACTACCATACAGCGAATAAAATAACATGCAGCCATTGACATGGCAACTCGAGTGTGCGGCGTGAGGCTGCAACTACCACCCCGCCACCATTGAACCCGGACCACAAAAACCAAAGTGTATGCTATTGACCCAACATGAGTATGCAGTGATGCCCAATGTGAGATAAAGCAGACTAACGTCCGTCGCCAACAGTACTCCATGTCGCCCACCCCCGAGGCACGAGCGAGGCAGGGCATAGATAGGTCTTTAAATACTGTAGGTAGGCGACCTGGGATAACGGTGAAGGTGGTGAGTATACAATAAGTATCGTCCTCAAGATGACGATTCTAGGCGAATAATGTGAGCTACAATAGGGTTGTTGAATTACCACACGGAGGGTGAAGCGAAAGCGAACATCTTCATTTTGGAGTGAATGACAGGAATAGCTTCTGCCTTTGCGAGACCTG
>JBBPRI010000053.1:0-100999 GCA_038092955.1 Boletus pseudo-olivaceus
GCTTCTAAACGACCCACGGGTTGGCGTCCATTCTGAAAGATTGAAACCCCCCCCCCCCCTTCCCCTCCAGAAGCTCTACTCCCAAATATGTCAGCCAGTGGCGAGCGTTCGTCGCCTCGTGTTCCCAACACTCTCCCTTTCCGTGCCATGATCAACGCCTATGTCCGCACTTTTCCACCCAACGTGACGTGTCGATCATGCCAGTCTCTGGACGCGGCTCAGCCGACAAGCCATTTATTACATGTCTCTGACAAGTGACGGCATGACCACGATCAAACTGGGGTGACTCTGGGAAACTGGATATTATCACGTGGGGGAGGAGCCGGGATGTTGGATATCGCCCGAAAATGGGACTTGACGGTGGCGTGGTCAACACCTCAGACGGTGCCAGTGGCTTGACAGGTATGACAAATGAGAGGACGAATGCCTGCAGGCAACCCGACGCCGTTGGGAGCCCAGAGGAGTGGAACGCCGTCATGCACGCTGTCACGCTGGCGCTATGCTTGGGATGCCGCATGGCGATATAGGAGGTCGAGTCGCGACAAGTTCGGGCTGTTGCTCCACAACCTCCTGCAGAGTGGAACATAGCCTTTGGGGGTGTCAACGAGACAACCGAGTATGTACACTTTTCATCGTCGCACGTGTATCAAAGGTCGTACCATCTATTCCAAGGGCCATAAGCAAGCGGCATCGGTCAACAGGGACCTTCAATGCCGCGTCCGAAATGTGGAGATTGCGATATGATTGTTCTAGAAAAAGATTTCCTGATCCCAAGACGCCAACTTGCAATTATATATTGTTCCTGGAGACGGGCCCCTGCGGAGTGGCTGATAGTAAATGAAATCCGAATCTGCCAGATCGCAGGGCGAGCGTGAACGGATCGAGTTCCCACCATGTTCCACTGTGTAGAGAGAACTTGGTTCGATCCTTTGATTTGGGTATCATGTACCGCTTCCGTTGTGAATTGGATGGAAAGAAGTTGACACACTGTGGAGTGAGTATTACCAGTGACTGCCTTCGTTGCCCGTTCGAGATGGGCCACTCACGACACTCACTCACCACCCATCTTCTCCGCGAGCAACGATCTGCCAAAGAGGGCACATACGACGAATCGTTGCGCCGCGGATCCCAGATCCATGAATGGACGGGAAGAGCGAAGAACACTTCTTTGGGGTCTAGCCCTCGAACAAGGCTCATCGTATCCTCACCTGTCTCGTTTTCACCCTGAAAGTACAATTAACCTCCGCAATAAATAAAAAAGCGTGTACACCTGCACTCTCTAGATGCCGCGTGTAACGTTCGAACTGAAAGTCTGACCGATGGTGTGTTTCGAATACATGTTTCATTCCCGTCTGCACACGTGTGTTGTGACCGACGTGGTGAGAAGGAGTAGAGCCCCATCAGTAATGTGACACAGGACCGATAACGTTGACGGTCGAGCTGACCTTCTCCTAGCGTAAGATGTCCCAGTCGGGCCCCCCCATTCATTAACGGGAGAACGAGCACTTGAAGTCGCACACCCTCCCAATCGACCCTAGAGATATTACACGTACAAAATAACCCCTGTTAGGTCTTTGGGATATCGCAGCGAACGTATCAGCATCGGGGGATAGAGGGGGTGGGACCTTGAAGCATAATTTAACTCGCGAGGGGTTTTGTAACTCATTTTAGCCAATCATGAGGCTCCGTATCGGATACCGGGCCCATCCATAGAACCCTTGCCAAGACCAGACTGCTACTCCACAGATTCCGGTGGGAGTGCCATTATCCACTGACCCTGACAAAATGGCCATGCGGCCAACGTAGAGGAAAGATCGGAAATAAGCAGGGTCACATCTCTGATCGCGAGACGGGATTGACATGCAAGGCATCCAAATCTCCGCATTGCAGAGACGCTCAACGTCGACTCGTCAAGGTACAAACCGGAATGGGTGGGAGCGACTCTGATATGGGGCGTGATCATCGCGTCTGTGTAGGCTCAGCGACGGAAGGGGATACCACTCCTTGATAAGTCATATCAGAACTTTTCTTTCGACCCACGATAAGGCGAGCTGGTTGCTAATCTTCTAACGGCGCAAGTTGTTCCCCAAAGAGGCGAATACCAAACCGAAGGGCACCCGAGCGAGATTACAAGTTATGGATTTGCTGGTTGTGCTGGTTCCATCGATGTTGCGATATACCACGGAAGTACTGGGAGTAGTGTCAAGCACACTGCAATCTAGCTCAGATCAGACTCCTCTATGACAATATTGTCATCGTTGCTTACTAAGTCCAGATGGCATAAACTATACAGTTCTTACGTGATATATTCACACGGTACAAACCAATCAAGTGCGCGTTCGCCTCCGATGCATGCATTCCTGGGTTCTTCTGGTATGTCCGTCTCACTGCGTGTGCCCGTACGCTTGACTCCCATGCTCGACGATCCCCGTCTCGTCGTTCCCGGTGTTGCCCCTAGTCAGAGTCACATGGGTTAGAGTTTGGGCGGAGGAGATTCCGGGAACACCGCAGGTCTATCGTCGTCGTTCGATCTCGCGCGCCTTCTGCCCCCCCCCCCTGGCTCGACTTGCACGCCTGTGAGGTCCGTCGACTCGCCCCATCCACCTGCAGTCCGCCGCGGCGTTCCGTCTACGCGCACCATTTCCCTGGTCGACGACGCGCTTCGTGGTTGTTCCCCGCTCGCAGCCTCTGCACCACCTCGCCGTCCCGTGCCCTCGGCATGGTCGGGGGGGTTAGGTCATGGGATCTTTGAAATGCCGATATATAATCATCATGTCTCGACTCTCGACAACCACAGGCAACGATATTCGTGTTCTCGGGGTCGGTTCCTGATACACATGTCCGTGTACCCGATCGTTCCGTGTCTTAGTAGAGTCCGTTACTAGACCTTCTCATGATGCCTATCAGCATTTGCTACATCTTTGGCGTCAACGACTACATTTTGGTAACATGCATTCTGAAAAGGTCTAGTCACTGTACTTCGTTGATGTGGCCATTCGAGCTCGCATCGAGGCATCCATTTCTATAAATCGACCAAGGATCCTATATATACAATCTTACATACAACCGATACATGATTCAATGAGTAGTCGCAAACAGTGTCCTCGAGGCTAACACCTCGAGCCATAAGCTACAGAGCGAAGAGCACACAGGGCGAAAACTAAACAAAGGAATGAAGCAAACGAGGGAAACAGGAAGAAAAACCAAGTAACGTAGCGACGAGACAACCGACAACGACGAGTGATCAGACAAGGAAGATAACATACACACGACGCATACACAAGATGGATGGATACGTCCTTCCTAGCTTTGTGTCGCCCCTTTACACCCCATCAGATATAATACTCCCAATACTCAACACGCTCTTCTTTCCCGGCACCCCGACGCCCCGTCCAGGATCCTGTTCGAATGGTGCCCGAGAGAGTTGTATCACGGGGTATCCCCCGCTGACAGAGGCGGATGGCAAGGCAGGCGAGGAAGGGGATGACGACGACGAAGCGGCGCTCCCACCCCCACCCCCAACCCCACTGCCGGATCCATGTCTCAGCGGTGCGAGATGAATCATTTCTTGCTGTCCGTGTCCGTGTGCATGGCCTGCGCCGTTGGCCGCCCACCCTGACGCCGATGGTGCTCCGCTCACGTACGAAGGACAGCTTGACCCAGCGTAGCGCGCCCCAGGCATCGACAAGTTCGGTCCTGGTGAAATCACCCGCGCAGGATGCCCATGACCCTGAGTGTAATAGTCTCCAGACGAAGACGATCCATGTCCCTGTCCACTATATTCATACGGCGACTCTCCACTCCCCGAGGACGTATATGACGCAGCGTGTGTCAATGGTGGGGGTGGGGGTGGTACTACTTGTGATGGTTGAGCTTGGGCTTGACCCGACGTTCCACTCTGATAGTAAGCATGTGGCTGTGAATGTGGCGAGGAAGACGATGAAGGAGTATCGTAATATCCCCCACTCCCACCCGTTCCAGGTCCGTCGGCATTGGCATTGGGATTCACATTGGGGTTCGTGTTCGCACCAACATCATATCGTGTGTACGATCCGGGGTACGCCGATCCAGGGTATTGAGAACGAGTCGGAGAGGGATACTGTCCTTGTTGTGGGTGGTGAGATGTCGAGGGGTGAGAGTGAGGGTGCGAGCCTGTCGAAGACACATGCGCATAACTCGCCGAGGTCTGCTGTGGATGGGCATACCCACCATGATGATGGTGTTGTTGCTGTTGTCCATCTTGGTACGCTTGTGCACCTTCGTACGGTGCACTAAACGACGCACGGGGTGGGTGCCCATGCACCTCGGCCTGGGTCTGGGTATGCGGATGAGCATTGTACGGCGCTCGAGAAGGTGCCTGGGAAGATTCATATCCTCCTCGGGGATCATACGATCCACGCGGGTGGTGCTGATGGAGATGTTCAAAGCCCGTCCGTCCACCTGTCGCCCCACCCTCGTACCCACTCCTTGCCCCACCGGCATCATACCCCCCTCTCCCACTCCCACTACTGGCACTTTCATACGTTGTACCACTGCCACCCCCGGAAGGACGTTGTGGATCGTACGACGATGAAGTACCTCGGAGACTCGCCGGCTCGTAGTCATACCCGAGGCGGTCATACATCCCACTCACGCTCGCCGAAGATGACGGATAAGACGACGCGGAGGGTGATGACAGCGCCTGTGGACCTGTCCTTCGTGTTGCCGCTCCTGCACCTGCAACGGATCCCGAGCCTGAATTCGATGATTCACTACCGGCAGACAAGAGCTGGCCGTTCACACCGACACCGACATTCCCACCCATCGTCTGGTGCGCATGTGTGTTCGTCTGGTGTGTGTGTGTGTGCGTATGGGCGCGGGCATGTGGAAGTGCACTCGTCACCGAGAGCTCGATCCCACCTGGCGTGGCACTCGCGACGCCCAGCATTGGATCCAACGTTGAGGATGTCGGCCACGCAGGTAATCCCGCCAACGCAATTGACGACGACCCCGGATTGTTATTCCCCGACACTGGTGTATGCGCTGACATTCCATCGCTGCTCGAAGCAGGCCCTGACACGAGATGGAGCGAGTCTGTCAACGTCCCATGCCGCGCGCGTTTAACGACGGCCGAACCGGAACCGGAAGTAGCGCTATTAGGAGCGGACGAGAGGGGTGGATGTGGATGTTGTGCGTGTGCATCGTCCTCGGCCTGATCTTGTTCCAGTTTACGGGTCTCGCCAGTGTTGGGTGGACCGCCATCGGACGACGGTGCAAGTGCTGCGATGGGGCGTTTGCGCACGCGAATGTCTTTTCGGATACGAATTTTGATGCCTTGGTCAGCGAGGGAACAAGAGAGGGGGGTTGATTCTGTGTTTTTATTCAGAGAATAACGTTGTTTGGGGGGAGGGGGTCCCGTCGGAGACGAAATAAAGTAATGATCCGAAAGCCGACATAAATGAACGCACGGGACGAGGACAAAGCCAGGAAATGTCAGATAAGACAAAGCCATTACACAAGACGTAACTAACCTTCCATGCCCGGAAACTTTTTTGCAGTGTAGACGTAAAACGCAGCCGAATAGATAGATTTGCAGTGACGAACGGTGTTGCTGTGCGGGTAGATGAGGGATGGGAGAATGCAAGGAGAAGAGAGGGGTGCGTACCCGACGACTTCAAAGAGACTGAGTTTGAGACGATAGCTACCTTCGGTGCGCACGCTGAGATCTGGAAATACAAAAAAACCAGCGTCTTCATTGCGATTTTCGGTATCTTTGAGATGGTATAGGGAGGAAACGACTGAGCCGGTAGTGCATCGTGTTTTGCCATCCTGTATCGTAAAGATGGGGTGAAAAAGAGCGGGTGACGGGGATGTAGAGAGACGGACCTTGAGCCAATGTAGTTCGGTGTCGTCGTCCGGTTTGGCGAGACTAGCAAACATGAAATAATAGGGATTCTGGAGGAAGCTATGGGTATAGTTTGGATCGGCGTCTTCAGCGTCTGGATTTGCAGGGGAGGGCGGTTGCCGTGTGTGTGGGTCGATGACACGGAGCTGAATGATGGGTGGAGGGTCAATGGGACGGCGGTCAGCTGGGAGCGTGGGTGAGAGGGATGGACTTGTGAAGCTAGGAAGAGGCTTACCACCGACGCCGCACATGCGGGCCTGCTTGGGCTCTTGCCTAACCGTGAGTTCGTATTCTCTGTGGTAGTTGAGCATGAGTATTCGAAGGGAAGAGAAAGAGAAAGAAAAGGGATTATCAGATAGGTGGATATGAGAGAAAAGGCGTGTGGGACCCGTTGCGTTGGGTCTGGTATACGAAAATGAAAAGACACGGGCACATACAGTCTGTCTCTCTCATACAATGAACGGTCTCGTTCGTACGGATACGCAGTTGGAACTGAGCCATAGTTTGAGTTGACATCCATCAAAGAGACGGGGCTGATCGATTGCCAGCTGGTGGTGTTCAGCCTTCTCTGCTCCCTCACTGGCTCCCACACTGTCATGACCACGTGACCGACCTCACTATACTCGGCAAATCCCTGCTCACACGCATTCGGTCCCAACCGGTAAAGCGTGCCACCATGCCAAGACCTAATACGAGCCATCAGCCTAGCTCAGACAGATGTCAGACAGCCACGACGATAAAAAAAAGTAATACCGGCTTCATTAACGATCTCGAAATCTGGCTTCATGTTAACCTCGAATCAGTTCTTATCACTCCGCTTGTACACCTTGTCGACCTGCACGACGTCACATACAGGCCAAGCCACCTTGTTGATCAACAACGGTGCATGGACCGCGTCCCAGCGTCGTTCGTTCGTGTGAGTTCGCGCACGTCATCGGAGGCGTCCCACAAGATGGAGCGAATGGACTCATCCTGAACGGACCCTATCCTCGGGCTTTAGAGCGAGCAGGGACGATCTGCGTATCGTTTTATTGCTGGAGAACGAGCTACGGACACCGTTGCTGACCCCACCATGTGTACAGTGGAATGCATCATGATCGCAAAGTACCTTAACCCACAAATCCAACGACTAGACGTACGGTCATAGAGATGGACCCATCGTCACGATCGCCGTACAACCCGGCAAAGCCGCACTGGTTTCCTATGTGCGATGTTAGCACTGTTCAGAGCCTCGTGCGTATGGTCCAGGTCTGCTGCCTTTTCTCCCCTATATAGGAAGAAAGACGCTGGTACAGTCATTCGAGTTTTTTGAAGACGTGCGTCGTATATGTCAAGTTCTGAATCAGCCAATGCCCACTTGTATATCAGAACCAGTATTCATAGAATCCAAGAAACGAGCCCAACCAACGGACACCCAAAGGAAGCAAGCAAGAGCGAGAACGACAGATAACGCGACACCACATCCGCTCCCACATATCAATGCCCATCCACCCCCCTCCAAATCGCATCCGCGCACTCCAACGACTCGAGCCACTCCGCCGCATGATATTTGGCCCTTCGATACGGCCACTGTTCCACCTCCAACGATCCGTCTTCCTCGGATCTTGTCACCGTCCAGACGTTCCCATCGATGCGCACCACGCGAACGTTTGGGAACCCGTGTTCGACGACGCTCAAGACAGAACGGATCATGATGTTGGTGACACCGATGTAGCGCAACAGGATAGGCATGCCCGTACGGAGTTGCTGCATGTGCGACAACATATCAGACGACGAGATGGAAGGAGAAAGGTGGAATGACTGGAAAGACGCACGTTCATGAAAGCCATCAAGTCCTCCGTAACTGCAGGCGACAAATCGAGCGTCAGCGCGCGTACCGTCCGCGGGATCAACCACCCCGCCAACGCAGGCGATAAATCCCTCGGATACGTGATGGACAAACTACTCAAGTTGGACAGCGCAGGAAGTACGCCCCACGCCGAAGCGTCGAACCCGATGCGACGGGCGTCCGTCGGTGGGACGAGGAGGTGATAGGTTCGTAATTGCGTTCGTTCACGGAGGAATTCGGAGATGGCAGGACAGAGCTCGCGATCTGCAATGTGTCGATGGAGATTGGTAATCGTGATCGAGAAATGGCGAAGGAACGGAAGGGCGGTGCGGTGTTGTCGGAACAATGACGAGGGGGCGCATTCGAGTGTCCCCGACAGCATCAGTGACTCGAGTTGGTGGCCATTAGCGAGGATCTCCGAGAAAGCATGTGTATCTGCTGAGAAACAGCCATTGAATTCGATTTGGGTGAGGTGGCGAACGGAGATGACCTCTGCGGGAAAACGCCAGCGGGGATTGTTGATGGACAAAGAACGAAGGGTGTCACGGCTCTGAGCTAGAAACGTGTGCATAGATGAACTGCTTCCGCCGTCCGAGCTGATCGCGAAGTGTGTAAGGTGTTTGAAGACGGGCACTTCAATGTCAACAGCATGGTCTGCCACTCTAAAATGCGGTTCAATCAAACGGACAAGCAATCAATAGATGATCATACACGAGAGATAGTCGTTGTAGCCGTGGATTATATGAATGTACCGTTTGCAACATGCGTGCGATCAACTCTTTATTGCCAGAGCAGTGCACCTTGCGAAGGTTCAGCAACTTCGGAAGCGCGTTCATGAGCATGCCTGGGACGCCGTTCAATCACATCAAGCGCGCGGAAGGGAGATGGTCATACCGACTTGAAATGCCAACGGCTGCGTGACATCATGGGAAAGAGCAAAAACACTCAAGCTCCTGACCTGACCAGCGAAATGTGGATCAACTAATATCCGGGTGAGGATATCTGCGCTTCGCTGGTAATGCCATGCGTCGATGTCTTGATCAACACTTTCCCCCTGCACGAGTCGAAAACGACTTTCTGCCCCACCAGGTTCCATGGCAGCGGTGAGATGAAGGTCAATCTCCCGAAAGAGCAACTGGCTGGCGATGCGCGAAAGCGCATTTGGGACGAGTAGCAGTGACTTGAGGTCCCGTTTAGGTAGGCAGAGAGCAATCTCCCGCCACACTTCCGCTGAGAAGCGAGGCGGGCAATCAGGCTCTCTGAGAAGCTATGTTGGCTATGAACGAATGCCCCCCCTCCCCCCCGTTGGCTACGGTACGCACCATTTCAGGCCGCAGATGCTGTGATTGAATGATTGCCTTGACGTCCTGGTTTTCAGGATCCACCGTCAAC
Source organism: Boletus pseudo-olivaceus (assembly GCA_038092955.1). Lineage (NCBI taxonomy): Eukaryota > Fungi > Basidiomycota > Agaricomycetes > Boletales > Boletaceae > Boletus > Boletus pseudo-olivaceus. The sequence goes on from JBBPRI010000053.1 coordinate 9,105, forward strand.
ACGGAATGAAGATCTGCCGATATAGTTTAGATGTCATCGTGACCGCGTAAACACGCCCAGATGTAGCACTTTAACACATACCTTGCTGGGCGGACGTTCGGTAACCCGCGGCAAGCCTCCCTTTGGCACGTAGCAAGAGCGCACGTGCGACATTGGCGGAGGGCAAGTTGGGAACTTGCAAGAGCGACTGGACGGCGTTTTCCATGATCGTACGACAGCTTTGTCAATTTGTGAGGAGATATCTCGATGAAAAACGGTTTTCCTTCAACCTACCCCTGGTTGGGCAAGTGCTGTAGTGCATGCAAGAGCACGTCGGCTTTTTGAGTGTCGTCCAAGTTGACGATGACATCGCGAATGCTCGCATCCAGGATACGGGGATTAAACAAATTCGTTGCAGTGACGACCATGGCAAACGGGAGGGGGGGGGGTGCGAGAGAAAGAGAGATCGAATCGCATGATACACTTAAGGGACGCAATGCGGGCAACGGACCGACCATTTCCAGCTTCGCTACTGGTTTTGCCAGTTTCTCAGGCGTTCTCATCGCGAAGCAACGATGTATCAGGGATACATTGTCCAACGAAACCACAGACAACAATGTCAACGTACCTCGCCGGGACTCACGATACAATATATTCATGAGTCCATAGCATTTTGATCGTGCACGTCGCGTCGTATTGAACTTTGTACCTCACAGAACGTTTCGGGAGAAAGTTGAACCTCGTGTTCATATGGAAAGCCCCGCTGAACCGAAGCACCCACACTTGTAGATGTCTTACTGCTTTTAGCAGTTGACGACTCGAATCACACCCAAAAATTGGCTTGGAACTAGTGCATGGTAAAAAAAAAAAAGGGTGGTGTAAACTTACCAGCTGGGCCTATTACTACTAGTAGGGATTGGCACGCTGCCATGGGTGCCTGGCATACCTGTAACTCACATTCGCACTGGGTGGTGGAGGAGGCCTGGCGTTGGAATGGCACTTCGAGGCTCGTCAACTTGAAGGACAGGCCAATATTCAATATCAATCTTGGTCGACAATTCGGATAGTAACGCGTTTACATTCTACTGGCAGTAACGTCAATCTTAATATGACGGCAGAACACAGCCCCATCGACTCGTATAGTCATTCTCCGCAAACACATCGTTCAACCTGCCCTCGGTTCGAAGCTCACGAGAGCATACCTGGGCGATGAATGAGGCTCAGCCTACCTCGGACGCAGGATCGTGAGAAGTAACTTACTTTCCGCTCACCCTCCATTTCTCACCCCTGTTATCCAGCTCATCCGCGATCTGCTGTGGAATGCCGACTGCAACGTCAGCCTTGTTGGTGCGGAGGCTTAGCAAGGGGAAAGCGCCTGCCAACGGGCCTGTCAACAGTTCATTCAGGCCATGCCAGCATGTGCATCGTCCACTCAGCGCCTACCAAGTGCCACGGTGAAGGATGTGGAGACGGGCCATTTAACATCTCCAGTGAGCCTGAATGTTCACTTGACTGAGCATTGTCCCCGTACACTAAAGGAATCAACCGTACTTGCGGTAGCTTTGGGACGACCAAACATCAATTATCCCGCATGAACGCGCGATAATCATAACACACGCACTTGAGATCACCCTGGTGGTGATGTGTGAGGGGGATATGTGATCCACAAGGAATGTGCATACCTTGAAAATGACGAGGTCGCTGCTATGCAGCCAATTCCAAAGTTGGCTTGCTCTCTCCTTCATGTTCCAGTAGGGCCATGGTTCAGTCCAGAACTTGGCCAGTGCTTGGCCGTCGACTCCCTCACCATTCACCTCGTTGAGATCTGTGCTCAAAACAAAGATGCCCTGTTCAAGATACGATCGCCACCGTGTTACCATTTGTTCCAAATGAGCAGCCGATTTGGTGCTGGGGAATAATGGCTCCGGGAAAAATGTAGATGAGAGAAGGGATGTAATGGTGCTTTCGAAATCCGTAGGGGTAACATCGGAAACAAACCACGGGAAGAGTTTTGGACTGGAGGAGAGGTTAGTGTTTTTGACACCACCATGATTTCTACTCACTGAAAAACCACCTTCGAAAAGTAAGGGGTATATGTCACCAGGAAATCCGCAAAGACAAAATCGGTGAACAGCTATCAAGCGTATTATCGTTGACGAGTGCTATAGTCATCGAGAAAGCTGAGATTAATACCTCGAAACCCGCTTATCACAGTAAGCAGATCAAGCACTTTCCAAGTCTAGATTGTACTTACCATTGTCGAGAACAAAGTCGCAACGCTTCCCTGGCCCTTCCAGAGTCTTGATGTATTTCCAAACCGCTTCTTGGTCGTCTCTGAGGATGAACTCTTGCCTCTCTTGCTGAGCCTGCATTCCTACTGTCTGCAGTTCCTCAATGTCCGATGGTGTCAAGTGGGTCAAGAGAGAAAGATCCTGTGCCAATCATGAGTGAATTTCCCTGACAGCCACGAGGATCCATACAGTAGCATTTCCCCTACAGCGGCACATGTTCAGGCTGAAACGTCAGATGAATAGAGAAATATATGCTCGCCAAAGACACATCTGGATCATCTCTCGGAAAAGAACCAATAGTTTGTCTGGGTCCGATCTCAGTCTTTCTTTCTCGGGTTCCAGCTCGTGCATCGTGGTTGCGATCTCTTCGCCCAGACAGTGAGCATAGTTGTAAACCAAGTTATACAATACGCACGGTATATCGCGGCACCGCTGTTCTTGAACATTTCCTCTTTTTGCGCGAAGAAGGGATCAAAGTTGCGCCATTGACACGCCTCGTTGAAGTACGACCGAAACAGGCGGTACCTATTTCCTTCTTTTCAAGTCTGTGAAAGAAAACAGGGCCGATGGAGGACGCACAAGTAGCATCTGACAGGAACAGCAAGACAAGGTCAGAACGAGTAAGTCCTACCGACGGGAACTCGGTGTAAACGACGCACTCTGCAAAGAGCCAAGGCGCGGTAAACCACGTGTTTTGGTGGGTGGTCGCTAATTTGGCGAGTTCAGTATTGTACACGTCGACGCCGACATCGCCATCATTAGGTATAGGTCTGCAGAGCGAGGAATAGTATAGGAAGGCTGTGAGCAACCCGATGTGGTCGTCGGATTCTTTCTTCTTACTCAAGCTCTTGATCTCTCCCCATGCGGTACTTTAAGCGACTGACTTTCGAGATGATGTCTTTTCCCTCTTCGACCTGGTCTTCCAACGCCTTTACACGTCCGAGCGCGTCTTCGCCTGACTCGGTGAGACGCTGGGACTCCATCGTCATGTCATGGATCAGGTGATGAACATGGCTGATGATGTTGGTGATGATGATTGGCCAACGTTTGACTACGGTTTCATAGCTATCGAAGGCTGAGCGTGGGCGTTCGCGCACGGGAGGATGGGACTTACGAGAAGCTTTGGTGTTCGAACGATTAGGAAATGATCAGTATGAGAATATGAGTACGGTGATCCGGCTCGCTCACCTAGACCTGTCCTGGGGATCGTAGGGGGGATATGGAGATTTGAACATCCCGAATGACGGCTGAATCAGGTAGTGGCCTTTAGACTCGGGTGTCGAGGAAGATGTAGGTTTGGGAAGGGTAGCTTGACCAACACTCACGGTGTTATCAATCTAATGATAGACATCTCGATTGCATAATTTCAAGACAACGCGACAGAGAACATGGAAGGAAAAAAACATATCGACCATAATCTCAGAGAATACAATCATAGTGATACATGTGACACACGATCAAGCTTTACGATGAGGATATGAAAACAGACTAGTAAAACATATAATAAAAAGAAACTACTCCCTGATCTCCTGCAACGCATGGAGACCATTCCCACGAGAAGGCGCTTTTGAAGGCGCCCGACCCGGCCGAGAGTTATAAGAGCTGGATGTCGTTTGCGACAGGGAAGGCATCGTATAGGCACGTCCCAATGGTGGCCCCTTGGATGGTCGATCCCCCATCATCACGAGCGCCGTCTCCTTGGGCTTGGCCAACCGTGGGGTCTGGCAGACGTTGGTGATGTCGTGTACAGATACTCTCGGCGTGGCGGATTTCGAGACGGTAGGCACGGGTGATGGTGCTATACTCGTTTCACCTGCATCATTCACAGACTCACAAAACGAGTCGTCTGTCATGTTTTCAAAGTCGAGGTACTTGGCAAGGTCGAGTGCATCTGTCGCATTGGAGACCGCTTGCTCCGCTCGGTAACTGAGGCTGAGTACCTCACCTGTGTCAGATTCAAACATGAGGAAACGCGACGCACAGTGGACGATCAGACGGAAAGGACATACACCAGAGCTCAGCATGCGTGACGCCACCTTCGAGAGCGCTCTTGCAGAGAGGGACGAGGGACGTGCTAGCAAGGTAGTGGGCAGAGCGTTCCGTTTGTGACAATGTGGGGTTATTGACCGCGTTTTGCTGCATGGCACACGCAACCTGTAAGTGGCATCATCAGATTCGTCCTCTCCACGATATCATGGGCCTACTTGAAGAATCTGTACGACCTGCAGCGCCATCAGCGAATGAAACGCGGCCAAACGTGGTGTACGCGTACCGATTCCTGTTGCGAGTGTTCCATGTGGATCTTGAGATCGAGGAACTTTGTGAGCCGGTTGCAGGCCTCCGAAAACTTGTATGCATCCGGTTGCATAAATTGCGCCGCAAAGACACCATTGGCTTCTTTCAAGGCTGTTGAAACTTGCTCTCGGACTGCCCACTGCCGCTCCAAGCGGTCGAGAACGTGGTCCCATTCATGCAAGTCATGGTTTTGTTGCGAGAAAGCTGGGTTAGACATGTTGTCGGCGGTGTAGCTCGAGATGAAGTTGATGTTGGTGGGCCTCTCGAACAGAAGACCCGACATTTATACCTCCTCTTCTTGGGTGGACGGTCATCGTGGACAGCGGCTGGTCGGGAGAGCACACGGGCAGGGTACGCTTTGGCAGGAAAGTGACACAATGCAGAACATTCAAAGCGGTGGGCGTGGTCCAAGCGACGGAAACAAAAACTAGACTTTGACAAGGCTACCCGATTAGACGGCCATGTAGAGACCTGACTCGGGCAGAGTAAGTTGATTGGGACTACTTCCTACCTTTCTCTGAGGTGTGGTGGCGCTGAAACATGGCTAAAGTGGAGATGGTGGAGAACAAGGACTATATGCCACACGGGAGACAAAGCAAACCACACTTTGACAATATGACATGGTTGGTTAACCCAGGTATCACTTCCATCTCCTCGACGCCCCCACTCATTGGCTCTTTGCCAAATACGCCTCGTATTGTTTCGGGGTGAACGTTTTCTTCGAGGAGCGTTCATTAAACTCGAAAAGATGGCTGTGTGTGTCTCTCACCTGTGAAAACGCATGCATTTGGGCGATCTGTGCCTTCAATGCCTCGTTGACTAGAAGTAACGGTCAAAGGGTTTCGCTGTGAACGATGTCTACCTACTTTGTCTATGTCTAGCGAGCGTCGTTTTCCCCTCGAACGCCTGTGGTTGGTTCCTCACTGGATGATCGACAGGGAGCAGTTGAATGGGTACCTACTTCGCTGACGAGGAGGACCGAGTAGCTCTCGCCACATCCGCTGGACTGGTCCTCAATCTGGAGATGCGAGACAGGAAATGCATCACGAATGGCCTGCTCCAACTCTGCAACTTGTACTGGCATTGCTGTCTAGTTCAAGTCGGCGGCGTCCTGATCAATCTGATAAGAGGCGACCTCATCGTATTAGTCATTAGCCCCCTTCTCTCTCCACCTTCATCATGAGTCCAGCGTGCTACCCAGAACTCATCAGGGTTACGCTCACCTATCCCGCGATCGACAACCATGCTCACCCGCTCCTCGCAGAAAAGAACCGCAATACATTCCCATTGGAAGGTATCATCTCAGAAGCCAGCGGCGATGCTGTCACCCACGACGCTCGCTACACCTTGGCCAGCTATCGTGCGACCGCGCAGCTGTCCGAACTCTTTGGCTTGAAGGGCGGCGAACTCACCTGGGATGCTCTTAAGACCAAGCGCGAGGACATGGACTATGTCGATCTCTGCAACATGTGCTTCAAGCCCACGGCCATCCAGTGTATCTTGCTCGATGATGGTTTGGGTGGTGTCGCTGATCTCGCCGAGCCGTACCAGTGGCATGATCAGTTTATGACTAGTCCCTCCAGGAGAATTGTGAGGATCGAGACCGAGGCAGAGGTAATGTTGCCGTCCGTGTGTAGATACCCTATCTCTTGATTCACTCCTTTCCAAAGAACATCCTTCGAAATTTATTAGACAACAACTCTGCCCAAGTAACGACCTCCACTGTTTTCATCGTTGGTGTTTTGGGAGAATTGGTGGACAAGTTCAAAGCCAGTATCCTTGCTAATGCCCGGGACGACCATGTCGCTGGTTTCAAGTCTGTGGTCTGCTACAGGTATGGTTCTCGTGACACGATGCCAGCGTGCAATCAGATCGACACTGCGTCACAGAACGGGGCTTGATATAGCACCGTCAGGGACCTTGGAGGAAATCCAAAACGCTGTCCTGGATCTGTTGCTACAATACAAGACGACGCAAAGCCTCCGCTTACAGCAAAAGGTGCTCAATGATTATCTCGTTCGGATCGTGCTGCAAATTGCGGCCCAATTCCACAAGCCGGGTAGGTTTCGTAGACTATCACCTTAATCTCAGCGGTATTAACAATGGTAAACCAAACTAAAAGTGCAGTTCCACACAGGTGAGACCGCATCTGCTGGAGAACCAGGAACTCACCTGCTGAGCAGGCCTTGGGGATAACGACATCCGGTTGATCAAGTCTTCACCCGCACATATGCAACCCATCATCGAAGCTTACCCCCACACGTCCATTGTCCTCCTGCACTCGAGCTATCCGTACACACGCGAGGCTGGGTACCTAACATCAGTATATAAGAACGTCTATTTGGACTTTGGAGAAGTCTTCCCATTTTTATCAGGCGATGGCCAGCGCGCAGTCATTCGACAGGTGCTGGAACTTGCACCGACGAACAAAATTCTGTGGTCAAGTACGATAGTCATTCCCATAGTTTTGGAGACGGTCGCTCATGCGTGGTTCACTGTAGGTGACGGACACTGGTGGCCAGAGTCTTACTATTTGGCAAGTGTTCAAGCGCGCCGGGCGCTCTGCGAGGTTTTTTTTCCTTCTTAAAGCTGCTCTGCCAACTGACTTGATCTGTCACTCAGGTTCTTTCTGATTCTTTAAGTCGAGGGGAGCTCGTGGAACAGCAAGCAATCGAAATTGTTAAAAACGCTCTTTTCCATAACGCGAACAGAATATACAACCTGGGCCTCGAACTTGATGCGGGTCTTTTGCACATCATGTCGGAGGTAGGTTTGGGTCACGTTTCAGTTGGTGGAGAGACAGTATCATGCAAGTAACCTCATTCTTAACACGCGCGAGATGGAGGTAGAGAACACGTCATTTTCAATGAACACCATCTAGCCATCAATGATGCCCAGGGATAACGGTTCTTCTAACTACCGGGCACTGGAAGGGATGGAGGAGGTAACGCCGGAAGCAAGTATGCAGGCGGTAGTATGAGTATCGTGTTATTGTTTGGAAAATGAGTCGTACCCAAAAGGGATGGTAATGCAACAGGCTGCAAGGGGGCCAGAAAACGGACGACTTCGAAATCCCAGATGCTAGGGTCTACCCGGAATGAGCACAGTCGAGGGGGACGACGGACGGGAGAACACGTGTCATTTCTACGGGCATTCAATCATCGTCATCTTCATCAAGTACAAGATCGATTCCTCGTTCTCTCGCAGTCTCAATCGCTGCCTTTTGTTTCTCGTTCAAGAAGTCCAATATCGACCCTAAAATCTCTCTTTGTCCTGAGGTCACAGATGTAAGAGATGTCACTGACAATGGCCTGGATGTCTCCTACCTGTGATGTAGTGCTCCAACATGACTCTAACTGTCAGTCGAATCGCGTCGTTCTGTCGCACGCCTGCCACGGTCTTCATGCCGTCTAGTTTTGCCTGAACCATGTCCGACAACACGGCTGCAGTTTCAAGATCGTCTTCGAATTCATAGTCACTCTTTCCATTTGCGATCATGTTTCGAACTTCGGACCAGAGACCCTCGACGTTGTGCGCGTTTCTGCCAACCACCCATTTTTGCGACGTCGCTGAACCACCGACTCGAAGCGTGATCGTATCATCCGGATTATCTGGGAGGGAAAAACCATAGCCAAGGATAAGCTCGCCGTTGGGTTTGAGTCCGTAGTTGTTAAACACCTCGATCGGCTCTTCATCAGGTGATGCGACTTCAAAGTCGGAGTCGGATTTGGGATGTGCGACGATCGAGACTGTGTTGGAGGTGGTCGTGTCCTGGGTGGGGTCTTGACAGGAAACGATCCATGAGACGGGTTGTCCACGTTTGTGATTCAACAGATCGACACCGGGAATGAGCACAGGATGGGTCGATGGAGAGGCAACGAGCGAGGGGTTGTGGGAGAGGATGGAGGAAGGGAACGCGCGAGATGAGAGATGAGTCGAGGCGGTCATATACATGTCCCTAGTCGCAACGCACGCGTGAACAAGAGGGTCGCTAGTCTCGAAACACACTCGACGAACCAGGTGAATGCATCACCCCATGCGGGGTTGACGCCCTGCACGAGGGACCGACACTGTATCCATTCTGTGCGCCAATCGCGTTCACGATCCGACGTCGCGCCATAGAGATTCGTACCCCGGAGGATCTCGCGCTCGGTGGTCGTGAAATGGAGCGGCGTCAAAAGGTTCGCGGCGGGAGGGAGACATTGGATGTACGGGGAGTGTTGCAACACAGACACCCCGGGAAAACTGTGCAGCACGTCATGAACAAGGTACGGAAAAAGAGAGCGATCGCGAGAGACCTTGGCTCCGGACACAGCTGGTGAAATGATAGGTACGAGCAGACCAACTGGCGTTCGGACCAAGTATCGAGCGAGGCATGCGCATCGGGCCCGAGAAGGGTTTTCAAGGCCTGGGACGATGTGTCTTTGGTGATGATTAGAGAAAACGGACAAGTGACGATGGTGGTGTCCTCGTCGAGCCTTGGGGCGAGCACGGATATGCCAAACGGACCTGATGATAAAAATCAAAGGCCGTAGAACACTTTCGAAAACGAGCTCGACCTTCAGACTTGAGAACCACCAAAGGATGGAACGATCCTCCGTGTGCTTCGAACCAGGACAGGAGGCGGTCCATGATTGAAACGGGGGCCGAAGTAAAACGTACGTACGTTTGTTTCCCACACCGAGCGCGTATCGACCCGCAGCAAAGCACTTGTATTGAATACTTCATTTCTACATATACGACACCCATCCACGATTCACCCATGGCTCCCTCGTCCACCGAACAAAGCTTTCGCAGCAACCTCTCTCAATTCCGCTGGGCTCAAGGCGTGACTGACGATTCCCAGCAAGCTCAGCCAGCTCAACCCTCCAACCCATTCTCGCGCTTCTACAACGCCGTCGCAGGCGACTACGTCCCCCTCCGATCGAGCGAGCGTTCTAACGAAGACGAAGCGTGGTTCGCATTGTCACGGTGGGAGAGGTACGTTCCATTTACATCCGTACCCCTCGGCACTTGAGCCTCCGACCCGGAGCTTGGTGAGGGAAGGAGTGGGAGGGACGGCAACGAACTCTTGAAATTACCCTTGCGTGCGCGCGCACCCCACCCCACCGAGTCACCTTCATGAGTTCCCTCGCTGACGCTCAAAAATCTACCATCTAGATTGTTGGGTTTCGCTGCATGCCTGATCGGAGCCTGCGTATGCTTCTTCTTCGCGTTTCTGGGGCTCCCCTGGCTCCCAGTACGTCCTGCCAAGTTTGCATTAGCATTCAGGTTCGCCTCTCCGTCCGTCTTCCCCCGTCTATCCTCTCCGTCTCACCACCCTCCCTTTCACCCTTCTCACTCCGTCCATCATTTACAGCATGGGAAGTCTTCTCGTCATGGTCGGGCAAGTATCCAATCTTCCGCTCTCGCATTTCCCTTCCCACAACTAACTCAAAACCTTGACAAACCTAGCTTCTCAGTGCTCATCGGACCCATAAATCACATCAAACATTTGATCTCCAAAGAACGATTGCCGTTTTCGGCCGTCTACTTTTCCAGCTTGGGTCTCACCCTCTACTTTGCGCTCGCGGTAAGCATAAGCACCCAACGTTGTCGAGGGCTTTTGTTTTTTTGTTGGATGTGATAACTGACGTTGTTGCGCTGTTGCTGTCCTAGGCGCATTCACAGCTGGGCTCGTTATTGGCAGGCATCGTCCAGGTCAGTCAGTCTCCCTGAATTTCCTTCGTCCGCACGCTGAAGCGCTGACCCCTGGCTTCCAGGTCGTCGCTCTAGTGGCTTATGTACTCGCATACTTTCCTGGAGGTACGCAGACACTCCGTTTCGGCGGACAAATCGCCCTCCGTGGCGCGGGGAACCTTCTTCCCTTTTGACCCCCCAACCCCATCCTTTCGTTACAAGTTACATACAATACTCACATCTCACCATCCTTGGGAATCCTTTTGTCAACACTTATCTCTGTCTTTTTTTTTTTTTTTGGTTTGCAACCTTAATCCCGCTATCCCGTTGGACATCCCGACATGCACAAAAGAAGAAAAAATCTACGTTATGCGTGTTGAAAGCAAAGCAAACTTGCTCTCTTTTTTTCGAAATACAAGCAGCGAGAAACCCATGCCAAAAATATCTACTCCAACAGGTCATGCAATCCGACCGTGTCTCTCAACCTTCGGGACATGATTTCAATGTACCCCTGGTATGACTGCCAATCCCGTCCGATCGTCTCAGCGCTCTGTTGTGATGAGTTCGTGAGATCAACCATACGCTGTTTTTTAAAAAAAAACCACTCACGAGATCGAGACTCGATATCCGCGTCAGCGCACCCACGAGCCGTTTACCCACTTCGTCTTTAAACGTGTTCACATCCAACGCAGGCAATAAACGCATCGACGTCCTCAAATTCGAAGGTGGCGCTACTGCCGGATGCGACGAATCCGTCTCGGCATAACTGGCCAGATGCCGCCAAAGCAACAACAACAACATCTCCGTCGTACCTGACAATTCCGTCCATCAGAAAAATCAAAACGGTCATGGAGGGGGAACGAGATGCCGTACCGAGCATCGTCTTGACTTCGTCTTGAAATTCGTTCTTCAGTTGTTGGTACTCTTGATAGATCAACGACCGCTTTTGCGGTATATCGAGGTCCTGCAAGAACGCTGGATCCGAAATGCTGACGACCTGCCAGACAAACCATTCAGCACGCGTGCGCACATGATGCGGGAGATCATCACTCCTACCTCTTGAATGTTATCCACTCGAATGTGATCTCGCGAGGACAACTCCGCCGAGAGATCCGCAATTTGTTTCAGCGTCGCGGCAAGATCGCCGCATAGACTGTTCAGAGCTTCGATAGCGTCTCCGACGGTCGGGATCGTAGCTAAGAAAAAAACAAACGTTTGGTCAAGGGAACAACTCCCGCATCTCGCATCCCAGAGCAACAACTAACCTATAACGCGAGGCGGCCGCTCGTCGTGTCGAGGAACCGACAACACCGGAGAGAGAACCAACGTAATCTCAGGTTCCGTAAAGTCGCTCGCAGCACCTAGATACTCGATGACTGCTTTTCGAAGCAAGAGCTCCTGTCGTCGAACTTGGACGTCGAACTTGGTTTCCGATTGGTGTCCTGGCGCAAACACGCCAGCGAGAGCGATTTCGCTGTCGGTCTGGGGCCGGACAGACTGGCTCCATCGGCCGTTACCGAGACACCGCGCAGCGAGTCCCAGAATGGCACCGTGTATGCCACCAAAGCCAGTGTTCATCGTCAACTGGGTTTACAAGGGTCAGTTCGTCTGACAGTCGAAAAAAGACGCGAGTCGGACGTGCCAATTCCGATTTGGGAACGAGAGGAAGGAGACTGCCACTGAGCGATACGAGCAGGTGGATCTCTTCGATGTACGATAGTGCGACCTCTTCACTGTCATTCTTGAGCATGATCACGATCGTGTCTCTGTGACTTGACAAAAAATCGAGGGCCTTTGTAGAAACGAACAGCGTGAGTAGACACCAACTATCGAGCACAGGAAGTTTCACACACCTGATTATTTGCTGTCGTGTGCTTTGTGCCCAGCGAAGCGAGCATGGCTACGACGAGTTGCAACGCTGGCATGAACAGCTGGTGGTACCGCTGGATCGCAGAAGGTAAAAACGAATCTTGGTCTGCAGCAACGTCAGCCAAATTGGCGCATCAGGATGTCACACGTACCCATGAATGACTGGTCCTCTTCGGGCCTCGTATCCAAATACTCGCACTGAGACAAGATGGGGACAATCTGCGCCTCAAGCAACCGTTCCGCACCCGGTCTTGTCTGCGCCATCCGAGTAAACAGCGACATCTTTGCTTCATACACATACAGCGGATTCAAGTCATCTGAAATCAATCAAGCACAAGCTCGACAAGAAAGCACGGCAAGGCAAACAAGAAAGAGAAACATACCCGGATCAGGCTTCAACACATACAGCAAGTGCATCTCCGCCTCCTTCAACCCCCTTACAAAATTGGACAACACACCATACCTCGCCAGGGACGACAACAACGTGCGCGACTTGTCCGCTCGACAAAGGTGTGCAAGAGAATCAAGGAGCATGAACGCGACCGTCTTCCAAACCTCCGTCCCATCGATCGCGTCACGAGAAATCGTACTGACCAATCGTTCCATCACGCTCCTCATCGCAGAAAGCGTACCAGCTTCCAACGTGGACGTGCGCTGAGTTGAACGGCCACCTGGCGTTGGCGTCGATCGAGTGGGCCCTCCTTGACTCTCCACAAGGGCAAGATCGTCCCTCGAACTGAACGCAGAAGCCGAGAGCGCCATGGTCCGCTTCCCCAAGGTGTCAACGACGACCGCTTCCACATCGTGACGCACGTCGTCGGCAGAGACAAGGTGCAGGTAGCTAACCAAGCACGCATACAGGTTCCCGCGAACCAATTCCGAGCGGTTGTTGTCCAGAATACACTCGAGCAAACTCCGGAGCAGTGCGTAGAGTCGCTCTGTCGGTAACGAACCTGCCTCGATATCACCCCCAGCGGACTGAAGCATGATCTGATGACGTCTGTCTTCGCGCAGTTTTGTGATGGTAGACAGGATAGCTTCGGAGAGTAAGACAGCTGTCGCTTCTTGAACATCGGAGCGCACGATTCCAGGGAGAACGTGAAGTAAGTCGAAGAGCATGTTTTCACGTCGATCGTGTGGGAGTCGATGGAAGCACTTTGTGAGCGTCATGTCAAGCAGTCGACGCCATGCCTCGTAGCCAGTGGCGACTGCGTAAGAGGTTTCCCTTCTGTGATTCTCGATCGCACAGCTCTCCAAGATGTACGCTGTTTCCGCGTTGAGTTTCTCCGCTTGAGCCGTTGTTGTGATACGACCTTGAGAATGCAGCGTGCGGCAGGCGGATGTGAGGAGCGATAACAACGCCGACTGATCGACCACCTCGCATCCCGTCGCATCCACACGGACACACGAGTGCAGGTTAAGTGATCCCAGATACTCCAGATCGACAGGGGTGGTGGTGAGCGAGTCCGACCAATCGAAACTCAACGACTGGATAAACTCGATGACTCGCAGATGAGACTGACCCAACTCTCTAAATGGTTGCAACGACATCCCCAGTTCATCCTCCCAATCAGTCTCTCCTACATCCTGCATGTTTTCTGTCCCGAATAGGATCTGCAGGATCTCCAGCACACCCTTGTGGTGCCCCTTGTTCGTCAATACGTGTAGATCCAGCGCCGCGAGATCCAATATCCGAGAGCGCAAACCTATGAACGCGCGAAGCGTCGCCACGCTCGTCAGCACACGCGATCCGTCATGGTACATGACCTCGATGAACGGCTCCTGGGACACATCTGGAACTTTTGACGGAATCGCCGCGAGATGACGCGCAAAGAAATCTTCCCTCGTGTGCAGATACCGCATTGTCGCATCCGATGTACGAGGGTGCACGCAGAGCTGGTGGATGATACGGTAACATCGCTCGCTCAGCGCCGGGAGGACATTGAAAAGTGGTTCCGCATGTATCGCCGCCTTTCGCTGTCGCTCTCTATCCTTGCCCTTGGCTCTCATCCGCGGCACGCCCACATTGACAAGATCAAGGATGACATGCGCACACGTCCGGCGTGCGCCGATCGCACGCGGGTCTTGAATCTGATGCTCACTCTCTGCGCCTCCGAACAATAAGAAATGGCCAATGTTGGGGTATGCTGTTCCACGTCCCGTATTGCGGATGAGGAGATCGAGGATCGCAACCCTGATAGCTTGATCCAGCGGTTCTTGGGTTTCTCTGTCGGCCGCACCGGCGCCTGTAATTTGCTCCGCAATAGTTTCAGCCACATCGACGTCATCCAGGGAATCGACATCTAACAGCTGCCTGAATCCACTGAGAATCCGCTCGGAATCGGGACTGCGTTCAACGAGTGTGAGGAGACTCGTGATGGACGTTGAAGAAGAAAGCTGAGAGACGATCTTGACAGCGAGGAGAACAAGCTCTGGGTATGCTGGATACATGACATACGCCGCGATCGCGGGGATATACTTGGTCCCGTACGTCAGCGCTTGGTCGAACCGTGTGTAGAACGATCTCGAATGAACGCTCCCTATGAATGGCGCGCTGTCAAACTCGGAAAGGACGGGAACCAGTACGTCGAGGAAGACGTCTTGAATCTCGAGTACCCGGTGAATGATACGGAGGACACGAACGATTGTCAGTAAGAAGCAAGGCTCTTCGGAGGGAAGGTCATGCTCGAAACCTTCGATCCCATCGACGATGTAGGAAAGAATGGTGGATTGGAGGGGGGAATTCGTGAGCAGGCGAGTGAGCACTTCGAAGCCGGGGTGGATGAGCAACGGGATTATGATTTCTCGTTTCAGTGACCCATCTTCGCTTCCCCTGACAAGGTTCTCTATTTCCCAACCTGCCAGGGCACGTTCGACGAACTTGAGGCATAGATCATTCATTATCCATCTCTCCGAGTGTCGTGCATATTCCCGGCGAGGCAATCCCGCAAATACATTGTCCACCACGAAGCTGATGTATGGGCCAATGCCAGGCAGGCGGTAGGGCTGGCCCAGGGACTCGGGAATCGTATTGAGCGACTCCGCATCCGCCAACAGACTCCGTGGGGAAAGCTTCTTTGGCGTATGCAACAACGTAGCCAGCAGGTTCAGGAAGGGGATAGTGGCTGGATACAACTTGTATATTGCCTCCACTTCATCCAACTCCACTTCCACCCCCTTGACGGGCGGTAAGACGGCACCCGCCCCGACCGACCGCCCAGATATGGACGCACGTACGTTGATCACCTCGACTCTCTCCATCAGCATCCATAGACTCTTGCAGATATCCACGCCCGCGACGCCCGCCCCAGGTTCACAAAAAGCAGCGAGAGCATCGAATATGGCTCCCTTTAGTTCAAGCGGGATACCCAAGGGAACGAGCGACACAAGAGTCGGGATAGCGCGAAATTGGGTGCTTGAAGAAATGGCAAGGCGCACTGCGACGGAGCTCGTGGCCACAGTGGAGAGAAGGCGAAGGAAAGATTGCGCGAGAAGGACGTCCTTTGGTCCAATGGGAATATGTTGAGGAGGTTGCTGAGCAGGTGGAGGGTGATTTTGTGAGACAGCAAGAGAACCAAATCCGCCAAACGAAGCGGCGATGGATTGCTGAGGAGGCTGGTTCGTGCGGGGAGTCGGGGTGGGGGAAGTCCAGGACTCGAGAAGGGCAAAGATCATGGACCATGAAATCGAGGGGCCGGCATTATACGAAGCAGTGGAGCTGGGTAGACTGCTGCCTGGTATCACTTCCCCGCCACCTCGAGCAAGGAAGTTGTACGCGAGCTCACTACATTGCTGGCCCTTTGCAAGACCTGAAAGCATGTCGTACAACGCCATCGTCATGTTCACATCACGGACTTGGGTAGACCACACGGCCCATTGCAAGAAGGATGGCAGCTTGCCCGTGGACATTTCCGTGATTTCCATGTAGGACGGACCGTGTGTCTCACCAAGTGGTGTTGCACCCCAGAACTGTAGCGCACGTTCGGGCGGGAGGGACGTGTAGAGGATGCCGATGAGCGAATACAGCATGGCAATATCGTTCCGTAGTGCGGGTTGACTTTCGCTTTCACTGCTGACAGGGGCAGTAGACCTGAACATCCTAGACCGATCCGTCCGGACGCTTGCAAGCACATCTTCTTGCCTCTGTTTGATCTTGCGCAGCTCAGAGCTGGCATACGTGAGCAGAGACCTGATGAGCGCGTCGCATGTGCTGAGTACCGGAAGCTTGAATTCGTCAGCAAGAGGCTCCTTTTGCTGTTGCTCCTGTTGCTCGGGAAGGAGTTGGACAAACTGCGCAAATGAGCTTATAGGCGAGGTGTGCGTGCGTTTCTGGAGTTGAATGAGGGCGGCAGCGAGGTATGTGAACGCATCACCCTGAACAGCATCCCATATCTGAGATTCGAGCTCTTCAGTTTTGAAACCTTCTTGGTTCTCCAAGGAGGGGTCGCGATATCTGGTCTCTGTCATGAAGAGCGTCCACTTGAGCAGTATAGTTGCCTTCAAGCCGGGTTCTTTCCAGTGTGCGGTGGACGCAAGCTGTCGTTTCATGTATGTGATGGTGCCCTTGTCGATAGCGAGGTTTTTGCGGACTCTGCCGGCGAAGGAGTGAGGGTCCGCTGAGTCGAATGCAGCAAGGGTGGCAGCGAGTATGTAAAACGTCATGGGATCGTTTGAATTGACCGCCAACCAGTCTATCGACTTTTGTACCTCGTTCGGGGAGAAATATCCTAGGCGGGCGATTTGGTAATGAACCATGGACAGATACCGTCGCTCATACTTGAGTGAGTCGTAGCGGGCGTTTAGAATATCGTAACCCAAAGAGGGTTGTGAACCTTGAGCGACATGAGTGGAAAGGCAAGGTGGACGGAAAGATTTACGCACATATTCCAGACGGGGGGACGGTGTTGCTCTGCGCGTTTTGTCTCGCTATCTGTGCGTGTGCGACGGCTGCACCGAGCGACTCGATCTCCTTGAAGATACGAAAGGCAAGAGAGGCGCCGGGGCCGGCCGACTTTGTTGCAGGGACAAGCTCTTGTCTGACGAAAGCTTCGAGACGGAGATGGAGCCTAGGCGGGTCGGGCAGTTGTGCCAGTCCGGCGGCTTCAAAGAGGTAACACAAGCAATCGACGAGATGGCGCCGGCGCTGGTGGAACTCGACGATGGTGGCCTCGATCAAGCTGACCGGGTCAATGTTTGGGTTGTCGGACATGGTAGCATGGAGTATGCTGGCAATGTACTTTTCGGAGCAGTTGAGCTGCTGAGCGAGGAATATGGTCTGATGGGCAAAGTCAGCATTGACCGCGAGAGATCTGCCATTAATGGTGATCTTTCCTGCACAAACACATAAGCATCGAACGCGGCGGTGTGAGCGGGACGGATACGGACCAGACTGGAGTTCGTGCTGTTCCTGGGGAGAGGGCTGGCCGACGTCGAAAAGGTTGCGGAGACGAGACTTGTGTATAATGAGGTCGTCAAAAAGGTCTTGCTCGCCGTGTACGCGTGCGGTGAGTGTCGTGGCGAGGATGGACCTGAGCGCGGCGATGGACTCCATCGTCTGATGCGTCAAGCGTCAAGTTGAAAGTGGCCACTGCGCGCGTCGTGCGTGTGAGAATTTAGTCATTCCGAGGTCGCGTTTGTCGTGCCAACCGACTCACCCGCTCCTACAGACTGCAGATGGCCGAGACGAAGATTTTGTACAGACAGTATATAGGCGAATCAGATTTGCCCCACATCATGTCCCTCGTACAGAGTGAACTCAGTGAACCCTATGTCATATACACCTATCGTTACTTTCTCCATCAATGGTGTGTTCTACTCCTCCTCTTTCTCCATTCGCTGATATGTTTCCCTCCAGGCCCCAGCTCGCATTCCTCGTGCGTTCCCCGTCTACCACCTCGCGTTTGCTCACCCGACTCGTCGCCACAGGCCATCCCGGCGGACTCGTCGGTCCCGATCGGTGTCATCGTATGCAAGCAGAGCATGCACAAGCACGCCTCTAACAGAGGCTACATCGCCATGCTCAGCGTCAACAAGAACTGGCGCAAACGCGGCGTCGGTGAGCTCCACCCCCGCTCTCTTCGCTCTCTCCCTGCCACGACTGACCCCATACGCCCATGCCCACAACCCTTGCTCGGTCTCCAAACTCACGTGATGCAACCCCACAGCGAGCACGCTCGTTCGCCGCTCGGTCGAGGTCATGAAATGCAACGGCGTGACCGAGGTATGTCTCCGTCCTTGGCATGACCGTCGTCCCCCCACCTCCCCAACCCACAGGTCGTCCTCGAAACCGAATTCGACAACATCCCCGCCCTCTCCCTTTACGAATCGCTCGGCTTCATCCGTGAGAAACGGCTCTATCGATTCTACCTCAACGGAAAGGACGCCTTCCGTCTCGTCCTCGCCGTCCCCCCCGACCCAGACCAACCCCCGCCTCACCCCAGGTGTCTCCCCATACGAGGTCCGCTCCCAGCGTGCCCCATCGACGACGACGACGACGATTAAACTACACTCGTCTCCGGTCCCCCCCCCTCTCGCCCCATTCTGCATCATACCCACGCATCACTCATGCAACTACTACACACATTACGCTCTGTATACATTATGTACTACTGCGTCCCGCGTACGTTTTCCAGCATGATATATACGTGTCCCCTGTAATCCCTGCTCCCTCTACTCATACCTGCCACTTGACTAGTCTGGTTCATCCCCTTAGACTCCTTCCCAGTCTTGTTTCTCTTTTCTTCCATGTCTTTTTCCCTGGGCCACCCCTTGTCAACATGTACATTACATGTAGAGATACTCCCCTGATGCTACTATCCCGCTTACAAGGTTGTAAATGCAAATCCATATTTACTGGACAAAGTGCAATGATGCATGATGGCATGACGCTTGATGAAGTTAATTTGGTCGATCACTCGGTAACCCACTCTAAACTCTATCATTGCCCAGCGAATGGCCAAATAGGTCGTTCTAATTTATCCTACCTGTTACACTTCTTCAGAATCGGCTCTCATCAGAGCGACAAAGTGCGTGGAGCAAAGAAAATAATAACAATGAAAGGCTTGTTAATCAATGACATCCCTCACAGCTCATCGTGTTCGTACGAAGGTTCGTCATCATCTGCAGATCCATCTTCCGAGGATGCATAAAGCTTGCTCGTGATCGGGCCAACAACACTCTGAATCTCTGCCAACTTCTCCTCCAGCTCGTCCGTGGTCGCCGATTGACCATTTTCATCGATCCACTCCGTCACCTCCTTGATGGCCGAAAGGAGTGTCTTCTTGTCGTCGTCCTCCAGTTTACCACCGAGCCCAGATTGATCTGCGAGTTGCGACTTGAGGCCAAAGACAAAGGAGGACAGTGAGTTCAATGATTCGATACGCTTGCGGTTCGCTTCATCCTCAGAAGCGAATTCCTCAGCCTCGTGGACCATACGCTCAATGTCCTCCTTGGAAAGACGTCCCTTTTCGTTCGTAATGGTAATCGACTCGGATTTACCACTGGTGTCAACAAATCAATCACATGATCCATCAGAATCTGAGATAGCACTCACGTTCCCTTGTCGGCGGCACCGACTTTCATAATACCATTGGCGTCGATCTCGAACGTCACTTCGATCTGGGGGACGCCACGTGGTGCAGGAGGAATAGCAGAAAGCTCAAATTTACCAAGGAGGTTGTTGTCCTTGGTCAGCGCCCGCTCACCCTCGTATACTTGGATAAGCACGGTTGGCTGGTTATCAGCAGCCGTCGAGAAGCTGCAATCCAGTCAATCAGTCAGTTCTCCCAACAGTTCGAGAATCAATACCACATACATCTGAGATTTGCGAGTAGGAATAACAGTGTTACGGGGAATGAGCTTAGTAAAGACACCACCGGTGGTCTCGATACCCAGGGTAAGGGGGCAGACATCGACAAGGACGACGTCTTCAGTGCCCTGCTCACCAGAAAGGATACCACCCTGGACAGCAGCACCATAGGCAACTGCCTCATCGGGGTTGATACCCTTAGAAGGCTCTTTGCCATTGAAATACTCCTTCAGGAGCTGTTGAACCTTGGGGATACGAGTAGAACCACCAACGAGGACAACCTATAACCTTCAAGTTAGCACTGCAGAAATTAAACATACCGAGCCAAATACCTCATCGATATCTTCCTTCTTGACACCGGCATCCTTGATAACCTGCTCGACGGGCTTCATGGTCTTGCGGAAAAGATCCATGTTAAGCTCCTCAAACTTGGCCCTCGTAAGGGTCTCAGAGAAGTCATTGCCATCTTCAAAGGACTCAATTTCAATCCGGGTCGACTGTTGGCTCGACAAAGTCCGCTTGGCCTTTTCGACCTCACGCTTCAACTTGCCCATAGCGCGCAAGTTGCTGCTGGCATCAGTACCCGTCTTCTTCTTGTACAGCTTGACAAAGTAGTCAATGACCCGGTTGTCGAAATCTTCACCTCCAAGATGAGTATCACCAGCGGTTGCGAGGACTTCAAAGACACCATCGTCGATGGACAGGAGGGAAACATCAAAGGTACCACCACCAAGGTCATACACGATGATTTGAGATTCACCACTCTTCTTGTTAAGACCGTAGGCGATGGCAGCGGCGGTAGGTTCGTTGATAATACGAAGGACCTGAAGACCAGCAATAGTACCGGCATCCTTGGTTGCCTGACGCTGAGCGTCGTTGAAGTCTAACAAACTCATTAGGTAATTGAATTCCCAATCATTCATGGGAGACTCACAGGCGGGGACAGTGACTACGGCATGGGTGACCTTCTCACCGAGGTATGCCTCTGCAGTCTCCTTCATCTTTGTCAGAACCATGGCGCTGATTTCCTCAGGCGTCTGCACAAGGTAGTTAAGTTTCCTAAAGTGCAGCAAGTGACAGAAAAACTCACGAATTCACGTGTCTCGCCCTTGTAACCAACTTGAATGGCTGGCTTCCCGCCCTTGTCGACGACACCGAAGGGCCAGTGCTTGAAATCCCGCTTGAGTTCATTGTCGTCCATCTTACGGCCAATGAGACGCTTGGCGTCGAACACGGTATTTTCAGGATTGGAGTGGAAAGCATTCTTGGCAGAATCTCCGACGCTGGTGGCATTATTAGCAGAGGTAAGAAAAAAATGAACTATGAGTATGGAACATACAGTCGTTCGTCATCAGTGAAGCTAACCCATGAAGGTGTTATCCGGTGACCTTGGTCATTGGCGATGATTTCCACGCGACCACCACGTTGAACACTATGCAAACAGTGAGCGAGGACGAGCAGGATAGTCAAACAAGCCAGCTCACCCAACACATGAATAACTGAATGGGTGGGTGATTGGTTAGTAAGTAGAATGGATTGAGACAAGTAGTGCATACGTGGTTCCCAAATCTATCGAGACAGTTTGGTGAGCACGGTTGCGACAAACTAGGCGAAGCCACCGTACGTACCGATACCGATGACGGTGCCATACTCGCTCTTCTTCCCGGCGTCTTGCGCGGAGACGGCGGGGCACAGACAAATGAATGCGAAGAAAGCGAATAGGATAAGAGAAAGTGAGGACGCCATGCGGCGTGACTTTGCGCGTGATGGGTGGCGGTATGGACTGGTCATCGCTGTGGACGACGTTGAGATGAGGAGAGAGATGGTGAAGTTTCTGGAGAGAGAGAACCGTTCTTTATATTACTCGCCAATTGTTGGGCCACGTACAAAAAATGTGTGGACACGTCAACACTTTTCCTCGTGACTTTACCACGATCATATGACCAGTGGCACAGGCCACTACGGACTTACACTGGTACACTCAAAGTACCGTCTAACTAAAGTCATACTGACTCAAATGCATAGGTTGGCGAGCGCAGTGCCAGCCAAAGTGCATGCTCATAACGCACGAATCTTGTAATGCATGGGTTTTTCGTGGTTCCGATGCTATGCATTACGAGGTATTTCGTCGTGGTCTGTCAAACCTTCACTCAACTGGTCTAGCTTTGCTCATTTAATCACTTCTCTCTTCACGGCGGGCAAGTAATTCAATGTCCAGAATGAAGTGGATTTATGGAGCGTACACCAACTCAGTTCGACATCTCTCATTGGAACCATCAGACCAGATCATGGCTGTTTGCGAAAACAGGCCAAAAATGGAGATGAGCGATTGATCAATTATCTACCAGGGCACTGCAAGGGGAACATCATGAACCAGACTGGTTACCCGGTCGCCAGGTACGTCGATGAGCATCAATTACGTGCTAACTATTCCTCCTCCAGAAAATGGGGAATCATTGCTCAGATTACAACGATATCAAGGCGCCATTCCTTATGAGAACCAGCACTGTGGCATCTGTCTTCCCCAAGCCCACGTCATTTTTGGACAACGTTGTGAGGCCATGCATGACGCCGGCAGATAGACGATATGCCCTGCCACACTGACCTCTTCTCCCGCTTCCAACTTGGTGGAGCGTACGAAGCCATAATTGGCACCCGGTGAATCATACCCAGTGCGCGTCTGTATCTACGACAGCGCACTCATCGCCAATTTTCCGTCCAGCGCCAGATGGATCGCCCACAGACTTGAAGGGGCATGGTATGACCTTGTTGACGTCCAACGATCACAGGGCCATCTGCATGTCGAGCGCGCCTGGCGTCGTTGACGACGTCACCACGTAGATATACGACCTGACGGGGCGTACGATCGGCATTCTCGGCCTCGGGCACATCACTCTCAGGCTGCACCTCGTGCGCGCCTTCCCACTGCGTGCGCTGTATCAGTTTCACCACTGGAGGCACCAGAGCGTGTGAGAATGTGGAGAATATGTATCAGCTGCGCAAGCAATCAGGCGTGTTGAGCAACCAAGTACCGCTCGCAAAGACAAAATTCATCTTGGCAGGAAATGCAGATCAGGGAAAAGAGGATGCATAGACGAGGACTTTAAGACCGCTCGGAGATGGATTATGTGAGTGGTGGTTTTGTCTACTTGAATGTTGCTCTTCGTCTGCCGTTCCTGCTCCGTTTCCGTACAGGCTCATGTTTGTCGGATCCTGGAGGCTGGCGCAATCATTGCTCGTTTCGTTTTTGTCGAATGACTCCATCACACGATTTTCACAAATACACAGCTGTAACTATTTTGAAGCACTGGATCCGACGCACGCCGATAGTGAAACACCACTCTCGAACTTCGTGTCAGGCGAAGAGTTTCACTCAGTACGAAAGAGCTGGTAAGTTCAAGCCCTGTATTTGTGACTGAAGAGAAGTGGGGAATGTACGAGAGCGACTATTAGTTATATAGTAGTTCTACCATCGTAATTATGGTAATGTGTTCCTTGGAGATTGATAGGTATCGAGTTGAGTCGGCATTATCATATGGAGTGCGTCAGACCGTTAGTTACAGATAGCTATCGATCAGTTGTCGTGCGGTGACCGGTGCCTCAATCATTGCGACTCGGGCTGCCAACACTGGCAATCATCCAAGTCGACGATCCTTCAGTGAAACGGCTAGTGTTAGCCGACAGCAGCCGATTATCAGTCATGACAGGACCAGTCAGGACCACTGCCCAGTTCACAGAACTCCTCCCATCATTGAACGACGTTTCAGTTCTGGTCATGACTATCGGCTATGGTCGGCTAAATCCCCTCGCTAACCGCCTGGGTCCTTCAAGTTGGACTGCCTGTTCGACCCCTTGGTTTATGTCATTCAACTACCATCATTTGGATATCAGCAGTGGCCGATGTCGCCGCAAATGAAGTACCCTGGACCGTCGGCCACTGTGATACGGGTTCCTTAGCGGCGTTATTGGGGCCTTATCATCCTTAGCAGATACATATCTTCTTCCCATGCGCCCTGTGACTCCCGGTCAGAATGGGCACGGGACCCGGATCGGTTGTATCGCGATATCATGCGAGCAATAAATACGTTACCTGATCAGTACGCACTTTCCGCGCCTTCAGCACCTTCCAGTTTACCCACACCCCTCGTCTACGGCCATGTCTAACAGGCAGGCAGTCGTCAGAGCCGACGAACGACTTCTCGCCGAGCTTGGATATAAACAAGAATTCAAGAGGGCATTTACTCCGCTAGAGGTAATTAGATCATTCCCTCTGCTACACACCACTGACTGAGTCGCATCCATAGCTCTTCGGAATTTCATTCAGTATCATTGGCTTGCTTCCGTCAATCGCGTGAGTTACTTGAGCCCATCTAGAGTGTTCACCCACGACGTGGCTCACGGCGGCACGCAGCTCCGTCCTCTTTTACTCCCTTCAGAATGGTGGTCCTTCCGCAATGGTATGGGGTGTACGTACCAGTTTCCTGTGCTTGCCTTTCTTGAGTCCCTGGCCGCTTTTTCAACACCTAACCTTCGGCGCCCTGATAATCATGCTTGTGCTATTCGTCGCTTTATCTTCCCCTTTCCCGATGTACTAACTCGCTATGATCTATATCCGCTTCTCTCCAGTGGGCAGTCGCAAGTATTTTTATCCTTTGCATAGGAATGTCCATGGCAGAGCTTGGTTCCGCAGCGCCTACTTCTGGTGGCGTGAGTCACCCTATGGCACATTCCCCGGTCCAACGAGATGAACAATATGCGATATAGCTCTACTTCTGGACTCACTCTCTGTCATCCCCTCGTTGCCGAAACCTTCTCGCCTGGATCGTCGGTTGTATGTCCAAACTGCGGATTGCCCTTACAGCCAGCTTACCATCCCGCCAGATGCGAATACGATAGGGTCTATCTCAGCAATCGGTGGGTTATCCATTTCATGCTGGGTGGTTTCGACTGACTTCATGACGCTGCATTTTGTATTGTGCTGCATGTTGCTCTCAGCCTCTATTGACTGGGGTTGCGCCGTCCAGATTACCGCAGCGGTTAATATCAGCAACCAGAACTTTGTTGCTACACAGGAGCAGACCTTGTACGTTTCCATTCCTATAAATTTCGTCTCTCCGACCCGAAGAACCTTATCATGCCTCCTTCGTGTTTATCCTTCTTCTGTTGCTCGCCTTACTGACATCTATACAGTGGGATCTATGTGGCGGTAGTCCTCTCTCATGCCCTCGTTTGCTCTCTTGGGACTGCCGTCCTCGCGAGACTACAAAATATCTACATCATCCTTAATATCTGGTAAGTGTCTAAATTCGAGCATCAGGTTGCAGTCTCTAGTGCCCTATACTTCCCCGCATTTTGCTTCTATTCCAAACGCCCTTGTGAGAGTTGTGTGGCGTTCCCGACTTTTTGTGTAAAGTCTGAGTACTGACGTTAGTTACAGCCTCTGCTTCGTGGTCATCATTGGTCTTCCAGCTGCTACCCCAAAGGAATACATGAATAGTGCCAGCTTCGCACTCGGGAACTTTTCTAATGGTTTGTCCTCCTTGTCAGTTCTTGCTCTATCTAATCCCGGTCGCTTAGTCAGTGGCTGGCCGAGCGGTTACGCGTTTATCCTCTCCTTCCTTGCTCCTCTTTGGACGGTTTGTATGTACCTCACCTTCCATCTGTTCGCTTCCACAAACGGAACGTGTTAACCGTAACAACTGAATTATTTAGGTTCATTTGACTCGAGCGTACACATCAGTGAGGAAGCCTCGAATGCAGCGATTGCCGTGCCGTGGGCAATCGTGGGTGAACCGCCTATTTTCCGCGACTTGAGCTAATTTGTGTAGGTCAGTGCAATTGGTATCTCTGCTATACTTGGTTGGGGTGGGCATTTTCCATCTGTTCGCAACGGTTCGCGTTTTGACGGTGGAGAATTTAGCCATCAACGTCTCTCTTGCGTTCTGCATGGGAACCGACCTTACAAGCCTCATAAGCAGCTCTCAACCCATGGCACAGATCTTCTTTAACAGCTTTGGACAAAAGGGCACCCTGGCCCTATGGTCATTCGTCGTCCTCGGGCAGTGAGTGTTCGTTCAGCCTATTCATATTTCCCCATGCTTATCTTATGATTAGATATATGATGGGATCCAGCATGGTGGATCTTTTTCGCTGCTTGCGCACGTATCCTGTGCACTGATACCTTATATTAGGTCCTTGCTGCGTCACGCCAAACCTTCGCGTTCGCTCGTGATGGTGCCCTTCCGTTTTCAAACATCCTGTACCGCATGAATAATTTTACTGGCACACCAGTGAATACTGTCTGGTTTGTCGCTGCGGTTGCCACCCTCCTAGGCCTTCTTTCGCTCGCGGGCGCTCAAGCTATCGATGCCGTCTTTGCACTCTCTGTCACCGCGCTCTATATTGCATATAGCATCCCGATCGCAGCGAGATTCATCTTTACCAACGACTTCAAGCCTGGACCGTTCAACCTCGGCATATTTGTCAGTCCCTCCCAAGTTACATACGACAGAGAAAAGAAGCTGATCGCACGTCCCTACAGAGTCTCCCCGTCGCCATTATTTCCGTCAGCTTCATGACGTTCATGGACATCGTCTTCTTCTTCCCTGCCACGCCACAGACGAGCACAGCGAGCATGAACTACACCGTCGTCGTTCTAGGCGGTGTTCTCTCGCTTTCGCTCATCTGGTACTACTTCCCCGCATACGGCGGCGTGCACTGGTTCACCGGGCCTGTGCCGAACATAGGCAATGATGGCGTTGCAGGAAGTGCGAGCAGGGATTCCGAATCGGTCGATAAAGTAGGATAAAACACTAGAAATACGGTGACGTTGTGTCCGATGTAGTATCCTCTATGCCGTTTTGCTTGTTCTGCCTTGGATTTGCTCTACACCGCCAGACACGCCTACTCGGGCGTATGATTCTTTTCTTTAGTGAGAAATTCGGAGCAGTCCCCGACTCGTCGACTCTGCATGGTGAGTGGTGCAGGAATTTGTGACATCGAATTCGCTCCTACAGCGTTCCTTCACTTTTACCTTCAGTCTCACTGAGGCCACGGTCACGCATTCATTCACCGAGAGTAGTAATAACTAACAGCTTCAACTTGACGTACAAATTTATACAAGTCATAGTCTGTACAGTAGACGTCTGTGGTCCTACAATGGAATGGAATACACAGGAGTGCCGTTTCAAGGTGACGTCAAAATGCTCGGATATAGCTGAGCGTTTACAGAGATCGTGACGTTCGGGCGTTCGCAAGCCCCCGTTTCTTGGATACATGCAGCAATGTCAGACCCGGCACTTTGGCCCTCGAAGTAGGCACCTTGTAAGAAACCTGGTGGGGGAGGGGACGGAGAGGAACGAAAAGCGCATCAGTGAGATGATGGTGGAGCGAGGGCGACGACGAAAACGACTCGGATCGAAATGACGCACCAAAGTAAGGGACGCTGGTAGCTTCACCCGCGAACCAAAGGTGGTCGTCGACCGTCGCTCTCAAGTTCACTGAGTGGGACGGGACGTAGGATGGTCCCCAATTCGAGTACGAGCCCCGGAACAGTTTGTCCGAGTACCAGGTCGGGAAGAAGATGGCGACGGGTTGAGGAACGGTGATGTTGGGATACATCGTTTGGAGGACGTGTACGACTTCCGACTGAACTTGGGCGGGAGTGAGCTGCTCGACGTAGAGAGACCAATCGCCCTGAGAGAGTCATGAGCGCAAGTGGTCGTTTCGTGGGCTCAGAATTTACATACGGTGACCGTGACAAAGATGACACCAGAACCTGGGAAGAATCCGACATGATCGAGGTTCTGCCAGACGGGGTACTTTCCTCGTTGCTCGGCTGCATATAATCCCATCTAACAACGACACGAGTAAAAAGATATTGTTGCGGCGTGGTCAAAAGCTTACCTGCGTCGGAAACCAGAAGGTCTCGTTGAATTGAAGGAAAATCTTTGTGTATGTAGCCTAGCGCATGGTAAGTATTGAAACCTAACACAATGGATGACTGACCATTGTAATGCTGTTGACGGCCTCAATTTTCCAGTCAGGCAAGGGAGGTCGGAAGGCAACATCCGTGTTTTGCAAGACACCAACGCTGAACGTGCACAAAACATGGTCAGCAGTGATCGCCAGGCCACTGGCCGTGTGTACCGTGACGTTGTCTTGGCTATACTCGATGAGATTGACGGTCTCGTTATAGATCACCTGTTGTGGTTGTAGAAATTCCGCCGCTTCTGCCTGGGCAATGTATACGAATCCTCGTTGGTCGATGCACATCTGGTTGACATCGGAAAACCCTCCAGATTCGGGAACGTATGTGAAATTATTGTTCTATCGAAGGTAAGAATTGAACCGAGACACCATGTTAACTCAGCGCTCACCCATGCGGAAGCGAGCCATGAGGTTTGTGAGGGTGACTGAAGATGACTCAAGCTGCGTTTCAAAATCTACACCAGATTTGCATACCTGTGCATCTACATCGAGTTGGTAATCAATCGAAAGAATTAGACATCATCAAGCAGAAAATAAGATATAACTTGCATTCCTGAGGAACGAATCAGCCAAGCCCATATACGAGGAAACTGTTGCTTACGAAATCGATCTGGAAGTAGTCACTGGCGACTTCTTGTGGCGTTTTTGGGCTGATACCCATGGAACCGTACGCCGATCCCAGACTCATATCAACTTCGCCCTCTTCTAGCCGCTGCCCTAATTCGCGGCGATCAGGTGGCGTTCGAGACGGAGAAGGAAGCTCGATATGCGTACCTGCGACAACAGTGGCTCGTTCAAAATTATCAACCGCGTTGTTGAACACGTCGATGTAGTTGTTGTAACCACTGCCGTCGTAGGTAGCTAGAGTTCATGAGCACGCTGTACGCATCCATAAAGATCATATACATACTCATGCTTTCATACATGTCACTGTAGACGGTTGCGAGATTGTGTTTGAGCGCCAATTCCCAGATGGGATTCGCGGTATCGTTGTCTTCCTGCGTTCCCTGGACCCAGTTTGGACCCGCCTCGACGACGACCTGTCTACCAGGCACACCGAACGTCCTGGGACTCATGCGACCACCCAGCTCGGTCTTGGCATCAAGGATGATGAAGTCGTCGATGCCTTGTTCGTGAAGCGTTCGAGCCGCAATGATACCCGTCATACCACCGCCAAGGATAAGGACGGTGGTACGATTGGGTGTATTTGCATTCTGAGCGAATACACCTGAGAAGATAGACAATAGTCCAGACAGAGCAAAGCGGGGCGATACTCCGGAGATAAACATATCAGAGCGGTAGGAAGGGGGACCCTAAAGACAACAACCGCAACCTACAGATATTTATAGAGGACGGGAGATGCGGAGAACCCACCACCAAGCATGCTGTGGTGGCGCCGGTTGGACCCCCAAGCGCCACCGAATAATAGAATAGCCGAACCCCGAAATTCAAGTTCAATCGACTGACGTTACCTTCACCTCTCCCCGAACCAGCCGCTCAGACAATAGTCCAAACAGAGCAAAGCGGGACGACACTGTGGAGAGAAACATATCAGAGCGGTAGGGAAGGGAACGTAAAGACAACAACCGCGACCCACGTGCCGGGAAGTGAAGTAGAACTCACCAAGCACGCAACCTTGAACCCAGAGGTGGCACCGGCCACCTGGACCCCCCAAGCGCCACCGAACAGCAGAATAGCCAAATCCGGAATTCAAGCTTCAAGTTCAATCAAACATAACTTGACCTCCCCCCGAACCAACCGGAGCCTCATGCATAGTGCTATTCCAGAAACCTGGATATTTCGAGGAAATGTTTGCACACCCAGTTGACGAGCGCAGCACCCACCCACTCGGGGCTCAGCGGAAAAGTCGGACATGGTAAGTAATGTCAATGATTAACCAATCTTGTTACGAACTCATCCTATGGTTTGAGCCAGTTTTTCACTGTTAGAAACTGTAAATTAGCAATAGCGTACACGGGTGAAACACCCAGCTATGTAACAAAACCTCAGAAACCTGCTCATAGGAGTTTCGTTTTCCTTGATAGCGCCGCTCTGCGCCCTCGAATGGACGCCCGCAGGGCCGGCCACAGGCCATTGAGAGCCGTGATTGGAGGACGGCTAGCAAAGAGGACGAGTCGCTGATTGGTTAGCCACTTCACGAATAAATGAATTGCTTGATATCTTAGCATAAAAGTAAACGACAACTGCCAGTGGTTTCGTGCCTGACAGACCTTGTAGTTTGAGATTTCGGCTCGGAGGTAGCATCCTGGCCCGCTCTGTTTCGCTGATTTGAAGTCGTCGACGTATACATTTCCGGCACCCGAACCTCTGATCCCAATCGAATCGCCCAGCTTGAAGCTTACGAGTGTTCCTTTGTGATATCTCCGTCTACAGCTGCCTGTCGCCAGTGGTAACATGGGCACATCCAAATATAATGTGTTCCTGTCATTCGATTTGGGAACCGACTGGGAGCGAAACCGGGGCACTGAGCGTACAACTCAAAAAGGTTTTCGGGTGAAAGACACGAACCACTGGAGACCCGACTTTGTCCGTCGACCAGCGTGGCAAACCAATATCGGCGGTAGTGGTCGTTCTCGAGCCCTTTCACTTCAACTTGATATCCTGAAGAGAATATCATTAAAAAAGGGATTTCGACACTGTAACCAGAGGACAGTCTGACTCAGATACCCTTGAGTAAGGTGTTATGGGCTAAGATAGTCATAGCAATACAGATCTAGCGGCTCGCAAGGTGTGAGAACCGGAGAGTTACTGCAGTATGGTTGGGGGATGGTAAAAACCTGGCCCGCGACTCGATGTCTGCAATAATGTGAGCGAAATCCCGACCCATTATTTATTATAAGTAAGTAAGTAACAAGCCATATGGGGCAGACGATTGTGGTAACAGTGTCCGGTCGATATCGAAGAACAGCGAGAGCTTTTCGACAGGTGGACTCGGGGAGGGCCACTGCGTTGAGCACCAGCCTGAGGACGCTGCCATATTGGGTATAGACTATCTCGGCATAGCACACCAGGCGAGGCAACGCCGGCGCGAGGAAGAAGAGAGACCGGAACTCGCATCAGACTACAACGACAGCAAGAAGTCGAGGAACAGGAGAGACATCTCAGAGAGCGGCACCCGAAAGCTTTACAGTAGGTATCACCTGGTAGTATCATGACATCAACCCCTTGAGCCTGCCCGTAGCCGACAGCCCTTCCAGCTCTAGTGAACCGATCCCGGTCCGCCTTCCTTTCCGCCATACCTCCACGAGACCCTTGGCTTCGTATGGCGAGACGTCGGGGTTGAGGGTCCCGACAGTGATATGAAGGCTGTTTCGAACCTCGGCAGGCAATTTTGAGACAAACTCGTGCTTTTCTTGTCCTGGATCAGCACCGTTGTCGGGTTCTTCGGCAAGCTCCAAGTCTTCAACGGTTAATGCCATAACCCTGTCGTTCCAGACAATGTGTCTGAGAGTGAATGAGAAGAGAGGCGGCGCCGGCAATCGGTCAACCGCGGCGCACAGTTCCCAAAGGTCCACGTCTGCGGGCAGGCCGGCCTTATGCACGATAGTGATATGAGGTCGATCGGTAACCCGTTTATCGCTGACCAATTCGCGCCAAAACGTATTGCCGTTGTACGGAATGTCTTCCTCTTGCTCCATCTGGGGAGCGACGACGGTCTCGAGGTCCAGTTCGGCCAATATCCCAAAGTACCGTGGTGGTGCAGGTGCCTTCGTCTTCTTCTCGTTCTTATCTGCCCCTTTCTTCGCCGTTGGCGCATATGCTTTTGCGGCTGCCACGGCTTCGTCGATTTGCTCCTGGCTGGGTCGTTCCAAGCCAAGGATGTTGACGCATCCATCGACCGCACGCGCCACTGTCGCTTCGAGCGGCTCACCAACGTCCATCTCAATGCTGGCGTCTACTTCGGACTCGGCGAGCTCTTCTGTGCGGAGGATGAATTGCCAGATGACGTCTTCATGCGACTTTCCGACCTTGTCGGCTCGTAGAGTCTGGTGTTTGTCGCCACGATCGGATATACGATCTCCGCACACTCGAAGTATCGTCGCTTGTGGCTGGTCCAGAATCCAATTTAGCGCGAGCAGACGGACTGGTGGATGGATTTTGGCGA
Source organism: Boletus pseudo-olivaceus (assembly GCA_038092955.1). Taxonomy (NCBI): domain Eukaryota; kingdom Fungi; phylum Basidiomycota; class Agaricomycetes; order Boletales; family Boletaceae; genus Boletus; species Boletus pseudo-olivaceus. Next base: position 41,140 of record JBBPRI010000053.1, read on the forward strand.
CCGCTTCGCGTAATTGCTCTCGATGTTGTCGCAGATGGTTGTTTCTACATATAAATTTTGTGAACAGACACTCGACGAGATGGAATCGCAAACTTACTTGTCAGCGATGACAATATCATGTTGTTTGAGGAGATTGACAACGTTTTTAATAAAGACGGGGGCCGATTTCTTGACTTGTACGTCATCGCTTTGGGTGTGTCCGAATCGAAAGAGACGGGCAAGTGCAAGAGAGACCGACGTCTTGCCTGGATTGCAGCGCATCAGCTCTACGACCACTGAGAGAGCAGGTACCGACTCACCACAGCCTGGGACAGCAACGGGCACGATGACGGTCTTACCGAACTCCTTAACAGCTCGGTCTTCCCCCTCAAGGTCAGATAGATCCGTCTTCCCTTGCTCGGTATCCAGCCACTTCAAAAACCGCTCCCTAGTAGCTATGATGCCCTTTCCCTGCGCGTACCCCAGAAAGGCGCTCCTGTTTGTTTTAATCTCGTTCTTGACCCACTTGAGATAAATTTGCGTCTCCTTGCGCTTCAGCTTGGACTTGGGAAGTTTGGCGTCACTGAGCGAGCCCTTGGTGGATAAGAGGGACTTTGTGATTTCCCGCCAGTCACGATACATCATATACGGCTCGTCAAACTTCACCTTGAAGAAGAACGAAGAGCCGGTTGGATACGGTGGTCGTTTGTCACGAGACGTCGAACCAGGTCTCGAGTCAACGATGCTGGTGCGAACGACGAATCCTTCCAGCGGTTCTCCTTTCCATTTTCCCGTCTTGGCGATTTCGTCAGTGAATTGCTTCACCTCTGCTACTGTGTCGTATACGATAGTCTTGGTTTGCAAGAAGCCCCACTCTTCTGCGAACGCATCGATGACGCGCGTAGGAAGGGTGCGGAACTCCTTGCGAGTCTCATTTATGCCATGTAGATAAAGCCCGGACTTCTCTCGCGGATAGGCTAATACGTGTTCTTCAAAATCGTCATCGCAAAGCTTCCAGAAAGGAACTATCGTCAGTGCGCAACTCCAAACTATCTCCGGGCTCGATCCTACCTCTGCTATTGCAGTCCAATTCTTCTCCCAGAGCGCGGCCGCAAGTTTCCCTTCCGTTTTCCCTTTTGATGCAAGATGTGTCCTGAGCCATCTATGGCCAGCCTGTGAATGTGTCTCCAGGATGCCATCCAATTCTCCGAGGGCGTGTTTGGACGTGACAATCAAGTCGGAGGGGGAGATAGCAGCAATGAAGATGATGCAACCATTTGACTTCACTGACAACGTGTATTCTGGACCAGTGTGCGCCTCCAAGGATGACCACTTGTCATGCACAATCGACGAGCGGCAAAGGAAGATGGAATCAAAACCACTTTCTTCGCGACCCAGGAGAACTTTGAACTTACGTCTGTCCATGGCACCTCTCCGATGTTGAAGAATTTATCATATCCACGGGCGACGATCTGATACCGAGGTTGATCGCTACCTGCCTCTTTTCTCAGCTCCCTTGTGAACAGACCTCGGGCGAGTGTCGGGAACGGTGATGGGACGTCATAGTACTTGAACTCGTTCATCTTCCAGCTCCGAATATTGACCGTGGGGTCCGATGGGGCAGGATAAACAGTCGATCGGACGAGCTTGGGCGACTTTTGTGAAATCTGATGCAGGTCAGCGATCAGCTGGGAGTCCTCGACGTCGAAACGCGATTCGGTCATCGTGAAATGTGCCCTGCGAGAACGAAACACGTCAAAGAGGGCGAACGCACGCATCGTAGTTGGGCATATATAGTATACTGAAAAAAAGGCGATGCAGAGTGTGTTGGGCACGAGTCCTAGTCAGGCCTTCGGTTGGACTGCTCAAGCGCTCAAGCGTGACTCAAGTTGACTGGAAATGTTCCTGTGTCAAAATGGACGATCGACAGTCCCGCTCGTACTATGGCTGACGTTGTGCGACTGTCTCAGAGACTAGCAGTAGGGCACTGCCACTACGCAACCGTTACTTGCAGCCATCAGGAGCCTGAAAACTTCAAGTTGCTTACACCCGTGGCATTACTGGATGCCCCAACATAGAACATAGATTGGCAATACGACGGTGAACGCGACGACGTTTGATGTGAAGTGTGGCACGTTGACGGATTCGGGCGCAGAACCCGGATGGTTCGTTGAAGCTTTTTGGAGACCCATTGAATGTGCTCTTGGTGTCCGTGTGTGCGTCGTCATTGGTGTTGTCTGGTGGCTAAGCTGACTTGTTGGGTAGGCAAGAACAGTCTCAATGTTGTTTGAGTCTGGACAGACGTTGTCGGTGAGCAGGTGGAGTTCATTGTGCACGCATGGAAAGTTGACGCAAGGGCGCATATAGCAAGGTCCGCACATACTGTTCTACACCACGTTTCCGATCCTCGATTCGGCGAATAACGTGGGGTCGAGCACCTCGAACGTGATTGTATTCAACACGAACTCGACCGAGTGAGTCGTTTGATTCTATGGCTGAGAACGCACCCAACGCTGTTCGATCAGCATGTTAACGCAGTACTTTGGTTGCACGTCGTCCTCTCGAAAACACATGGTAGTTGTCGATTCTGAGACGAACGCAGTGGGTGGTCCAACATTCAACGGCGCCGGGACGACGCTGTGGGAAGGGTGGAAGCCGGGGAACCTGGATTCCAGCGGTGGGATCCGACTGTGGATTGGGTACGAGGTCAAGATCGAGATGTACCATCTATTCCGTGTCTTCCTGAATCTCATGTGTGCCCACGTTTGTAGTGGGCGGTGACATTTCAGGAATCGCAACAATCCGGGATTGAGACGAGTGATCATGATCCTCTCCCGACGGATGTCCACACATACTATTCGTACATCACCTTGTGAGTACATCGGTTTTCGAGAAAAGCAAGAGAACACGGACGACGCGGCAGGTACACTAATACGGAGAGATACTGGGATTGTCGCAGGACGTGGCCGCCGTGAACCGGTCAACAATGCCGTCCCCACTCGTCGCGCTCTCACAACTCCAAGACGCATTGGCGAAATGTGTCGGTAGCGACACTGGACCGGTACATAACTAAGCGTCTTATCGTCAGCGTCGCAGCGAGGCACGCTATGGCAGCTATGAACCAATGGATCGGATCAGGGATCAGCGCCAGCAGCGTTACATCTGAATGTGGGGGGGGGGGGGTACACGGGAACGGACGTTAACGGGGAGGACATCACCGTGGCTCAATCGCGCCTCGACGTGAAGTCCCCACGACACCGGGCGTTTCAGTGCTCTCCTTGTGACACGAACGTTGATCATCTCCGCGCGTATAGATCAATTTCATTTCGGTGAGCCGGGTTCCCCCCATACACATACCTTTCATGAGGTTGTAAGCAGCTGACCCAACCACCACGTCCATACCATGCTGTATTGGAATTTGTAGCCGATGGTGGGTTTGTGTGTGTATTGTTTGTGCTGTTGGCACTCTTGGTCTCACTGACGTGGGCAGTCGACCCGGAGCGAGGATCGTACTCGGAATCAGAGACGGCTGCAGCCGTGATGGATAACTTAAGGGTACTGGATGTGCTGTGGTTGGCGCCTCGGTCCAGGAGGCCGGATAGCTTGATGAGCTGAACATCTTGGGGCTCATACGGGTCCGCGAGGACACGCCGTGCAGAGGGTGGGCAGCGGAGGGAGCGACAGGGCTGCCGCAAGCGTGATGAGAGTTCCTACTACTTACTTACATAAGTAAGTAAGGTCTGTTTGCAGCGTTGTCTTGAAGTCAACCGAAATTCACCCACTCGTTTGACGTCCCATCCTAATTCACGGTGAATCAGCGCCAATCTACCTTACAGTAATTAACCCAACCTAATTCCCGGAACACTGCAGTGATGAGCCACTTACCGCCACCAAACCCTTGACCCTTCCCGGTGGCTTCAAGTGAGGCTACTTGCGATCATTAACATTTCCGGTCGGTTCTCAGACCACCGGTGCAGATAACACGGGTCTGCGAGTACGGCCATTCCGGGGACGTCGGTGAGTTTTGTCAGTCATCGTGCTCTGGTTACCAACAGTCTTTATGGCAGGCATTGTTGGAGGCAGTTTCGTACCAAGGGGCACGTGTTACTCAGTGCCACTCATATGGACGCAGTAGCTATCCTGTCATATTCTCTTTTTTGACTGAAATAACTCTCGTGTGGCACAGACGTGCAACGTTGTGCTATTCGGTGAATGTGGTGTGGGCAAATCATCCATCATCAACACGATCGTCGGACGGCCGGTGGCCAAGACTTCCAACGACGTCCTAGGGTGCACCGATGAGAACGCGTCCTACAGTGTTACCCTGGAAACCGGAATCAAGATCAATCTTTGGGACACCATTGGCCTAGATGAAGGCACCGCTGGCAGGATCCCCGCCGACAAAGCGAAGCAACATCTGAAACAGCTCTTGCAGAGGCAGACCACAGCCCCGGAGGGCGTCGACCTCCTCCTATACTGTATTCGAGGAGCAAGTGGTAAGAAAACACTGCCAGTGAAGCTGGGTCACTGGGAAAAGTATAAATTCGTATTCGAAGATATATGCAAGAAGAGGGTCCCCATAGCGATGATCGTCACCTATCTGGAGTCTTATAACCTGAGTGGAGATATGGACGCGTGGTGGGACCATAATGAGGGGAAAATATCGGAATTTGGTTTTCAGTTTTGTGCTCACGCATGCGTTGCCGCCTTGCCACCAGAACTTTGGGGCACCGACGACGATGTTAACCGAATTGAGGTCTCTAGACGCAGGCTGCAAGATCTACTTTCGCGTACCTTTCTTCCCGTGAGTGTCACCTTGGACCCTCGACGAGATGATTGAAATCCTAATTGTACCAGCCTCGGAACGTACTTCTGTTCGGAGATCGCGAAGACAGAGACGAGTTTATTAACATGACGAATGCCTTGCGCAACAAACAGAGTTCCAATCACAAAGTTGAAGACGTTTCATCATTTACCTGTGTCCCCGTCGCGTTCGGTGTGCACACGCACGTCAATTTTTGGAACATGAATGGATTCGACGACACCGACGATGACGCTCCGATCGTGACCAAGAAAAATCTGAAGCTCCTCGTTCAGGGGATCAAGCAAACAGCAGGCATTGACCTTCTCGTTTTCTGTTTTCATGCAGGAAGAGTTAAAATCCGCCACGCTCGGAGTTATAGGCTCTTTCATGCAGCTATTTGTAGGAAGAAAGTGCCGGTGGCAATCGTCGTTCTTGGACCCGAAGAGGCAGCCGACACGTGGTGGCAGAGAAACGAACAGGATCTCAGACGAAGAGGGCTTCGTTTCGACAGGCATGTCTACATCCCTTGCAATCATTGTCAACACCCTAGCAGCAACCGGGGCGATGCCGCTCTCCATCAACTCATCCATGTCATGCAAGAGGGATACACATCAGGAAGCTGGAAGATTGGCGATGACGCATTCTGGGTCACAGTGCCTAATGTGCGTGCGGTCGTCGGAGAGCTTTCTTGGCCGACGACCACTGTGGTCGTCTGTGACAAGACGAAGCAGGGCGCGTTCGATGACATTGCACCGGGCGTGCAGTCCTCCCTGCAGCGTGCCGTCACCGGCCCTCGACGGGAGCATCGATTTCAACAGGTTGATCCGCAAAGCTTCTCCCTGATCGTGAGCCAATCATCCGGCAATATCCCGCCTCGGGTGTCGGATCAGGGCAACAAGGGTATCAGCCTCGTCATGTTCTTCATGCCTGCGGAAGAACCAGATAGCGAAACGTGGAGGACGTTGGAGAGGTTTTATTCCGCCTACAAGGGCGGTATCACCCCATTCATCGTGGTCGTCTGCGGGGTTCCTGAAAGGAGACTCGCAGAGGATTTCTGGAAGGTTGCTCCCCGTTATATCAGGAAGTGGATCGGGGCGTATCTGACGTATCATCCTGGACCCAACGCTCGCCCTGAGGCTCAGGCTGCTGCGCAAGAAACCATGGTAGACATGATCCAGGATCGGTGCTTGGTGGACTTAGGGGAAAAGGTTGGGATACTGCAGGAAATCTTGTCAGTTTGGAGGAAGTATCGTTCTCAACGTGATAGGGTGCCAGATGCAAGGTAGGTGCAGACAACATTTCCCTGGATCCTTACATAAGTGGGACCGGGAAATGGAAGGGTGAAGCAGCCTGCGATGCGACACACATACGGTCTTGCCACTACTAGGAAGTTCAGAAGGAATCGCTTCCGTGTATATATGGAAGTATGGAGAAAATACGGGGAGGAGTCCACGTGTATATATCTTGGCTCACTAATGATGACACTGGAAAGAACATGTAAGTGGTACAGGCGCGAGAGTAGAATAATGATATCGAAAAAATCCTTTCAAGATTCATTATTCAGCAGCAGTGTTAGAACCATGGCATGAGGGTATGGTGAGATATGATGTTTAACTGCCCGGTTTTCCAAGCAAAGCATATCCGTTTCCTTGTGGACCATGAAGCTATAAAAAGAAGACTTTAGAGGAGGAAGATATGTGTAAAATACGACGTGCCCTATTGTAGCATCTTCCACAGAGTGGATCTCCGTCCTTGTCATTCAACCGCTTAGAGTCCAACAGCGTGTTGCAAGAGGTGCAACGCAAGCATCCTTTGTGCCACGTCTTTCCAACTGCTTTCATCTATCAACCATATCAAGATGCATCTGAATCATTAGAGAGGCATTCACTAACTTGTTCTGCGAAATACACATTCTTGCCACATCGTGGACATACAGGCGTTGTGCCACCGAGCCCCCATGTCCTTGCAGGGCTAGCTGTGCTGCCGCCGAGCGCAGCCCCGTAACGCGTCCCGGTGGCAGTCTGATTCAACGAGCTGATCCCTCCACTCGAAACAATGCCAGTCGAGTTAGGCTTGAGTGGTGATACTGGGCGATCAATTGGGATAAACTCCGCGCGCTCCGTAGATCTGGGAACGCTTGAGGTAGATTTGGAAATACTGAGTGGCACCGTGCGAGGAAGCTGAATTTCACCGACACGTTGGGTGTTGGTAATGTCACCCTCAAAGGATATACGTTCCTCAACAAGGTCTTGTACTTCGTCCTCTTCCGCGGTATCGTTTCCTTCCGTGTTAGATTCTGCGCTAGCAGCGCTTAAATCACTTGGTGGGTTGATGGGAGCACGAGAGTACCGTGCGGGGAGGGCAGAGTTGGCACGAAAAATCGGTCCTGTTCCTGTGAACTGAGTGCGGACGGGTGAACGAGATCCATCGTTTACAAGAGGACGCGGTGTGAGATCCAGTGAACCATTAGCTCGGCTACGAGTAGTTGGTAGAGGGAAAGTAGATCGAACGGGGGACGTCTGGCCAATGACGTTACCCGGTGTTCGAGAAGGGGTATTGGATGACCCAGACACTGCGGAGAATGGGTTTCGGGCGGGAGAGGAAGGAGTTGAAGGAGAAACAAGGTCGTCTCGATGAGGGAGGTTTGCCTGTCGAAGGTCCCGGGTGCCGAAGCTGCGGATATGGCAATTTTTGCTTTGACAAGGGGGTCAAAGGTGAGTGGAACAAAGATTGAACGAACGGTGCCTACCAATACGGCTAAATCAAGTGAGCATCAAGAAAAGTGAATTGCCTCGGTGATGAAGCCATACCTCTTGGTCGTGCTCTAGTAGGGTAAGGGAGTCCAGGCGTTTGTTGCACGAAGTACACGCAAGGCACGGCTGTTAAGGTTATGGTACGGAGCCTGGGTAAGCGAACGAAGAAGGGGCAGTTGATTACATGCCTTGTGGTAAAGCTGGCAGTGGCACAAGGTATACCGAAGGTGAACAATGTGAGAGAGATCCTGCAAGGCTAACCAAATGCGCGCCTACCTTACGACCTGGCCCCATGACCTAGATCGCACGCCCATGAGTTAAACGAGGCGTGAGTACGACGAACGCTACACACCTGCTCAGCTGCATACACGGCCTTGCTGCATCGAGGACATAGTGGTGTTCCTCCGAACGGATGCATGATAAATCAAAGTTGCAATCAAAAGTAAATCTGGACATCAAGGAAGTTGATGATTAGCAGATGAGGCTACAGGATCACTGTCTTATGTACTCGCCAGGCTGGGACAATGAATAGTGACTGGGTCCGGTTGGTAGGAGTCACGTACTAGTACGCGAGTCGCAGCGTGAGCTTACAGAGGGATCGGCAATTCCCGCAATGGACAGCATTGACTCATTTGGTTGCCATCCCCTGAGCGAGCCCACGGATAGAGAGGTGCCACTTGGCTTGTTGGCTAATTAGATTCGTTGCCGGGCAGGTTCAAGGATGGCGGTCATTTCGCTGACCCACAAGGGTCGTGTTGGTGGCGCATAATTCACCTCACTTGCATGTTCTGTTCGACGAACGTGATCGTCGTTTTTCTCGGTTTCTTTCATTTCCGTGATTCAAATCTCTGAACAGATTCGACCCACTGAGTATAGTTCCACTTGACATATTCGTTGGTACGGGTAGACTACGACAACTTGGTAAAGCAACGGCAACTCGGCATCCAAAGTTAGTTTCACACATTGTGTCGGAGATTGAACCGGCAATCGCGATCGGTTGGTTGGTGAATCTGCTTTTTGAGAATCTCATTCCTAACATCCATCCATCTTCTTTCATCTTTTCCATCTTTCCCTCACGTAGACTCACTTAGACCTCCCTTCCCATCCGCAACGATGTCTGACGATGAGCAGCATAACCAGGTCTTCGAGCAGGTCTGCTCTCTTATCTCTCTTCGCTCATCCTCACTGTTGATCGCACCCGATGTCGAATGTTAGGCCAGCGCAGGTGCCTCGCTCACCTATCCCATGCAATGCTCTGCTCTTCGCAAAAACGGTCATGTTGTCATCAAAGGTTTTTTACTTTCAAAGTCCTCACGTTGTGGGGAGGGCTATATCTGTTGTCTGATATACCCATTTTACTACCAGGCCGCCCCTGCAAAATTGTCGAAATGTCGACCTCCAAGACCGGAAAGCATGGACACGCCAAGGTTCACCTTGTCGCCATCGATGTATGTTTTAGTAGTACCAGCGTTTACTTCTTTTTCTCCCCTGACTTCATCTTACTTAGATCTTCACCGGCAAAAAATTGGTGCGCACCGATTAATCTGCGGAACGTGTACGCCAACTCACTACTCTATACTCAATTAGGAAGATATCTCTCCCTCTACTCACAACATGGATGTCCCTAACGTTCAACGAAATGAATATGCCCTTGTAGATGCTTATCTGCTCTGGATTCGTTTACCGGGATCTCACTGCTTTATCAGGTGAACATTGATGACGGTTTCCTCAACCTTCTGGCCACGGATGGGTCACCTACAGACCATATTAAAGTCCCTGAGAGTCAGCTCGGGGCGGACATTCAGAAGGACTTTGAAGATGGAAAGGAGCTTTTGGTCACAATCGTCTCTGCTATGGGTGAGGAGCAGGCCATTTCCTACAAGGAGGCACCGAAGGGTTCTTGAAGGTGTGTTGATACCATGGGAGACCACTCAGTGGCAAATTTTTTGACTACACTATTTAGATGCAGCTACAGCGCTACTTCTTACGTTCCTTTGTTTGCATTTATTTTCGGTCCTCCGTTCTTCCTTTCCCTCTCGTTTTTCCGTCTCTATGTGTGTTCCCTGATTCAAATCATCCAGCAAAGATTCTGTGCATGTGCATGTACATTCCTGTCGTTCAATAACGTTTGAATGTGTTAGTCACTGTAGTAGTGTAGCCTTACGGCTGTAGGACAAGTGGGTGTTTCGGAGCCACTACGTGGGAGAAGTAATTAAATGTGTGGTTGTTACGTCTCCAGCGCCCGATCACTTCCAGCCTGTGCCATCTCAACGGCAGGCCAAAAAAGACGCCGTCCAATGGTGGCCACCGTTGGCGTTGGCAATCGCTGATGAAGTTTCGTACAGGTGGGTAGGTTGGTCCACGGATTTTTCAAACCTTGGGTAGAAACGGCTACTTTCCTCGATAAGCGTTGGTTTATGATGCACGCCGATGTCTGCCAAGTTCCTGCGGTGTGGTGAAGATCGACCGCAAATGTGGAATCCACAACACACCACGTTGAGTCCCGTCCGTTTTTTTTCACATCTGTGACCAGCTGAATGCAGAACCAGTGTTCGAACTTGACTGCATAAGTCCAACTGGCGGATTCATGTGGCAAACTGTAGTTTAATGGGCGGAGGTGCCATCCTCGGGCAAAGTGTCCCAGCCAACCCCATTGAGACGCGGGACATAATATATCATACATGTGAGTCCTTGTAGGCGGCGGAACCAATTGCCATGCTGTGGAAGTGCGCAAGCATTCTAATCTCATCGTTACAAGCGTGGCAGGACGCCTGGGTCGATGCCATATAAATCTCAGACATGGTTGTACTCTGCTGTTTAACATCGGTACGTTTTGCGATCTAGATTCTTCTCTTCCAGAGCTTGTCTCCTCCAAGTGATTACAATGCCTCAGAACACTAGTACAAACGGCCACAATGATGGTTTTAACCACGATTTCACAGACGAGGTAAGACAAACACGAAATCCATCGCTGTTTCTTACTCTCTTCAGGATGCCCGGACGTTGGTCTCTATTGCCAGCTCACCAGAGCTCAGCCTCCATACTTGTCGCTGGGCAGAAGGCGGCGTGCGATGTAGTACCGCTGTTCAAGGCTTTCATTACCCCGCCCACCTGCGGTATTACCACGGGATACATGGTGTTGGATATCGTTCCCTCGGCTTCCTATGCCAGTGGGAGGATTGCGCAGATGCCTCTACATTTAGCAAAGAAGGGTTGATGAGGCATATTCAAGAGAAACACTTACTCTGGAGGTGGCACTGTCCCAACTGTGGAGCTGCGTTCATGGGTAAGGTGGCGAGGAATGCACACCAAGCACTCTGTGAGGGCGCAATCACCAACTAGGTGATTGGAACCATATGATTCCCTTTTCCCCCTTCCCCTTTTTTTACCCTCGCTGTGTTCTTCACTTCTATGGCGGAGCTGTCCCCGATTCTTGGTCGTTCACGAAGAAACAGCTAGTCTGTTGACGTTTCTACACGGTGATAATCCTTATGTAGTCTCTTTGTTTCTGTCTTTCTTTTCTTTTCTCTTTTTTCCATCTGTTTCATTCTGTAGACGTCTCCGTGTTCAATTGACCGAGCATATATCATTTGCGCCAGAAAACGTGACTACAATGAATTACATATTGGTTTATAATAGCCGTGACCGTCTGATCTAAGATGGTGGTAAGTGGGGTATGGGTACGCATCATTCCGCTGATCGCTATGAATGACTCACTATTAGTATGATACTTGGTGAGTCCGAAGTCGCCATGCGCCCGGATCCGCAGATTCATTTACAGATTACACGTACCGTTTACCAAGCTGTAGAGGCAGGACTCTATTAATAGTGCTGTTGGCAAGGGGCCCCTGGCCTGCCATCCTGTACGGGCGCTTATCGTATTGCTGTAAAGCCTTGCGCAGGGTATATATATGAATTGGTGACGATCAATGATGGGGTAGTTTCCACTTGCTTGTAGCGTACGCGATCTGAGGACCCTAGTAATCTGATACCTGGCCTCAACCTTACACGCGACAAGGAATATCGCGTGATTATGAATTGATGAAGGGAGTCGCACTGATGCGCACCGAAGATCCCGATACTTCATATTACCTGCCAGCCATCCTCATCCGTATATATTAGGCACACGTCGTCAGCGTCAACATGCCTTGGGTTCTGTTGTATCCACTCAAGGTCGATCTTCATGCCATCGGATATGGTGTAACGGCTAACATTGCCGCCTTTCACGCGGCAGCTCGGGGTTCGACTCCCCGTATCCGAGTGCTTTTTTGTTTGAATCAACTTGCGATTCTTAATACGGCGGATCGATGAGTCCTGCCGGCGAGACCTCTGTATTCTGTGTGCATCGCTCACGTCAGCGGCACAGAACTGGGTTCTATTTTCCCTTGATCGAGAGACTTTGACCAACAAAAGGGACCTCGTATCGACGCGCGGTTGGCGGGCCAAAAATGAGGTTGAGTTTGTTTGGGGGAATCGAACGGGGAGTCGAACGAGCTGCCACGTGGCGTTAGCCGTTATACACCACAAGCTGTGCTGCTGATTAGTAAGCTACTGACGTATTTTTTCTTGTTTTGGAATGCCGCGAGTCTGAGGTTGTCGTGCACGTCGTCCGTCGTCGTACTTATTCGAAGAGTGATCAAGAAAGCCTTGGATACTGAGAATTGAATCCCGAAATATTGCCTGAGAGGCGGCAACGTTTAGCCATCGCACATATCCGATGTATCTCGTTTATATGCCGAGCATAAAAGTGGTCAGATATTTGACCTATTCGACGAGTGCGCGTTATCAATGTAGCTAACTGACTGCCTGACAGTCGGATATGGTGTAACGGCTAACATTGCCGCCTCTCACGCGGCAGCTCGGGGTTCGACTCCCCGTATCCGAGTGCTTTTTTCCTGCGTCGCAATGCCGAGTGCAGCATATTATAGTCGCAAAGTCGGGGAGTAAGCGCTCGTTCCTCTCATCAGGCTCTTACCGTACTTTCCTAGATCACTTTTCCCGTTGCTGCTTCAATGGCCTGCCAGAAGCTTTGTATGGCATGAGCCGACTGTGTCGCTTGGGTGCGAGAGCTCAGATGGGGGTATGATCCAGTAAGTTTCGTGAATCGTGATGAATTTACACAGGGAGTGAACTTGCCAGACTCGAGGTGAATTGGTAGTTACCTTGCAGGTTAGAACTCTTAAGTAAGTTAAGTTCCCGTGGACACTTCAAGGTCTACGACAAAGGTGAGATCTGCTTGTTATCGACACAAACTAGTTACACTGCTCGACTCCTTATCGTGACCCTCAAATTTGATGGTTCCCTTGATTTGGACTTGGGTGAACGAACGAAGAAGAGCCAAAAACGAATTATAGAGACTTATACTAAACCGTTTACAAAAAGTACTCGGATACGGGGAGTCGAACCCCGAGCTGCCGCGTGAGAGGCGGCAATGTTAGCCGTTACACCATATCCGATCTGCACTGACACTGCATGTCTATGTGAACTTGAACGCATCTTCTCTCGTAACAAAGGATTGCAGCCGCATTCCTAGGACTGGCGTTTTTGGCAATGGCCTCGACAGCGACGGTGACCGCAGCGTCGGTCATTGAGCATCTCGATGAATCTCCCGACGTGCTGACATGGCTCAACGCCGTTCTCAACGTTCCAGGCGATGTCACATCCAGTGATCCCCCGCTTGTCGCCCATGCCTCTACCTTGGACGCGCTCCAGACCGCGACGTCCATAGCAGCCCAATCAACGTCTGCAGCCCTCGAGCACATCATCGACGACATTGCACGCGCTGCACCTCGTCTTTCCTATGACATCCACTTCACTCGGGATGGCGCACTGGCACTTCGCAACGTCCTAGCGCAGTCCCTTCCGCCTTCGCGCTCTCGCAGCCCATCCCAGACTACAATCGACTCTGCAGAACCTGACGCGACCTCCAAGATCCTCGAGCGATTACAGTATCTCGACACTCTGAGAACGCGAATGGAAGCTGCTCGCGATGTCCTTCGCGAGGCGGAGTCGTGGAGCGCTCTAGAGGCAGAGGTCACCAGTTTACTTGCAGAGAAGGCATATGCACGTGCTGCTTCCAGGCTATCGGCTTCCGCTCGGTTGATGCCCGTGTCTGCTCGTACCGCCACTGCCCCCGCCAACTCGTCTGGAGGAGTGCATGAACCTCGTCGTGCGCTACTGACCTCACTTGCGAACCAGCTTGAGGCCGCTCTCTCTCCCGATCTCGTGCGTGCTGTGACTGCTTGTGACGTGGAATCATGCAAGTCATTCTACGCTATCTTCGTCGATATAGAGCGGGAAAGCGAGTTCAGAAACTATTACTATGGTACGCGGCGCAGTTCGATACTGGAGACGTGGAGCAAGGCGGTTGTCGAGGGCGAACCCGGTGCCGACAAAGAGACTCCCCAGTCGCTGAGCGCGTTCTACCTCTCCTTTCTGTCCTCTTTTTTGATGGTGCTAAACGGAGAGCGTACCGCCCTTCCCAACATCTTTCCTGACCCAGAACGCACGCTCTCCGCTCTCATCTACACCACTCTCAGTGTACTCACACCGCCTCCCGCTCAGCGCCTTGCTGCCCTGTTCCACGAAGGGAGTAGTGCGACAGCGCTGAAGGACGTGGTAAAGCTCTTCCAGGCCTCCGAGGAGTTTGCGCGAGGTGCTGAGAAAATCCTCGAGAAACTACGTGTATCTGCGCCTCCCTTATCAATTGCATCCTCGTCTTCCTCCCCAAGTGAAGGTAATTTCTCCAGAAGGCGTTCCGTGCGAATGTCCATGTCTTGGCGGTCAATGAGTAGTACGGGCAGACTAGGAGGGGGAGCCATAGGTAGCACAAATACTGCCGGTGGTGGTGCAGACCAAGGTGCCGAGTGGGATCAATGCCTCTTCCAGCCATTCCTCGATTTCCAGGTCGACTTTGGTGCCCTCGAGAGGCGATTATTGGACGAGACTTTGGGCTCCCCGCTTCCTGGTAACATCGGGGATTTGGACGGCGATCGGGCTGCGCGAGCCATGCGTGAACGTGCCGTGGACGTGTTCAGCGCTGCGGAGGAAAGCATCGAGCGTTGCCTAGTGTTCACGCACGGTTATGCCTCCGTTGGCCTCGTGCGTGCTCTAGATGCCTTTGTGAGCGCCTTCGTGGAGGCCTGGACGAACCCCATTTCCGATCTGCTCGACGCCGATTCGCAATCGGTGTCTGGGTCTGGCTCAAAGTCGGCGTCAGCGAGCCTGGAGGACGAAGAACTTGCAGACCTAGACTACACGTCACAGGACTGGGCACAGATTCAAAAGGCGCTGCATCTCCTCGCCGCTGGACGGGCAGTGAAGGACCGTCTTGGCATGTTCGAGACCCGGTTAAAGGCTTCGCTCGGACAATTGTCGACGGTTTTTCGAACGGCATGGGGAAGCGGCGGGTCGGGCGTGTACACCCCCGGTGCAACCAAGGGCCAAGGCCTCTTGTTCGCCCAATCCTCTCTGAACTCGCTCGAACTGAGAGAGCTCCTCACGTGCACCTCTACGACATCCGCGCCGGGTCTCCTCCCGAATGCGCACGCCGCACTGACAGCGTTCGCCCGAGCCAACCAACGCACGCTCCAACGCGTCATACTCTCGCCGCTCTACGCACACCTCGCGACCTATCCCATGTTGCCCCTGTGGTCCGCTACGCGCGCCCAAGAGGCGGGTATGGCGGGCGTGGTCGTACCCACGTTTTCGCTCAGCCCGAGCGAGGTCGCGCATCGCGTCGGTGATGGGCTGCTTAACCTCCCGAGGCTGTTCGAGGTGTATGCGGAAGACGACGCGCTTGGGTTCGAGCTCGGAGGGCTGACCGCTGGCACGGATGGTGCGGACACGATAACGGGGACGGGGACGGGGACGGGGATGGGAACGGGAGAAGCAGCAGACGAGCAGGGGCAGGGGCATTCACCAGAGGCTGTCACCGCTGCGTGGCTCTCGTCGCTCGGTCGCGCGACGGTCGTACACCTCACGCGGGACGTTCTCCCGCAGATCAAAACGTTGAGCGTGGCGGGGGCTGCGCAGCTCGGCGCTGACTTGGGATACCTTGAGACGATCGTGCGCGCACTGGGCGTTGACAAGGGGGATTTGGAGCGGTGGAAGGCGCATGTCGAGATGACGGACGAGGTGGGGAGGACGATGGTTGCGAGCGAGGACGGAAGCGACAAAATAGGGCAATTAGTCGCAAAGATGAGAAAATGGACTGTCTAAGTAAGCTTGCGATTGGTCGCCGCCATGCTCGACGTACAGTAGATGGGCTTCAGTAGATCTATCCCTTTGTAACACCACGCAGCGGATTAATAAATACTACCAGAGCAGAACAGCACAAGAATACTAGAAGAGGATATATGATACAGATGACACAGTCAAGCGAAGCCCTCTAACGTGCATACGGATGGAAGGCATGTTGTCCGCGAGTCGACATCCGAGAAGGACCCAGCCCCGAGCCCATCGTCATCCGCCCAGCGTTTGCACCCATACCTGCACCGACGCCCATCGCCCCGCCACCCATTCCCATGCTCATTCCTGGTCTCATCCGCATACCCATGTTGCCCATCCCCATCGCCGCACCAGGCTGCCCCATCATTCCCATTCCCATCGGCCCATTCATACCCATCCGCATCGCCATAGGGTTAATCCCGCCCATAGGGTTCATCCCTCCCATCATCCCCATCCCACTCATTCCCATTCCACCCATGCCATTCATACCGCCCATGTGACCACCCATATTGTTCATCCCTCCCATGCCACCCATGCCACCCATACCCATAGCCACGCCCATCATCATCGGGTTCATCATGTTCATGCCTGTGGCGCCGCCCATAGGGGGCATCTGATTCATCATCCGTTGGTAGAGCATAGACGCAGCTGGGTTGCCAGCTTGCTGTGCGTTGAACGGAACGGCCGGTGCAGAAGGCGTCCGGGAGTCTTGATCATTGAAATACGGCTCGCGATTCCCACCCAGATTCCGAGCTTGGTCACGTTGACTGCGGGGCTGAGCAGTTTTCACTTCGATCTATGGTGGCGCATGATACGGTAAGTTGCTGCGTGTGCACATTGATGGCCAGTGGCAAAAGCACTCGCCTGTTTGTCATCCAGGACGAGACCCAGCTTTCCAACGAACTGCTCTGAATTTGTCGCGTCTTCAAAGGTGACAAATCCAAAACCCTTTGAGCGACCAGACTCTCTGTCCACCATCACCGTGGCGTCGACAACTTTACCGAAAGCGGAAAAAAACTCCCGCATCGAGTCTGCGGTGGTGGCAGGTGCAAGGCCGCCGACGAAATACCGTGTGTTTCTCAAATGTTCCTCTCTTGGAATGGCGCGTTTTGGGTCAATCTGTGGGGCAAACCGAGAGTCAACACCGGGGGGATGAAAAAAGCGAGTGTCTAACCGATTTGCCGTCGAGAATGTGATCGCGGGCAAGGACAGCGCTGACGGACTCTGGGTCCTCGAACGTGAGGAAGGCAAAACCCCTTGACCTCCCGTCGGGGTCGCGCATGATGGTGCATGCATCCACCTTTCGAGACAATATCAGTACCTTCATATCACCAGCAGCCCACCCTACAGCGCCGAAAAGGATCACCTTGCCAAATTCCGAAAAGTATTTCCTCAGACCTTCTGCTCAGACAAGTAAAAAGGGTCACGAATGTGTCAGTGAGAAAGGCATTGGATTCTATGTGCATGGAGCGTTATACCATCGGTAGTGTCCCAGCTAAGGCCTCCAATGAACATTTTGCTATCGGGTTCCATAGGCAATTGAGTATCGAGTTATTTAGAATAGAGCAACGTGAGACGAGTCGTCGAGGTCCAGCGGTATGCGGTATCGTGAAATCGACACAAAAGTGATTAGCGACCAGAGGTATGGTGAGGTAGCGACCAGAGTAAGCAAGACAGTGGCCAATAATGAGAAGAGATAGCAAATCGAGCGGTTGATTAGCATGGCAATTAAAGACGGTGGGTAAAAGGGCAGAGGTGCGAGCAGCATGAGCATGTACAGTGTAAGAAAAAAAAGGCTCCATCGTGCGTCCATGACACTTATCGCAGGCAATACTTGAAAAAGACAACATGTACGATGCAACAACGCACATTGGTCAATGCACGCGAGTGTAGAGCACGAACCCTTGGGCGAGCAAAAAGCGCTCGTCGTTGGAAGAGAAAAACAGCTTACCCTTCGTCTTTCATTTCCGACGGCCGTATCAGCCTATCTTGGGAGTTGCGGTCGGCAGACCCTTCGTGGGTCGCGATAGCGGATGGACCCGCCTGCGAATTCGTGGGAAGGGTCGTCCGCTGCTGTCGTTCCTGGCTGGGCGTCTGTTGATATGCAGAGAACTGTTTCGCTACCTGAGCGGAATACGACATCCCCATGGACTCCGTGGTTGGGGGCTTTGCGGGAAGCGTGCCGGTTCCGGAAGGTTCGGACTTGCCATTTGTTGCCGAAGTGGTCGTCGTCGTTGGTGTTGACTCGGAAAACTTGTCGGGCATCGAGCTCTGAGCTGGCTCGACGGGCGATTGATACTCGTCATCTAAAGGGACAGTGAACTCGTCGTCGTACAAATCTGTGTGGAGAGACGATGTGAGTGCGTCTCCGGGACGTTGGAGCAACGCTTGCCTCCGTAAAGGTCAGAATCGGCGTTTTCCTTCTTTACGCTCGACATGGTCGTATCGTCGTTGGCAGTGGCCTCGGGTGCAGGGCCGGGAGGGGGCGTGAAAACTTCGGGTTTGGTGGTCTAGTGGTTAGGCAAGTTAAAGCCAAGTTGAAGCTGTCTGGAATCACGTCGGCGAGGCAACACACAGCCAAACAACAGCATGTGGCTCACACCCAACCTCCGGAAAATGAAGGATAAATAAAGGTCCCAAGGGAAAGAGAAAGTACAGGGCTAATATACAACATTGTGCATGCATTGTAATCCGAGGGAAAACATCTACCAGAAAGCAGGACTGTAAGGGGCGAGCATCATCTCGACACAGCAACTAATGGACACCATTAACTAGGCGCCCTTCTCGAAGGTGTTGTTCCGTGCGCTCAGCCGCTGCATCATAAACATAACGTGTAGGTTGACGTCTAGGCAGGAATCCAGCGTCGTCTGAATCAGAGTCGACCGCAGAGTCCCGGTATGGGTCATTCCTACCAAAGAATCCGTTGTTCGACCCGCCGTCTGTCAGGGGAAGAAGATAGTCAACATCGACAACTTGTTGGGAAAATAAATCAAGTACCGTCTGGTTCCTCGACGACTCGCCGCTTTCCAAGTGCCTTGGCGCTCGGCCGGATCGGAGTACGGAGGTCATCGTCGCTATTGGATACATCATCTTCGATGTTCATCCGTTCTATCACATCCGATATCTGGTCGCTATCCGCAGAACCGTGTTTAGAGGGTCGCCCGGGAATTCGGTCCGGTGAAGGCGTACGAGATGTTGGTACAAATTGCGCCGGAGAACGAGGACCAAGTGGGTGAGGGGGGGCGAGAAGCGTCGGCGTGTTGGCTTGTGATCCATAGTAATGGCCGGGAGTCAGTGCAGTTGGCACAATATTGGGTGGAATGCGGGGCAGAGGATGGTTTGGCGAAGGTACGACAGCTGGCAACTCGAAATGTTGATGGGGTGTTCCAGTTGGTGATGGAAGCGGTGGCGATGGTGGGTCAGAGGAGCCTGTATAGGCAGCTGGAGGCTCGACAAAATGGTCGTCATTTAGTTGCTGCGGGGATCCACCTGAATACCACTCGAACAGGAGCGATGATTAAAACTCACCCGTCTATCCATTCTAACCTCCCTCCTGCTCTTCTCCTCCGTAGCTCGCTCGGTTGCAATCCTTGCAAGGTCGTCATATATCCGCAGAGCTGCGACAAGACCCTCATTTGCATCTAGCAGGGCGGCCAGTAACTCTTCTTCTACTGTGAGTTGGTCTGGTACGTCCTCCGTATTTGCAGGTAGGAGATCTTGTTGCGACCCATACATGACCAAACGTGTTCGAGCATGCTGATGTGCGACTTTTTCAGCCCGAGAGCGTTCTGCACCTGAGGACGCCCAAGGTATCTGAGTATAAATTAGTTCCTGGGACGCGCGGCATTTAGCAAGAAATTCCTGCGGAATGCGTTCGTTAAATGATCAGACATGTGAATCAATGAGCTCACAGGAATCAGACCAGCGTCGAGAGCGTCCGGTCTGGCAAAAGCCAATGTTTGAGATAGTAAATCGGCGTTGCCGCGAGCAATCTTGCACTCCTGGAACAAACGTCGTATATCCTCCTCGAGTGGGATGACGCGCTGTTGTGGGTAGGGCCTACGGCTCTGCGGTTGATGGTTGAATGAGACCCGACTAAAAACCGAAGTCACCACAGTATATACGTACCGGAGGACGCTCTGATGGGGGGGGTGTTGGGGTCAGATCGTCGCGGGAAAATGTTTGTGCAAAAATTGGGGTCTCGAGAGAGTATTGAGAGGCTGGGCGTGGAAGAGCAACGACCGGGGGGCTGAACATGGCGTCGTCTGTATCAAAGGGAACCCCTGCATCGGGCTTGTCCGCAGGTTTCAAACGACACCAGAGGGCGCGGAAGCCATCCTTGTCTTTTTCTTTCGGTATCAACTGAGGTCCTGTTTAGACGGGTAAGTGTCGCGGCCTTGAACATGAACGAATAACCTACGAGAGGATGTTATAAAGGCAGCAGCGGCAAGTACCTCCATCAATCGTTCGCGCACAACAGGTGATGTCCGTGGCGATGTGAGGACGTCCTCGAGGACTTCGACGAATTTGCGCTGGGAGATCTGCTGGATGAAAACGTCTGAAGCATTTCGAAGCATGATTGCCCATAACTGTTGGGTAGGAAGAGATAAGAATGAAATAGATGGACAAGCCCGCGGTGCGCACCCTTGCAGCAGCTAATTGAGCTTTAGGCTCGGCGTACCTGTGGAGATGAAAACGTCAATAGAAGGCATGGAGTATCAAGCGGGATATGACTTGCTTGAATTCACGTCGGAGTGCCCTGGCTGCCTCCTTGGCATTTGCTTCGTTGGCGGAAGCCCTTTCGCAGACTTCGAGAACAATCGACCAGTCCTCTGACGCGGTCGCGGTCAGGTACCCTAGTAGAAGGGGGGTCAATATTGGGCACGTTGAATGCCGAAAGGGATATACCAATCATGCGTGTTAACTCAGCAGCACTAAGATCGTCTTCACGCCGATCCCCGGCACGCATGCGTTCGAATCGCTCTCTGTCTCTGTCCCTTTCTTTATCTGCTCTCCACTTGTCCTTTTCCCTGTCCCTCAGCATCCCGTCCCAAAACCCCTTTCGTTCCTTTTTGTCTTTCTCTATCCGAACGGGCTCGTTGTGACTGTGAAAATCCTCGGACGGATCAGGGGGTGGATCCTGATGAGGCTCCAAGGCCTTGAGTATTCCCAGGGCAGCGACACCGCCTGATACGGGGGGAGATTTTTTTCTAAGGATGCGGTCGTCGCTTCTCTGATTGCGGGGAACGCCCTGGACGGAGATCGCATTCGAGGTGATGCTGAACGGGGAGGGGGAGCGGGGAGAGATGGGAACGGTGGTCGAGATCTGGGGCGAATTGCCTGGCTGGGGGAGGGAGGCGAGAGAGGAGGAGCGGGAAGGGATGACAGGGGCGATGAACTGTTGTTGATGTGCGCGGGGACTCGGAACGCGGACGGCATCTTCGGCTGGACCTGGGGGGAGGACCTCCCAGTGGTCCTCGCCGGATGGCCTGGGGGTGGGGCGGGAGGGGTCGCGGGATTGGAGGGGCGGGGACTGGAGGAGGGCGGGGGAAACGAAAGAGGGGTGATGTGCGGAAATGGCGTCCTGTAGTGTAGATCAGAAAGGGGAGCGAGCGGGGAGATGAGATGAATACTTGCCTCGTCAATGATGGGTGGGGTCGTTGCGTCCACGTCCCGACCGAGGGGCGTCACCTTTGCGGTTTTTGGTTTGTGACCGAAGAACTTTTGGAGCTTCATTCGGGGCGAATGTCGAAAACCAACCAGAAACGGGCTCACGGACGAGCACGAAGAACGAAAAAAATTGGTCGACTAAGTACGACGACAACTCCAATTCGATATCGCAGCGAGGCTGTGCCGCACCGCTCGTCCCACCCAACCACGTGACTATCTCATATCCTCACCGGCACACGTCCCCTCGCCGCCCGTTCCCCAAGGATCACCGCTGCAGCCCCTTCCAGCGCTGCAGGCGTGTACTCGAAGCTCCCCACACACGCGTACTTGATGTCTTGCGCATCGACGAGATCATATGGCCCGCAGCTTGCAAGCACCACCACTTTCGTCTCCTCCGGAATGTGCTTGCTCAGCTTGCGCAAGTATGCCACCTGCCAAGCGCTGCGTTCGGCGTTCCGCGCAACGAAGATGAGGAGGGCTGGGCATTCGGCACCGTGCAGCGCTGTGACCACCTCGGCTGGCACGCTCTCTTCCGGGCCCGGCAGTCGAGAATATACCACATGCCGCGTTCCCTTCCGACGTGTCCGTACACTCTCTGCAAAGGCAATGTAATGTCGCCCTGCTCTGTCCGTCTCCCCCACTGCGTCGTCCACAGCCCTGTTCACACTCTCTGTCTCCGGCGTCAGCACCAACACCGGCCCATGTCCCACCTCCGGCAATGGTCCCTTTATCACTGCCGTGGAGGCTCCGTACGCCCTCTCACTCAGCTTCGCGTTCGCTTCCATGATTTCCGCAAGTCTTCCCTCATCCAACTCTGCGAACACGCTTTCCCACGTACCCGCAAAACGTGCCTTGAGTTCACCAATCCGCGTCCCGCTCGCCCTCAGCGCTGTAATTGACAGCTCCCCTTTCTCGACTGCCTTGTACGTTTCCGCTATAGCCCCTGTCTGCAATCCCATCGTGTGGCAGATCATCACGACATCCGCCCCGGCCCGCAAGCTCAACACAGCCCCCTTCTGTGACGTATATTTCGCCGCTACGGCCTCCATTTCCAGGCAATCCGTCACGATCACACCTTTGAATCCCAGTTCATCTCGAAGCAGCTCTGTCGTGACCGTTCGCGAGCACGAACATGGCGTCTCCTTGTCGTCTTCCCCCACCACCAACGGGAGTGCCATATGGCCTGTCATAATCGTGGCAATCCCTGATTCAATCAGCGCACGGAACGGAACCAACTCCGTCTCGCGTAGCTCGCCCTCGGTTTTCTTGATCACCGGCAGTCCAATATGCGAATCCACGTACGTGTCCCCATGGCCTGGAAAATGCTTTCCAGATGGCGCGATACCACCCTCCGTGAGACCACTGCTCACTTCCATCACGTACTTTGCAACCTCCCGTGGATCTGAGCGGCGGTCGTATGATAAGTCCGGATGGCAATCATTCCCACTCCCGCACAGCAGCGCTTACCATCGCCAAACGAACGAACCCCTGCATGTGTCATGTTGGGTCGAGAATTACAACGTAAATCAGACCAGCTTACCAATCACTGGATTACGATGGTCCGAGTTCACGTCCGCAACGGGACTGTATGCCCAGTTGATCCCAGCAAGCTTCATCTCCCTCGCTGTGGCAAACGAACACAACTTTACAATCCCCGGGTCGCCCGTCCCAGCAAGTGCCATCGCCCCTGGGCTAGTGATTCTCAGTTCAGACTTGCCGATCGTACGCATCAGAACTCACAATTGGGTCCCGGCGGTGTAACTTTGGGTGGAGCTAAACGCGGACACGAGCCCTATGAGAGTGCGAAGCATGAATAAAGGTTAATATAGGAGGATGTACTGACCATTCTCTTGATCGATCCCGATCATGAGAGGTCGGGTATGACCGCACTCCTTGGCAAACTGTTGCATACTCTTGACAAGCCCATGGACCTGCTTTATACCTGAGAAACAATAGGCTCAGTCAAGCGATAAGCAACAAGGGCAGTGTGACTCACTTTGGACGTTCCTCTTCATGAGGATAATGTTACTGTGTCGAGACCGATTTAGTGGGGATGGCGATCTGTTTTTGTTTATGGGGTGACTTGCCCGACATGATAATCGCGGATGAGGGTCTTTGCATCCTCGCTGATTTCGTGACCATGAAAGCCAAAGACAAAGTGCTTTCAATTGTCTGGTCAATCTGTATAGTGCTAGCCGTTGGACGAAATGCTCTACCTGGCCAATCTCGCGTTTATCGGCGTCAGTCAGGGCGACCATGGTAAGGAAAATGTACTTGGAAGGTCCAAGCTCAGCAGCTGAGTCAGGGGTTCATGCGCGTGAGGTATGGCGTCGACGCGTGACCAATTTTCGGCGCGTGGGCGTCCAGCTGACTGGCTTAGACACGAGACCCATTCCTTACCAACTTCGTTGCGCTGCTGGGAATGCTTATCAGCACCATTATCATCTACTGACGCTTGGAATTTCTTATAATATGGAACGTCCTGCAAAGAAACCACGACTACAAGGGCCCGACGGTTTTCAAAAACCCAAGTCAACGTCGCGCTACAAGCCACCTGAGAGCATCACCAAATTTGTCTCCGCGTTCGACAACGTACCACCATCCCCCGTCAAGTCCATTGCGCTGCCAAAAGGTCTACCCAGGAAGAAACCTGTCTCTGTTGCGACCCATGAGCGACCGCGGAACCCGTTCGTGGATTTTGATGCATCCAGAGGGCTCGAGGCTGGCCCAAGCAAACCGTCCGCGCCCAAGCGGCAATTGAAGACTTCATCGCTCGCGCACCCTCCCCGTGTGGTAAAGGCAGATAATGCGCTGCCTCTTCTCAAGGCGCTGGAGCCGCCTGTGTTTCTACCTGTCGCTGTGCCATTACAGATGACCAAAGTCGAGCCGTCAAGCAAGATGGCGGGAGCTAATCCGAGTTTGCTTCAACTAGCACAGAAGCTACCACCACCCGCGCCTTCCGAGAAACCCAGATCGATTCTCAAACCTCCTCCGGTGCCTATCCCGTCGTCGACCAAACCGTCCGTGCCGCTCAAACCCCTTGTACCACCACCTCTCCCGGAACACCTCTCCGCATCGCCAAAGAAACATATGAAGACGATCCTCACGACGAATGTTGCCCAGGCCACCGATCCGACCAAAGAAGGCACGGGTGCAGAATTATTGTCGTTGTTCCTTCAGCAACACGGGCATAATTTCACCTCGTCGACCGATCGCGAGCTCCAACGGGGTGTGATGGTGAGCCCAGACAAGCGTTCCCGCCGCAAAGACCCCAAATTTGTCCGGTACGTCGTCGTCAGTTGCTTCCTTGGCAGCTCCGTCTCATCCCATCGACGCAGGGGCGGCTTGGCGGAACGCTTTCAACATCGCATCTCGTGCGCAAAAACAGACTTTGTGCTATGGAGACGCCAGATGGAACAGAAAATCGAATCTGGGTCCAAGTTTGCGTCAGACATGCAACTTCGCATTCTGAGAGTTCTCGAACTCGCCAAAGTGTCTGAACGACCGCGTTTCACAGTCGGTCCCCGTTCCGGACTCGCGCTCTGCCGTCTCATACGACGACATCAGCTTACAAGCGGGGATCTGACGTTAGGGACCTATGTCGTACTATTCGACTTTGCGCCCACGACCGGCGGGAGATCCGCTGTGAGCAGCGCCGACCGGTTCGAGGAAGGGAACGATGTGATGGTGTGGTTGCCCTGGCAAAAAGTGGAATTGGCTGGTGTCGAGGGGAGTTCTGGGCTCTTGGAGATGTTTCGGGCGCTCGACGCGTTGACGCCTCCCCATAGCTTGCTTGTGGTGTCCAGATTTTGTGTTGTCGCGCCGAGGCTTGTCAATGCGACCTAAGTAAACTCTCTGTCCCCTGCACATTACCACGTGATCGGCGCGTCTGGCAAAATCTCTCCTTCCAACTCTTTTTGCTACTTGCCACTCCTCACTGAACCGCAGAAAATGCCGCGTAAAGCTTCTCGTTCGGTGAGCATCATGGATGACGACGACGACGCTCTGTCACAATACGGAAAGGTCGACAGCGACGACCGGGAGCTCGAGTACGCGTCATACCTATATCCAACGTCATTGCAAACCGCGACTGATTTATCCCTGTATCGATGTCCAGGGTGTACGCCAGGGCTGTTGCGGAATTCAAAGGTGCGTGTGACAGATGCACATCGCTAAATCACTTCCTGTATGCATATATGCATACGTGGTATGCGGAAACCCCCGCCGTTACAGTGACGTGGCAGAAACAGAAACGAGAAAAGGAGAGAAGGTTTCTCAAGGCGGCACAAGCCGAACTCGACGAACACGTCCGCTCGCCGTCGTGTGTTTTTCTTTTAATTCACTCGGTCATCTCGAACAGGTCGATCGAAAGCAAGACGAAGTCAGAGGGATCATGAATGACATGTGAGGAGAGCGCCACTATCATGACCGTTATTTGCGAGCATTTGACGGTCAGGCAAGAGACGTACCAAGAATTTCTTTTGAAATACTCCGCCATCGAGGACAAGAAACGGGAGGTTATCGTCAAGATCATCGAAGCACAGAGAACGCTTGTGGTCTGTATCTCTTTATCGATTCACGGCGCATATATAAACACAGCTCTTGCGTTTCTCTTCATGCTTGACTGCTTTCTAGGCGCTGTCTGTCAGAAAACATCAGGAGATGGTCGAGCTCACCCAGAACCTCGAAGAGAGCCAACTCGAGGCTCTCAAACAGACCAAGCAAACATGTCAAGGTATGACGTTATCTTGCGAGGAAAAAAAAAAAAGGATGTATCTTTCGTGTTCTCGATTCGTTGTTGCAGACTGTGCAGGAATGCTGGACGCTTTCATGAAGATCTGACCCCTCGGATCATATCCTCGGATGCCAGCGCTTGACGGGTACCTCGTTCTCCGACACCTTAGTACACCCCGCATTCTCGTTGTTCCGTGTACCTGAACTCGATACATCCATCCTCACTTGTTTCCTTTTTCGTGATGGTGATTTGCCCCTCGGTACGCGAAAGAGCCACCTTGGGGAGCTCCGCGGCTACCGGCGCTGGTCAGTCTTGAGGCGCGGGTGAAAATAAACCCTAGGGAGCGACCTTGTTCTCTCGCACAGTCGGCGGTCAACATGTGGATCACGTAGTGTGTCAGTCGAGAGCTTCGACGACCACCGTATGGCTGCCGAAGTCGAACACCCAGAGCCTCGCGTCAGGTAACGGGGGAAAGGAAACCAAGCCGCACTGAGAGTGGGAGGGCTATTACAACGATGCATTAGTGGTCGAGCGCCAGGGATCAAGCTAAGTGCCGTGCCCGGCCATGTGCATGATGGACTGAGCCATTAGCCACTCGACGACAACACACGTTATCGACAACCACAGCGAGGGGGGTTTTCGAACGTTCGATACGAGCGCGCGTTCACATGGGACCCATATACTCTTCGCTTGGGTGTTCACTTACTTCCCTCAGCGTTGCATCACCGGCACCACCCCCCGTTCAGGACTCTTCGTGTACGAAAACGAATACGGTACGATCACTAGAGAGGGATCGCCAAGACCATACATGCTTGGATAGCAACGCACCATGCGTTCGGTCTCTTCCCTCTGGGGGGTGGGAGCCAAGTTTGACCACATATTGACAACGGATGGAACGACCGTCCGCGTGTTCCCCCTGCATGGAGATTCAGAGAGGAGCCAAGCGTCTGGCGAATCCCAGGGTGACAAGTTTCGCCAAGCGCGAACAAGTCCTAGGCGGTCGAGGATCGCACACGTTACAAGTTGTGCGTATACGTATCGTCCCACTTCCATACCCTCCGAAAGGTGCTTCCGTCAGTGGAGTAGGTTTGTTCCCTGTTTCACCCTTTGGCCATGTTCTCCCTTTAAAAGGTGTGAGCATCACTGGAACCGAATTGCGAGTTCGAACGTTTCCAAGGGGTCACGTCCATGTGGAACACGGCCGTATCGGTCGAGCCCGTCTTGCGGTTCGCCGTTTGCAGTGTCGTAGACGATCGCACCTTGGGTTTTGTTCAGAGCTCTTTAAAGTACGTGCTAGCGTTTGTCAGGAAGAGAAATTGCAACCTCGTCGTCGGTAGCAGCGCATGTCAGACTACTCCAGAGTACGATGGGGGACCCACCTAGACACTCGTCACACCACGGGCATGAACGATAGCCAATACTCGTTGGTAAAACCGGCAGAAAAGCTTCTCCGTGTGGCTCTGGAAAAACACAGGGTTCTGTGATTTATTTCAGACCAGGACACAGCTCCGATTGGTAGTTTTCGCCAAGCCCGCGAGACAAACAAACGGCATGATTCATTGAACGGCCGTTCACGTTCACCGTCAGCCGCCATCTGCTGATCCGCGACTTTCAGAAGCGAGATGAGTGCACTTTCAAGGAGATTAACCCATCTTAAGGAAGGGCAATGATGGTGGAAACGAAGTGACTACAGTCTACCACATGGTCCAGGAAGAACGTAGTGTTACCGGAAGGCGAGGTAGCACGGCCACAACGAGGTAACGTACCCTGGCATCGCACGGATTCGGTAGATCACAGCAGCCAGAGTAGCTGGGCGCAATAGGTAACGATTCGCGATGCGGCATGCATTGTGGAGTCGGCGCTCGCAACACTTGCTGGTGGTGTGGCGATCCATAGGCCAGCCTGTGCGAACGATGCGGGGGGGTAGACCGGCCATTTCACTCCCCGTTTTGTTTACATGCAATCACATCCTCGAGACATTTTCTATAGCTCTTTGCCTGACAATCGTGTTCAGATCAGATTCAATGCGAATGCAGTCGACTTAGCAAGTCCATAACGACTGGATTGCGACTGGAGGTCAATGAGGGAGGTACACCTCACCTCTGCGGTAACACTATCTTGGAGTGCATACAGACTACGACATGTCGCCCCTCTACTCCCGATTGTTGCCATTCGGATCAGCGGCTCAGAGTCGGTCATCAACGCCCACGACACTGCCTTGGAACTCTAGCATGAAGCTTAGCTTTTTTGGAAGCTGTGAAAGAACGTGCTACAGATCAAGCTAGCAGTACGATCGCTCTATCAGCAATGCGCCACTCAGCACGAGCATTGTCGACATCAAGGCAGCGCATGCGTTTCAACTTGAGAGCTTCATTAACGGTCTCGTTCTTGCCAAAAACCGATAAGAGCTCAGAGTCGGGGGCGTCGAGGTTAAGATCAAGGTCGTACAAGGCGGGGATGTGTAGGAGGACACGCCTCGGCTCAACAAAAAGTGTGGATTCAGGGATGAGTGCGTGTGTCTGCGCATTGGGAAATGACGTTTGTTACCTAGATAGATCTCAGAAGGCGATGAAGGTTTGCTTACAACGCCAGGAACGGCAAAGACCATGCGGATACTCGAATCCTGTTGCCTCCAATACCATGTGGGAATCTGAGTTTCAGAGTTGATCTTGAGGATGCCCTTGGGCGGTGCCTTTTCAAACACGCTAGTAGAGCGGCCAGGGATTTCTTGAATGAGTGCCCGAGGCGCCCCGTGATTCGGGTGACCAGGTGGATACAGCGCCGCGGGTACGAGCACCTGCCGAGACTGCGGTTTGCTCTTGGAGGCTATGTTCGGCGTGCCAATCTGCCGAGACAAGAGCAAGGTTGTTTGCGCCTCGATACGTTGGAAGGCAAGTTCTGGAGTACTAAGCGGTGAGAACGGAAATGAGGTTTAGGCGAGGTGAATACCTATGATGAAGTTCTTGAAGTCGGGGTCTTTGATAGTGCGAGATTTGATGGACGGGTGGAGCACGCAATCGAAAACGACGGCCGAGTGGCCCGCTGATAGAAAGGGTTAGTAATAGAGCGAATGGGGCCCCATCGGAGATTGAGATGCTATGAGGAAACCGCCGGGACGATGTGCACGGAGAGCGAGTAACACCGACCTTTGTCAGAGTCTGGGCGGGCGTCTGATAGGACGATGGGGACGAACCAACTTGCCTCTGGGTTGGAGTCGTCGGTGTCAAGACCCTGGATTGCATGGTGTATCGCGTCGTCGCTTGCAGGAGGGGGAGGAGGTACGTTCGGATCCCATGCGATGTTTACGAAAATCTTTTGACCCTTTGTGACGTGAGCATCAGGAGGCTGGTCCGATGCTGTTAGGTGAATGTGGGCGTCGTTGGTGGCCCTTGATTTTACACAGAAGCCGGGCACTGGATTGAGCGCGACGACAACTTGGTCAGGAGTGGCGGTCTCCATCAAACTGGCCGTTGGGTGTTTATATGAGCAAATTAGGAAATACAGACCTGTACCAATCATATTTCCAGGAAAGGAAAGTCTGATGAAGTTCCTTTCGCAAGGTCGAGTCTAGATCGACAACGTATAAAAAGGCCACTCGTTCCTCGGCTCCAACTCAACTTCGCCCTTACTCGCTCTCATCCATCACTCACCATGTCCGCCTACACCGTCACCCCCTTCCCCGAGGACGACAAACAGCTCCAGGAATACATGCAAGATAGACGTGTCATTGGGGTAAGCCAATACCCGTCTCCTCGATCACCACTCACACATCCTTCGCCAGTATGACCCCCTCGTCCAGCCTGCATTGCTTAGGCACGAGATTACACCCACCGAAGCATCCCAACTCACCATCGCCTCCGCCCGCTACAACGCCGCACGCATCCTTGCCGGCCAGGACGAGCGGGTACTCGTGATCGTTGGCCCCTGCTCCATACACTCACCTGAGCAAGCCATCGAGTATGCCAAACTGCTCAAAACTAAAATCCCCGCTTGGGAGAACTTACTGATTGTCATGCGCGCTTACTTGTGAGTCATTTCAATTCATCAACGTGTGCCTGACTCAACGTGATTCGCCATCAACAGTGAAGTATGTCACCTACCATCCCAACCCTTCTTCAACTGATCTCTGCTGCAGAAACCAAGAACGACTGTCGGCTGGAAAGGCTTGATCAACGACCCAGTACGTCCTTCTGACTAGCAGGTTAGACGCCTCGCTCACAGTGCCATACCCCTCTAGGACATCGATGGATCCTTCCAGATCAACAAGGGTCTTCGAACCGCGAGACAGCTCCTTTGCGACCTGACCAACCTCGGTGTACCGGTCGGTTCGGAGCTCCTCGATACTATATCTCCTCAGTACATCGCTGATCGTAAGTGGACCTCGTCTTGGTCACCCGTTGGACATCGTCCCATTCCCGTCTTTACAGTTACCTCCTGGGGTGCCATCGGCGCCCGAACAACCGAATCGCAACTCCATCGAGAACTCGCTTCCGGTGTTTCCTTCCCAATCGGCTTCAAGAATGGTACCGACGGAAGGTGAGATCCCCACTGCTAATAATAATTGAGTTTTAATATCCTCATCGCATGTTCTTTGTATTAGTGTTACAGTCGCTATTGATGCCATGCGATCGTCGTCTAATCCCCATGCGTTCATGGGTGTGACCGAGCAAGGTCTAGCTGCCATTGTCAAGACACGGGGGAACCAAGATGTTCATATCATCCTCCGCGGAGGCACCAAAGGCCCCAACTACGCATCCGAGCATGTCACGGCAGCCGCTAAAGCGATCGAGAAAGCCCGTCCCACAAACCACCCGAGCATCATGGTCGACTGTAGCCGTATGTCTTTCCTCTTCTGTGATGACGTGTGAACTCATGCTATTATCAGACGGCAACTCGCAAAAGAACCACAACAACCAGTCCAAGGTCATAGATGACATCTGCTCGCAGCTCGTTGCAGGTGATAAGACCATCACCGGTGTCATGATCGAGTCAAACATGAATGCTGGTCGTCAAGACGTACCTCCCGAGGGTCCTAATGCCCTGAAGTATGGTGTCAGTATCACTGACGCCTGCGTTGACTGGGAGACAACCGTCGGTATGCTCGATAAGCTGAACGAAGCTGTTGGCCAGCGTCGCACCTACCTCATCGAGCAGGGTTTCCAGAGACCTGCTGGCTTCCAACGTTCGACCCCACCATCTCCCTGATGAATTTTACTGCACTCTAGCTGCCTTTCCTGATGTTGTATGTTTAGCCAGGTTTTAACTTTTATTTCAAGTTGTCACACGTCGGGGATGTCGTGTAGGGGTGGATACAGTACTCATTATGTAGATGTCATTTTCCTTAACCATTATGCCGCTTGAAACATGCAAATTTCCAAGTCAGATAGTGCTCAGTTCTGGAAAGAGTTGCGGGAACAAATGTGCGGGTTCAACTGATATCCCTGCGTGAGTCCGGTGTTTAGGGCCTAATTAGGCGGCGTGGTGTCAGGACGAAAGTGATGGTCGTCGAACGTGCTAAAACCACACCACACATACTGATGAACTGCAACGCTGTACGCACACGTTCATACGCTGCGCCGCCTCGATGTTCTCAGATCTCCCTCCACAGGTGGTATTCCCACCAGAAGTGAAACATGGACTGTGTTCACACCGTACTGGAGTCAGTCGGATATTCTTTTTGTATCTCGGACCCACAACTTGATCAACCACAGTAGCCCCATACCCCACTTTTTCCCAGCCCCACGTATCCAAGATCAAATTGCGCCAGCGGCGCTACTACGTTTGCACGACCGGTGGCGTCCACCGTGAGTTAAAACCCTTGAAAGCGTGGCAGCGCCCCAGTCACCGCTCGCACATAATTGTGAACAGAGCTGAGTGATCTGATCAAAACGTCGTACCGTTCAGGATCGTAACCACGGCCCAGCGGTTCAAAACTTGACGTCGAATCAACCTGCTTCAAGATGCTTTGAAAGAGACCGTTCGGTCGCGGGTGGCCCTTCTGAAAGGTGTGTGGTAGTGCTGGCACCTCCGTCATACTAGTAGTACCCCTCCCCATGCCAATCGTGGCGATCCTCGGGAACCGGTCACTTGATTACACGTTTAGTGTAGACTTTTTGTTCGAACGTTTTTTTTTTTTAATAATACTTACCTAAATCCCGCACTCGGTGCTGCAGAAATAACCAAACGAATCTCGCACGTATTGTTCAGTGGCCAGCTGAACGTGCGTAGATCTAGAAAGGTTGTATGCGTTTCCAGACGTGTTTCGAGCGCGACGATTTGATTGACGCTGAATCAAGGCTGTTTCATGTCTCGACAGGTTCGACTACTTTTGCCACCGCGACGGTTTCGGTCTACCTTGATCAATACCCCCAGCCACTTTCAGCGACAGTGCCTGAAATAGCTTCTAGATTGAACTTGATCGTCAAGGTTTCGTAGTGGTCACACCACACTCCATCATGTAGAGAACCAAGTCATGAACGTTTGAATACACCGATCCCCGTGGAGTCGTCCCGACTGGCCCATCTGTGAACTGGGTAGCTGTCCTGACTGGTCATGATCATCGGCTATGGCACTAGCCGTTTCACTGAATCGGAGTGCGCACTCGTCGCACGATGTAGAACAAGAATCCCTCACGTATTCATACGTCTGTTGCAATGCGGTGTATACACAAATACAGAACATTTTCCCTGACACGTCTCGTTCGTCTGCTCAGGAGACCCCTTGCCACGCTTCAACGATCCGATCCAGCGATGCTTCAGACCAACCGGACCCAAACGCATTGATCATTTTCGTACCGGTACCCCGCAATACCTCTTTGATCCCCACGTCAAGCAACCGCAAGTCCGCGGTTCCTTCAGGCGGCGGGTGACTCGCGCTATGCATGTGTGCTTCTCGCGCGAGTTGACGCAGTATCACAAGAAGAGAAGCGGATGGGACACCGTTCCTCATGAGGTACCAAGCGAGCCAGCGGGAAACTTGTCCTGGCGACGAGGGGTCGTGAGCAGATTCGGACACAGATTCTGTCGTGTCCAAGGCAGGTTCGCCGCGGGCATAGCGGCCGAGGGCCTTGGTGAACTTGGGATGATGCTGTACTTTCCCGAGGCGTTCATCGAGGGCCTGTAGAGCCCCCGATACGGTATTCTCACGAATGAGGGGTGGTCGCGGATTGTTTTCTGCTCGACCGCTGAACCGACGATCAAACACTTTGCTATAAAAATCGACCGCGAATCGGAGGTCTTGCAAGCGAAGGTGGAAATGGGAAGTGGACTGAGGTTGCGTGCGATATTGGTACAGTGTGAGATGCGACTGGAGCGTTTCCATCTTGTCTTGCAGAATGCTGTCTAGTAGTGCCGCGTGGCAATATGCGTGGAATGTCCTCTCCTCGGGTGTCTCGCCATCGTCGCGCGAGAAATAATCTGCAAATGCGAGGAAGAGGGTGTCGTTTGAAAACGAAGAGATGAAATGGGTGAGGTCGCTAGCAGGGTGGGCTTTCGCGTCCGTCAACTGCGGGAAATCGAGCGTAGCGGCATCACCGGCGGAAGAACCAGAGCGAACGAATAAGCTCCTACTCCCTCTAGGATCCTCGGTGTAGCTGAGAAACGCTGTCCGACGTTTGACGTACAGAGTTTGATTCCTCAAAAAACTCATTTTGTGTTCGGGAACGTTCTCAAAGTCCACAAAGAATGGCCAGTAGCGTGGCGTATCAATCCTGATGGACACGAGCTTCCCAAAGTCCGGTATGAGAGTGGGAGAGATGAGCTGCGTCACGCCCTTTTCGTTTCCTTCCTTTGTCGTGATCTTGACAGGGAGATAGACTGCTTCACGCGTTGTGACGTCTCGCGCGATGAGGCAGCGGGGCTCTGCTGCAAGGACCCACAGGTGTCGTAACGCCTGAAGGTAACTCTTGTTATCCGATGAGAAGTGATGGAAGCGGGGAAAGAAAGCAGTGACCATGCATGCAATAGCCGCATCAGAAGTACCCAAGGTGAAACGACCGGCCCCAAGGAACAGTAAACCGAGCGATAGATGTGTTGCCACATGCACGCCATATCTGAAAGCTTGGTGATACATCCCGAACGCATACCGGAGTCGCCTTAAGCACGAGATCTCCCCGGTTCCTGCCATAACCATGCACAATGCGATCGAAATGAGGTTGAGACCCTCTCGCACAGCCGAACGCTTGATTTTATGATCAAAAGCAGGACCTAGAGATTCGTCACACTATGTCGTGATGACTTTGAATCAAGAGACTCACCGCTCGACGCAACAAACCGACTGAATATGTCGAAATAGTTTGACAACATAATATACGCTTCATGACGGGCAGTACCAGCGTA
This sequence comes from Boletus pseudo-olivaceus, assembly GCA_038092955.1. Taxonomy (NCBI): domain Eukaryota; kingdom Fungi; phylum Basidiomycota; class Agaricomycetes; order Boletales; family Boletaceae; genus Boletus; species Boletus pseudo-olivaceus. The sequence goes on from JBBPRI010000053.1 coordinate 75,646, forward strand.
TTTCAATCCAACAGCAAAGCAATAGCCAGCGATGATGTTGAAGTAAGCCAACTCGATGGCGTCGTCAGCTCGCTGCTTGTTTGCAATGTGATCCTGCATGGCCGTCATGATGGGCTCGGGAATTTGAGTCATCAACCAGTCGACAGTCGATCCAATGGAATTCCACATGACGAGTGACCTCGCAATCGTGCGCACGACCAAGAAGCTCGGTTGAATGTGATTCAGTTCAATGACCGTGCTCGGAAGTTCAAGAATATCAGCAACATCTTTTTGTTCTGTCTTCAGGTACATCAAGCCCAATGCGATGGTCGCTGCTGGAGACGTGATATTGACATCGAATGTGGGACGGCTTCGCCCTGCGATGCTGGTTTTCGCTTCACCGTGAATAAGTACGCGCAGCCGATGGAGACAGGCAACGTCGGCCGGGATAGGTGACCCTTTTCCGAGCATGATCATCCCAAAGGCAAGAGCGGCAGAGTAAGTGTATGCTTCTCTGTGCTCGTTGCTGAGATCAGGCTGCACAAGGTCCTTTCGACTGATTTGGTTGAGACAAACTTCGGCCATGCGGCGGTCTTTCGTGCCCAAGTAGAGAAGTCCGACTCCCGTGAGTCCGGCAGCTTGGGTCATGAGGGAGACATTGAGATCCACTGTCGGTGTCGGGAGTAATGCCGGCGTATGAACGGCTAGTAACTTTGTGACGTGCATGTTTCCTGACCCGACGTTTGCCGCAGACAGACCGAGAAGGACGCCGATCGATGTTAGATCGTGTTTCGGTGTGAGATATCCGAAAGTATGCCAGGTCAGCATTTCCTTGAGGTGGCCCGTCAGCCCGAGTCCGTACAGGAATCCTGCGTGTTCTGGAGTCAATTCTGAAGGTTTGTTGAAAGCGATCCAGGAACTCTCCACTCCTTGCGCCCAAGGAGCAATCCGCAACCCCGCAGCAACTCCGTTGTGAAATTCTCCCCAGTTCGTGCACTCGGGATATATCTTACCGGCTTCGGGTCCGGTGGTGACGTTGGAAGGCTGGATCCTGATCTGATATTCTAGTTTTGGAATCACGTACGCTTCGCGAGTGACCGTTAGTACTGAGCCAAAGGTAAACATTGCTCTCCCGTAGGGCAAGGCCAATGTCCTTTCTGTGATCCGCACAACCTGGTGTTGCTGCTCTTTCGCCTGGTCATGTTCGCTGCAAAAGATGATTGGTCATTCGGTTCCGCAGATAGTTGCCGCGCGAACGTACTTCAAGTCTGGTCGCTCGATAAGCCGGACGGATGGAATTGTCGAGGAGCATAGCATGCGTGCTACTTCTTCCAATCGACGATCCTGGCCGAAGCGTATACTCGCAAAAGACTTCAGTCCCAGTTCCACGCCAGAGAGTGCGTCAACCTCGCCCGCGCTTGCGACTTTCGCTTGTTCCACCAACGTACTTACGGTGGTTCGATGATGAGAAGTCTGATCGCGAATTAATCCATGACAGCGAGCACGCATGTAAACCATACCATGTACGTCTCAGCAGACTGATAAATTCCCTGTTGCGAGATTACCGGTTGAACCATTGCGACACTGAAAGCTAGGTCGCGTCGACCAACAAGCTCGTAATGCTCCGGCTGCCAGTGGGAAGGAGGCGAAAGTTGGCAGGTTCGGATGGCTTCACGCAGAGGTGCAGCAATTCCCAGAGGCAGGCTGTCCAAAAACGAATGCCCCTTCTTTGCTGTGCCCCACATACGCACAAGAGTCTCAACTGTCATCTCGGCTCGTTTCTGTGCAGATGAAATCGAACCGTCAGAAAGACAGAGGTATGCAGTAGTGAGACATTGAAGAGAACTCAAGGGTTCGACTTTGCCGAAGGCGTATGAGGGCTGGATATCAAACATGGCAGCTAGACGTGGGGTTTCGTATACCGGAAATCTCCAATCAGGGTTGCTAATTCTGCTATACAGTATTGCGGCCATATCCGGAGGCCAAACCGGTATTCGATCGTCATGCATCTCAATTCCTGGGACAAGATCAGCCTTGTCTGGGTACGAACAGACATGCTACATACGCGTGGTAGAAAGTGAAGGCCAAGCAGGCATGATGTTGGGACAAAGGCGCTTCCAATAATCTGCCCACTCCGGCCGTATTATGTGGGCGATTTGGCAGACCAAAGGCACGAGTAACATGAGAGAGTCGTGTCGATGAACTACAAGTCGGAGATCCTCGGCAAGCATATGTAGCGCGTATAGCACGGGTGCCAGTAAGGGGTTGGGTTTTACCGCCACTAGAGTGAATTGTTGACTTCTCAGACGAGCAGGAAGAGAGAGGTGCTGTAATGCGGGATCATCCTGAAAATTCCGGACGTTGGTACTTGTAGCAAAGAACTGTTCCCAATCTGTCGAAAGCGACGCGTGACGGCCGGCTGGATCAGACAACCCGAGGTCCAGAACCTTGGTAAGTGCATAAGTCAAGGCATGGGCTTCCAGATTTGAGGAGGTGCCGAAATTCCGGAGAGACCATGTTCGAAGAAACTCTAGGTGCATAACAAACGCGTCTTTTGTAGGGATGATAAGGGATAGAACTTGCAGCGCTTGGTTGACGAGACGATCGCGAGGCAGCATGTCGAATTTGCCACGATACACTTGCCCTCCGGCACAGAGCAACGTCACCGATGATACACATGCCGACTTTATTGATGTTATGCCTGTTATCGGAACAAGTGCATTTTTCTCTGCATTACCAGCATTTCCGGCCTGGGCGATCCCCAGAACAATAGGCAGTTCTTGAAGCCCATGAGTGAAGATGGTCAACGACCCATCTGATTTGACGGCTAATAAATCCCATATCTCTTTGCGAGTAGCACCAACGGGGACTACGGATACGGCGTCAATGGTTGTCAAGTAACCGCAAGCCACAGTCTTGTTTGCCTCCTGTACAGTGAGCAGGAAAACCGCAGTCGGAACACCGGGCATGCAGATCGCCAACAATGTATGGTCACGGACACCATCAAAGCGTTGGTCAAAGAGAGCCGCGGAAATTCGAGGGGACGATCCCTGCCTAACAAATGACCTGATATTCTGAGCGAGTCACCCGAGTATGCACAAAACTTACGGCACACCGGGATATGGGTGGGTTACCAAACCATGTGCCCAAAAAGAGGCCTTCATCCTACTATGTTCCGCGGCAGTAGTATTTGCCTCTGATTCTGCGTCGCTCCCGAGAGCCATACGGTCCAGATTAAAACTGAGGTCAAAGCGAGACGGTGAGGTGCGGCGACCAGGTTGATAAACGTAGCGCCAGATGGATAACTCTTGTCGTTCAGAGTTGAACGTTATGAGAATATTATCGATGGCAAATGGTTTCCGAGATACCCAGACAACCTCTTCTACAGCAGGAATAACAGCGAGGGGCCGAGAGTGATTCTCTTCTTCATCGGAAAGGCAAGCGGGACGACCAGGAAAACCGCCCACTATACCGGCAGTTATGCCGACAGCAGCAGGCTCTGAGAAAGGATTTGTGATGGTGAACGTGGTAGGAAGTGGTGCGTCACCAGTGGCACGAGAATCGTCAATCTCCAGAGGATCGAGGAGGCGTTGTATCATGACACCATGGGGATGGAGGGGCCATGCTTTGCGAACGAGGAACGGTAGGGAAAACGTGTAGTCGGTCCCATTGATCAGGTAGACCTTGCCTATGCTGCGCAGGAACACGAACACCGCTGACACTTCCTCTTGGGCGTGTTTGTTCTTCTGCCGCTCCTCCTGGACGGTTCTGAAAGGACCGAATACGGATTCAGTCGACGGGTCTGCCTGCTGCTCGCCTGCTTTGGAGGTGTAATGTGCACTGCCGTGCACAGGACCTGTGGTGTTAGTACTGTAGGCGAACCTCCCTATACACGCGCATTGTATAGTCTGATCTTCGTCGGAAAAATCCCATTTCCTTTGGATGACACCCCCATGACTGAGAACCACACAGTGATCATTCCATGCCAGCTCTTGCTCCGCCCACGAGTCACATCCGTCGTCATACAGTGGTGCATAGATGGCGTTGATTGAATCAGACGTGGAACCCCTCAGAGCACCTCTAATGGAACGAAGTAGAACGGACTCCGAGTCTGCGACTTGCGGTTCGGACGCGCGTGATGTTTGGCGAGATAGAAATCTGAAGGCGGCAGAAGGCGTATCGGGGTGGACTCGAACGACGATCGAGTCCGGGGAATTCATGGTGGAGAGTGTAGAGGGTGATTATACACCAGCCTGTCTTGCGCCATGTTACCTGCCGTCAAAAGTGGCGCACCGATACTATCAGCCATAGATAGGCTAATACAAGACGATTAAATGTTTAGTGGTATGTATTATGAGCAAGCTTGCAACATTCCTATTTACTTAACAATACCTAGACATGATTCTCTTTCTGAAGTACGAGGGCTACACTAATACATATGTTCCAAAATAATATAAATGAGCAAGATAAACATGCTGTAAAGATGCAGTATACCCTAAGAGATCCTATACTTGAGAGAGGAAGGAACGACACTGGTCCCCGAGAACTCCAAACAGTCCATAGTGAGCCAGCAGAGACGACGAATAACAATAATAATCTAGTGCGAATCTTCCGCAGAGAAAGTTGAACAAATCCTGCATCAGAGAGAGATTGCGAACCCAGACCGTACGTCACAGCGAGGGCAGATGGTGCTGGTCCAATCATGGGCCAAGTCTTGACGTGCAAGCGACGTTTGCTTGCATCAAGGAGATTGGCGACGTAAGATCTCCTGACTGTTCTTCCTGCTGCCAACAAGGTCCCCGTGATGGGGTAAGGCAATGCCAGCGATACCATTCGTCTCTTCATCGTTGAGGCGCCAAATATTCCCAAGAGGGTAGCTGGAGGCAGAGTCATCGCGAGCGGCCACTCGGTCACGACCAGGACGGGGAGAGGGAGCAATGTCCTCGTATTCCTCGATGGACAAGTCTGCAGAAGATGTCGATGTAGGGGATAAAGTGGGTGACTGAACGATATCCTGCAAAAAGGACGGCAAGAGTGGCACTGGAGCACTGACAGGGAGTTCATCTCCTAACCCTCGCATGCTCGGGAACAAGGGCAACGCATGGAGATTAGGCCCAGAGGTCTCGTATATGAATTGGGGGTCAGGATACTTCCCAGCGGCACGAAGGTCGATCTGAGAACGGCTGAGCGTTGACGGAGGCATGATGGCCTCTGGTTGACGCTCATGCTGCATTTGGGTCACGGTGTTTCGGCGGGGAACATCGACAGAGGAAGGAGTGGTTCTTAATGGCAACTGGTTTTGAGCAAGAAGGGATGTCAATAGGTTAATCCGCTCGGTCTGCACTGCAGCCGAGATAGAATCACCATTGCCCTCGGCGTCTGAGAAATTTATGAGAACAACAGCAGGGCAACAGGGGAAAAGAAGGAGCTCACATGGGTAGCAAGTCTGGCAAACCTTGCGCCGTCTCCAATTCAGATAATTGCACTTCTGGCAGATCCAATCGCCGGGTTGATGCTCAATCGGTCCACGATTTCCTGTATTTAAGATGGGGGGCTGCTATGGCAGTGGAAATCAGCTACCGAACAATCCCAAGTTCTCCGAAGACGTACCGGAACTCCAGCGAGGTTGCTAGGACGGATCTGACCTTGCTCGGGGAACGGCTCATTATCGGGCCAGTACATGATGCATGGCACAGATGGCTCGCTGGATATATTCTGCACCTTGCCTCCCACGGAGAAGGAACGCCCAGAAGGAGTTAGGAGGGGGTGAGATGGCGACGCAGGTTTCGCACCGGTGACAGGCTGAGCTGTCAGAGGATGCCGTGGGCCATGCAGAATGGTGGGATAATGGGGGGAATTTGGTATCGAAGGGCTCGAGTAAAATGGTGTAGTACTCGCAGTGCTAGCGAAACGCGGAGAAGTGGGAAGACGAGCAGACGACATGCCAAGAGCTTGACGGTTTATTGATGAAACTTGACTTTCTGAACGCGGACAACCACAACCTCTGCAAGCCAGGTTGCGCCTGTGCAAAATCATACAAGGGAACGAATCAGTTAGAACCATAATTTGTATGCAAGGACCGGGGAGAAAATGAACACGCTCGAACGAAGCAAACGAGAGAGGTTCATCCGCAAAAATAGGAGGGTGGAGTAATTTGTATATCGGGGTAACACCGTGACTGGTACGAAACAGGGCTGACCCGGCTTCGTTGTGACCCAGTCACGGTACCATGCATGTGACAACCACGTATCCGACCGCTGCTGCGGAAAAACAACGGAGATAGACAACAAAGGACTCACCCAAAGTTGTGAGCGGCACAGGTAACAGAGTTGCATCTAACAAAAGACATTGTCAGCGACATGTTGGAAAAAAGGGCATTACAAATGTGGGAGGGTCGATCGTGACCCCCTATGAAATATTCAACGGCCCGACATGATAACATCAAATTGCGAGGAATGATACTGACATCCAGTCACCTGCTCGGAATGTTGTTCTCGGATTTGGGGGATTGCTTGAAATTACGAACTTATCGGGGTGAGCTGCAGGTGAAGTATGAGACTCAGCGCCGAGATGTCGAACATAAATGCGGTTGTGAAGATCCGGCGTGGATATCGACATGCGAAGCCTATGGGACTTCCTCTCGGGTTGGATTACAGGAAGGGATGGGAACTAAATTATGAGTGGCACTCAATATCGTGGATGGAGCACCGCGAAAAAATGACAGGCCTACCCTCGACGACACGTCAACACGACCAAGTTTCTCGAAAGGTTCCAGGTCGGTCCCGAGGGCAGGAAATACGGCAAACGATGGGAGGGAAAGCGAGAGAAATCTACACGCCTGTCAAAGGTAAACGAATGGTATAGTAGTCAGTACAACAAACTCCGATCATAAGAGGCGATCGCGGATGAGAAAGACATAGCCGTGAGCAGCCCGAGTTTCGGTTCATTTCCTGCGGCGATACGAGAAACGGGTGCCTGATTTCAAAAATCTGACACACGTCGCCACCCCCTTTGCGGCAAGTGTTCCAGTGCTAAAACACCAACACCCGCTGCGTGTCGCCCGCGTTGCTGTGGCCAGATATCATCGCGGCACGTGGGTGGCTGACGACACGAATTGCCCACCAATAATGGGGAAGAGAGATAACGAAGCAGACACTTACATCATGATGGGACTTGAAAACGATCCATACTTCATCGAGGGCGGATAGGTCCTTCAATGTCCACATGGAGACAGAGGATGCCGCGCATGGATGGTCAGGCTGATCCTTGGAGTGTATCAGTGCACGGATCTAACTGGCAAGAAAACGAGGTACGGTTTCATCAAGAAAATCGAAGATGGAGCGGAGGGACAGAAAAGTTGCATTCGGATGCTTGCACACCTGAATAACTCATAATCAGCTTGGCTATCCCACAGAATCATCAAACACCAAGAAACATACTTTTACGACGCGCGAACGCGTCAAAAGGAAAGCTGCGTACGTGGATGGATGCTCGTTGAGGGTGCCACGATCGTTGTGACTGTTGCTGTGAATCGGAGGGGACGGTGACAAGTCGAAGGGCGATCCGACAAAACCATATGCTGGTGCCGGAACAGCCAGGTTACTGGGGAACGAAGTGATACCTGTTGCGGAAGAGGTGGTGCGCTCAGCGGCCCGGGACGCGGCAAGACTGTGGACTTGCTCGGCCAACTTGGACCAATGTGCGGGAAGGTAGGGAACGCTGCACATTGATGGTTCGCGGAACGGGGACAACGCGACGTCCTGAGCACCGGCGGCGATGGTAGACTGAAAGTGCGAAGTGGTAATCATTGGGAGAGCGTCGCAGGTGTGGTGGGGCGTTTGAGGCTCTGGTGCAGACAAGGTATTTGACTGTCCAGCGTGGCCATCTGAGGATGCTAAGGAAGGTGACATTTGTTGGTTGTCAAGCAGTAGAGTTGCAGAAGAGCGAGGTCGGACGTGGAGATTTGCAATCCAATGATAGAACGAGAGCTGATTCTTGCAGCGGACGAAGAACACCTGACCACGATTGGGAATACTGATTTTTGGTAAATTAAGAGGAGGAAGGGATGAAGAGACAGAGGGTGTCGGATGAGAGAAGGTGGTGGATGGGGATCTTGTTCCTGGTAGCGGTATCGCGACTCTGGTTCAGCTGGACGTTTTTGAGTGTTGGGAGAGCGGAAGGATGACGGTAATGCATTGGTCATTTCTCTCGTCACTCACAGCAAAATTCAAGGCAGGTGACAAGTAAATTCGCACCGTCAAAACGCGTTATGAGACGCTTCTCCAGAGATGGCAAGAACTCTACCACGTGCGCAATCCTGACATGCCATCTCCACCAACCTCCGTACGTAAGTCGCCTGCACGGTGAGGCTGATGTATCAACCCTCCCTGAGTTTCTACTTTTCTCGGACCATAATACATACACAGGGTCAGTGCTCGGAAGAAACACCGGACGTGTACCGCAAATCTGACCGACCGACGGATCGAGCCACCACCGTTCCTACCGCATCCCGAAAATACCGAAAAGAAGTACGCGTTGTAAAAGACAGCACGGAAGACCTCCTTGTGATAAATACGCGATAGAAATTTCGAGCGTCCATCGAAGAGTCATCGGGACGCGGAGGATCTCCATCACAGCCGGTAACGATTCCCGAGGACACCGCAAGCGGCACAGTAAATTGCGCCCCATTAACCCGATACAGCGGAATACAGCATTGAAAGCAAGTATAACTGGATCCGCCGTACCCGCCAAAACTTTCAGGGCTGTCTCTGATCTTCGGATCAAGGTCTATTAGTGACGACGCGCGCAAATTGGAAGATGAAGAATGGCTCTCGTTAGCTCACAATCTGAAACTAGCTCTCTCTAAATCTTACAGACGTTTCACGATCATTTTCTCGACCCGATTGTCCTCGACTTCGAGCACGAGTTTATCTTCCCACTGTATCATCACACATATTACCCTTGTCCAGTTTTGCCGTGCATAGCCCCGGCCCGTCCGCTCAAAGCCGAACAAAAAAAATCATGTTTTTCCGAGACGGGTCCGTTGAAACGGTGACATGTTTCCTCTTGAGGCTTTAGCCGATCGCTCGGACTACATATTCTTACAGTGCAGCCAATATCCCAGGCCCAGCCGAACGATGTCAACGTTAAAGGTGCACTGTGACTCGTTACCATACAAGTCCACAGTGTGCTTACACCACTGTGAGGAACTGCACGTCAATCGTGCCAAGCAAAGTTGGTCGAGGGTACGAAGGGCGTGGCACTTCACACAAGGCAGCGATCCATCATTTACGTGCATTGCCGATTGTTCCACGAACAGGGTTCATCAAGGGTTGTCCTCGTGAGTAGTTGCGAGTCCTTGTGTGATAACCATTTAACCATTAGTTTAGCCTGGGAACCGAACCGTGTACAAAAAGTGTAGAGTGCATGACGCAACTGACTCACGAATGTAAGTAAGGAGTGTCGTATACTCCCAGCTGCAAACTTGATGAACGCAACACCGTAGACATGTTTCCGTAGAGAGCTTGATGCAGTCGATCCCCAGTAAGTTGAAGGACCATCCGCTGCTCTACCAGATACTCCGTATATCTCCTCCAGGTCCCACTTCCCCTGCCCCCATGGGTGGTGGCCAGGTATCCAGCCTCGTCAGCCTGCCCCTTCCCCACCTTACTCTCTTTGAGTGTGCTGATGCTCCCAATAATGAAAAGTCCCCGTTTGGCGCGTGTGAGCCCAACGTTGAGTCTCCGCCTATCAGCGAGAAATCCAATCCGCCCCGACGGATTGTTGCGCACAGTGGAGAAAATGATCACCTCCTTCTCCTGACCCTCAAACCCATCGACAGTCTTGATATCGACGTCAGAGAGCTGTAGTCTTCGATGGTCGCCAAGAGTAGTAGAGAAGCGTTTGCGATACTTCTCATCGGAGTTAAGCAGGCGCGTCAGTAACGAGACTTGAGCGACGTAAGGGGCAATGATCCCAATGTCTCCTCCACGAAGGTACTTTGCCAAAACTCCGATCAGCGCGCTCAAGTCGGTAAATACATTTCAAGCTAAACAAACCTCATTTTTCACCAGCAGGTCCTCAACAACACTGCAGACGATGCGCGCTTCGTTCCAATTGACTCTACTGCGATCTTTGGCAGTCTCAGATCCCCCATGATCTAAAAAAGCAATAGATCTCCGATGGCCAGTCAACGTATCCACCGGCAAATGACTCGAAAGTGGAGGGAGGAGATTCGGGGAGATATTTCCGAGAGTATCAACGGTCCCATCTCGCAAGGAAAGACCGTAAAACTCTAGCGACGGGAACTGCGATATGGACGGATGCATCCGGTATTGGACATCCAGCATGATTGACGGCACCACTGAGCCACAATTACTAATGTAGGTAAGGCGTTAACTGAAACAAAAAAAAGCACGACCTACCCCCTTCTTCAGTCAGCCTCTCAAAAAGACTAGTTCCAAGGCCTTTCAGCTGCGCCTCGCGACTTGCGATGACAGGCGGAAGTTGCTTGTGATCTCCGATGAAAGCAACGTGTTGTGCCTACAGCGCTCATACATCGGAAATTGGCAGATGAATCCAAGGTGAAACACATACCCCTCGCATCAAGGGTATGAGGGATGCTGGCTCCGTTGACATGGACGCTTCGTCGAGGAAGACTACAGGAAAATCTAGCACGTTGAGTGCAACGCTGGCCGAGGTGATGCAAGTTGTGCAAATCTTGCACAATGTCAGAGCACAAAAAAAGAAAAACACTTGGAATAAGCACGCACCACATCGGCATCTGCGGTGATGTCCCGCAGCATTTCCTGATGCATGGCGTACAACTTCGCGGCTATGGCCATCGACTGGCGCTCTTGCGCAAGCAAGGCCGATCGCATCTGATCAAGACGCCCTGCAGCACGAGTTGTTGGGGCTCTCTGCACAGCTCCAATTCTCTTAGTCAAGTCCGATACCTTTTTCTCTGTGTGATTTTTCTCTTCGAGGAGCCTGTCTACCTTCGATTTGAGGGGATGGTGATCGAGCTTGTAGTCGAGAGTGTATGCGGTGAGACTGTCCTTTATCTTACCGCGGAAGCCGATGCGCAGAGGCTTCAAGCGAGCTTCCGCAAAGCCTTCCACAAGATTATCCACCGCTACATTGGTATATGCACAAACGAGGATCGGGTGGTGCACTTCAAAGTGAGCCTAAATTATTCGTGAGATTCATCGACACGTCAAGGCCGTCGGTTGGTGCAACCTACCTTAAGTAGTCTGACAACCTCGACGATAGTTTTCGTCTTCCCTGTTCCCGGAGGCTAGGTTTCAGATTGTCAATCAAATCTCATCAAGTTTTCTGGGAACGATGCACTTACACCTTGAACTAGGGAAATAGGTTCTCCAATCATCATCGCGACAGCGCGAATTTGAGTGGCATTCAAACCACCTAACACAGGGTCACCGTCCATCTCAATCGGGTCTGTCCGTGCATATCGCCGCGCCCAGCTCTCGATCCTCATGTCGTCCTTGAATGCACCACCATGTTCGCGCTCGTCTCGATTTTGGTGTTCCAATGTTTCATGGGAGACATACTGGACTTCGTCCGGGGCTTGCAGGAGCTGATGCAGAGAGGTGGATGCTGGAGAGAACGAACGGAGAAGCACATCACGGAGGTGGGTGCCTTGTATGACGAACTGTCTGTCAGGTGTTTGACCGGCCTCCAATACTACCGGATCATGGTTGAAGTGCAACATCGCAGCACGCATCCGCTCGAAAATGATGTTGGATCGCCCGACATCAATGCGCCAGAGACCGTCACTGATATCAAGTTTGTGGTCGAATACGATCCGAAGTTGGGTAGCATTGCTCGCCATCACAGTACCACGCAAAGGCACCTCCTGTAGGGGGTCAAAGCGTGACAGTAGGACTTGAATCCCGTTTCTGGTGCAGAGCAAAATGAGTACGACGATTGGACCGCCTGGAATGAACTATTTACTCGAATCTGTGCTCCGGCAGAATTATGCCTGGACCCAGGGTGAAGCACGCGATTGGATTCCGAAACTGCGGAGCCTCTACCCAAAATGCGTAGAGGTCCGTGATGGTGTAGCCTTCCTCGCGTAAACGAGGTAGCGACCAACTTGACAGACGGTGACGAAGGACTGATTCATCTTCCGCTTGTTCAGCGTCTAGCAGGGGTAAAAAACTGCGACAGTTCGGTGGTACCGCCGTGGAGTTACTCTATGGAATCATGAGCTTACTGAGCATGGTAAGCCTGGATCTCTTCGTATAATGGCTCGCCTGGCTGGACTTGGGTATACGAAGGGACGACGCGTTTCATGTATACTCTGGTGCCATCCCGCTTCCCTAGCGAATCGTGCCTGCGGTGATAGCGCGATGTGGCTCGCAGTCTCCAGTCAAAGCGAGTGGAGGGGGTGAGAGGTGAATTTTCAGAGAAGTAAACGTCTGTCGGAAGTTGATAGTGGGATGGCTTGCGGTGTGCAGCAGTAGAAGCATGACTGGTAGCCGAGGAAGAAAAACTCTGCGCACGACGTGGACGCGAGGCGTACACAGTAGGTTTAGTGTGTCTGCATAGGCTTCTGAAGTAGTTTCGGATGCCAATGAAAGTCGAATTCCGATGCGAAGCATTTGCTAGAGGACGCGCCGCGCGGAAGGGGACGAATGAAGAACGAGCATTATGCATAGAACGATAGAAATAGAGTATAGTGAGATATCGCCTTCTAGTCAAGACAACCGTCAGCGCAGAGTGATGATAATTTTAGAGGACGAGTCAGAACTGGTGCAAAGCGAGACGAGGAATATGGATTTTGAAAGGCGACACAGCCACATTTTGCAACCCCTACGCAGCAGCGCGATTTCTGACACTTGCAAAATTTACAGCAAACGCCTTTCCCGGATTTTTAGCAAGACAAGAACTAGGATTGCAAGGGCATCGCAGATGCTCTAGACCTACAACCCAAAAACACGACCAGACTAATCATGCTGACTCAATCATCTAGATGTGAGACAAAAGTAAAACAGCACCCCCGCCCAGAAGAGTAGCAGCGGCCACAGTCAACACTGTTCCCCCAGTGCTGAGCTTAACTTCAAGGGGACCATCCCAGCCCGGTGGGGTTGTCAAGGTGACAAGGGATGTCGGGACGGTCACATTGACTCCAGAGCATGCCGTTGCGTAAGCTTTTGCGGTGCATGAACATGAATGAAAGAAGGTATACCAACGTCGCAAGCTTACCTGTGAGTGCGGTAGTAGAACCAGCCCGGGGATCCGTGCTTGTGGCGAACTTGGCAACAAGATCGTTGAACATACATTGTTGGCAACTAGTGATTGCAGTGACCGTAGTTGTATCGCAAAGACACTGATCGTTGGTGCCACAACTCTGAAAAGAGACGCATGTGCGTGACATTACTGCATGGACTCGGAAGCAGGTACTTACGCTGATCATGGAGTTCGCACTGCTGCACTGCGTTTGGCACTGAAAGGTTCAGAGTTCTTTGGGATCCGATAAGCTAGCAGAGACTTGGCACTCACATCGGTCAGAAGATACGAGTCAGTAACATTGAGGAAGTCGCTAGCAGACACGCTGCCAAGGGTGCCGCCAACGTCGATGATCAACGCAAGCGCTGGGAGGTAAATCGACATCACTGAGGCCGGTCTCAGGGGCAAGAAACTGACCTTGACCAGCAAGCAAAAGGAACGAGAGAAGGCAGACAATCGAGCGCATGGTAGCTGGCGGTGGGTATCCTACCAGAGGACAAGGAGAAGGAGGAAAAGACCGTGGTGGTTAGGGAAAGAAGAGCAGCTCCCATCTCTGATCGGGTGGTTGTCTGGACTCCGCACCGGCGGCCAGGCATCGCATTACAGTAATATCGTGGAAGGGCAGACTGGTGACCAGTCCGTCTAAAAGAGGCAAGCGCAAGCTATCCGTCGGACTGGTCACCCAGTCTAGCAAAAGGGACCCCGTGCACTTTCTTACCGCACGGGGTCCATGTGAGGAACCGTGTCACGTGCTTACGTGTCAACGCGATTTGTTGATGTTGATGGGGCTCATACTTATTGGCCCTCATCCCAAACTACATCAAGTCCCAGTCATCGTCATTGGCCACAGCACGACCACGATGACAACAGCCGTCTACTCTGGCTCCCTCCAGCCCAAGAAGAAACTAGAGCTCAAGGAGATAGCCTTGGCTCTCCGTATCAGCGATTCTGGCACGAAGGAAGATCTCCAACAACGAATCCGAAAACATCTCGATGATAATCAGACCTCGATGGAGGATAATCCTACCTTCTCAGGCCTCTTTATTAAACGGAAGAGGGCCGTACAGCAAGTTGTCCGTGTGTGCGTCTCACTTGCTCGCTGTCGGTGCCTAGCTCATCTCCCACAGACGTTCCACTGCATCCCCTACCTCAGAATCGGTAGAGGTGGCATCAGAAAAGAAGTTGGCTAGTCCATCCTCCACTCGCTCTACACGTCGCAACCCTCCCCGCGTGGCCACCCCCGTGCCAGAGGCTCGGGAGGTGTCGATGATGCTCAAGAACGCTCCTATCTCACCGCCCGAGGAAGAGACCCTAGATGAACCTCCCGCACACACCCCACAGAAGGAGCGCATTATCATGTTTACGTCTACTCCGCGCAGCATTCTGCGCAACATTCCCAGGCCGTCCCTTGAGCTTGCTGACACCACATTCAAGACGCTGCAGACAGGTGCGAAACAGCATGCTCGCGTGTATTTGCTAGCTTCCAGATCTGTATGTCAATTTTGATCACATTTTGGCGCCATTAAGCCCTGTTCATGCTAGACACTCTCGAATTCCCTCAATATCTCGCTCATCACCGCTTTGTTCGAGTTACTCTATGTTTTATATCAAGTCATTCCGTGGAACTTTCTGGCGGTATGAACCTTTCCTTCTGCTTCTGTTTCGCTAGCTGATTCCACGTTAGATCCATTTCCCGAGAGTCGTTAACACTGGCGATTGGCAGCTCACGGTTCCTTATCCTCCCCTCGCGACTTTCCAGTCCACCGTGTTTTGGAGTGTTCTCTTCCATTGGTCAATACCTACTCTGATTATCCCAGCTCTTCTTGGCTCCGTCATTTCATTCCACCCCGCAAACGCCACTTCTGCACGCGTCCATCGCGTTCTTCCTCTGGACCCTCTCACGGCATCCATCTTACGTCTAGCTGCTCAGTTCGGGTACCCGTACAAAGCTCTCGATTCTACAATCGAAGGCATAGATGTTATTGGACCTCGTTGGCGGACCCTCAACGCCGCCGTTGGCGTTGCCTTTGCCTTTGCAGAAGCCATCTTTGTCGCACCGAGCGCGTTTGCCGAGTCTCGTGTACGTCAGAGAGGTGGTACACCACGACGAACTGTGACAGTCGAAGAGTGACTTCCCGGTAAACGTGCCCCTCCGCGTTATGTATGAGTCACTTCGTATGTCCTTGGTTCAAACGGTTGATTTTGAAGTTCCTCGAGAAGATCTAAGCCAGC
The DNA here is from genome assembly GCA_038092955.1 of Boletus pseudo-olivaceus. Classification (NCBI taxonomy): domain Eukaryota; kingdom Fungi; phylum Basidiomycota; class Agaricomycetes; order Boletales; family Boletaceae; genus Boletus; species Boletus pseudo-olivaceus. The sequence continues at coordinate 91,108 of JBBPRI010000053.1, forward strand.
CTTGGTTCTGTTTACGTTCTGGTACATGCTATTCGTTTGTCTCGTCCCCCCTTTTCGTTTTGTTTCGCTCTCGTGTGTATTTATGATTAGTTGTATTGCCTTACGAGTTAATGACGTCGGATATTCATATATTGTTTTTCTTTTTTTTTATATTTCCCTACCTCAGACCAGTGAAATTAAAAGATACCCACGTCGTCGTTGCCAGCCCAGCTGTTTCTCAGTGCACAGAAAAACCACGCCCTCGTAGTACAATATCAGGGACTGCAGTGCCTCGGGTTTAGCCGGCGGAGTTTCGTCTACATCTTGAACCTTAATCTTGTTTTACAAGCCATACATCCACACACGCCGCTTGTGCGTTCAACAGATTCCTCCTGATCAACATGGTACGTCCACATCGTTTCCCGCCTACCACCCAGTTTTCAATAACGGTACTCACTCGTATTCCCAGGATTCATCAAAAGCACCCGTCAAGCTTGCCAAAGTGATCAAGGTCATTACCATCTCTCAAACGACTTGTGCGATTCCACTGAAAAAAACATGTGGTTTTGGCCTTACTCCTCTAGGTCCTTGGACGAACTGGGTCCCGAGGTGGTGTCACCCAAGTACGCGTCGAGTTCATGGACGACACGACGCGCACGATCATTCGAAACGTCAAGGGCCCCGTTCGGGAAGAGGACATCCTTGCGTTGTTGGAAAGCGAGCGCGAAGCCCGGTAAGCGGTTTCGTTTCCTCCTCTTCTTTCCCCTGGGCTAGTGTCTTCTTGGAACTAATGAGACGTCGTCGACAGCCGCTTGCGATGAAAAGTACGAGATGCGGACCCAGCTGGGACCTTTGCATGTCGTTCTGTACGCACATACACACACTTTACGAGTTCGATGTGCTTGTGTGGCAACGTTTTAAAAGAACATGTCGTTTTTGCTAGCATCGTGTCTATGCATCTCTGTTTATGCTACGTGTGTGCACCAACTTCTGGAGCAATTTGCACAAATCTTCAATATTTGTTTGCAAACAACGCCCAGAGGCTGCCAAGCGATCCGACCAAGTAAATGCCATCCACAAGCTATATATCCCACTGGCAGCGACCATAGCTTTTGAGTGCCCAGAGGAAGCTGCTTGTTAGAGACATGTTGCTAGGAAGTACATTGCAATGCATACTGCTTCGGGAACTATAACAACTATGATATCAACAGCTGAAGCAAGAGAGCGTGAAGAGAGGAGATATGTATAGGACGGGAGAAGAGAGTACGGCACAATGAAGAACGAAGCCTGAACGTGACCAGAAACGCAAACAGAACACTTTAAACAGTCAACTAAACCATTACTTTAATCACTGCCAGTAGCCCTGTTGTTGCCTTGGCTGATACTGGTAAAAGTTGGCATCCGAGTTGCCCTGTGGGTACCCCACATGACCTTGTGGGCCTTGCGTGGCTTGTTGTCCTTGTTGGGCCTGTGGTCCGCCAGCGCCAGCGCTCGAGCCGAAGCGGTTGCCCCCGTAGAAACTACCTTGGGTGTGCGCTTGCTGAACACCGCGCCCCGACTGGGGTTGGCTAACACCTTGGCCGACACCAACACCTGCAGCGCCGTCTTTCACGCCAACGTTTTGAGAGTAGGGCTTGTATGCCGTCTCGGGGGACGTACCACCCGCGCGCTGGGCGAGCGAAGGGCCCGACGCGGCTGCGTTGCCCTGACCGAGACCCATAAAACTTTGGATAGCTTGTCCACCGTACAGCTGTGGGTGTTTACTGTACTCGCTCGACGTGAGGTTGTTCATTCCTGGTGCATGATTATGCTGTGGTGCATGGTGCTGATATCCGAGATCATCATAAGCCGAGGTTGGGTGGTGTTGTTGACCGTAAAGCCCACGACCATAATGGTCCGACTGAGGCTGCACCGAGCCGGGACCTTGCTTGCCTCCCGGTGACGGTGCAGCACCCTGAGTAGGAGGGCCAGGCTGGAACATGGTGGGGTACTTGACGAACGGCTGGGGAACACCGTAGCCTGAATTGTATGGGGTACCGTAGTACTGATTTTGTGGGTAAGGGTAGTAGTAGGGGACGGGAGGAGGGTAGCTTTGCTGGGGGCCCTGGCCGCCGGATGGTTGAGGTTGTGCGCCACCCTGGGGAGGAAGTTGAGAAGACTGGGCGTTTGAGGGCGGGAGGACTGTGTTTCCTGGGAGTTGTTGGGAGGCGGGAAGACCTTTGACATCATCATGACCGAGAACGTTGCGGCTTCCTCCGAATGCAGGTGATTGCGCATACGAGTCATAGAAGCCCTGAATAACCTCAGCCACGTGTTTGGAGAACAAACGAAGTACGTACCCTCTGACTATCACCATAGCCATAGTCATTGTTAGCGAACGCACCCAAATGCGATGCTTGAGAAGGATGTTGTTGTCCAATTTGACCAAAGATGTTGTAGTCCTGACCCTGTCCAGCGGGCGGGGTGGGGGTATGAAAGTAAGGTGCTTCCGCTTGCCGGAAGTACGCCGAATGGGCTGCGGAAGCTTGGGGCTGCGAGGGTTGGGCTGCGTGTTGAGATTGCTGGGCGGGATTCTGGGTGGCATCGAGATGAGTGGAAAGACCATGGTGGGTATATTGGTGGGTTGGGACTTGGTGCTGGGTCAAAGGTGCTTGCTGGTGGTGGTGGGAGAGGGATGGATGGATAGAAGCCTGAGGTTGTTGTTGAGAGAAGGCAGGGGAGCTCGAAATTATCGGCTGGCTGACAGAGGTTGAGATCGATGGATGCGAGATAGTGGATGTGAGGGTCGGTTGGGATTGAGGAACGGAAGCAGGTGCAGGTGCGGGAGCTGGGGCCGGTGCAGGTGCAGGTGCAGGTGCAGGCACAGGTGCGGCCTGCTGTTGAGGTGCGGTTTGAGACGGTGCAGTGGTAGATGGAACTGGGGACGTGGCCACGGGTGACTCCTGGGCGGATGCCTGCGCATGAGGTAATGGTTGAATAGGGTGCTGGGGCGACTGCTTTGCCTTAATTAAAGCTGGTTCCGAGACTGGCGCGGGCTCAGTCCTGCCGATACCAATCAGCCAAGATATCAATCAAGTAAAGAATGACTCACGGGGATGGCTCGATCACATCACCACCGAGGCTCAAACTACCGAATTGCATACCAACTTTCTCGAGTCCTGGGTTGAAACTCGAGGTAGGCATGACGACAGCCTGGTCGATTGCCTTGTACTTGTTCGCACTACGATGCGAAGCAGCAGACGACCGTGGAGGGACAGACACTGGGGACTTTGATGGTGCTGGGGCAGCAACCGGCTCTTCTGCTGGCTGTTGAGGAGCTGTGACCGGTTCTGAAGGTACGGGTACAGGAATCTCATCTGCAGATTCCTCTTGAGGCAGAGGGGCGGGAGTTTCATCCTGGACATCTGGTTGGGTCTGCACCGGGGAGGACCAAGCAGCTTCGGGAGGAGGTTTGACCTGTTGCTCATCATCCCAAGTAGGGGGTTGTACGGTTATTGGATCCTCCCAACCATCGTCTATTAGGTCTGAATCACCATTGGCGAGTGATGCCGGGGCGGGTTCAGCTGGTTCAGGTACTGAAGGAGGGATGCGTGGAGCCACTGGAGGTTGTGGTGCAACGACTGGTTTTTCTTGTGGCCTGTGAAGGATATATGAGGTGGTGCTGCTGGGGAAGAAAAGAAACTTGATACCGTGCAATTTGAGCCCAAGAAAGTTTCGACGTTGCTGGTAGCTTCGTGGGTCTTGGGGCAGCTGATATTGAGGTAGTTGATGTGGGAGGCGCAGATGTCGAGTGGTCTTGTGCACCCCAAGGGCTGACACCCCATGAGGAGGGCGTCGAAGAGGAGTGGACAGTAAGGGAGGAGTCTGAGGCAGGAAGCTCTGCAGTAGGATTGGGATCAGGAGTGCCTTGGGGTGCTGATGAGATGCCATTTAACGAGTCAGGTTTGTCGGGATTGACTGGGTCGGAAAAGTCCTCGACGGGCAGCTTGTCCATGGAATCGGGAACGGGTGAAGACGTTTTTCCGGTATGTGGGGGGCGTGAGGCGTGGCCATTCACCCCAGACCCACCTCGTGCTGAACCGCGACCGCGGGTACCTCTTGTCGGACCACCACGACCGCCGCGACCACCGCGACCGCCGCGCGAGTCAGTACGATCACGAGAAATGGGATGGTCCTTTGGGCTTGGGTGGGAGGTTGTGGGTAGTTTTTTGTCTTTTTTGCTTTTCACGGACCCCCACTGTTCTGCATGACCTGTGATAGCGATTGAGAGGCAGAGAGCAAGAAAAAAAAGGGAAAGACGGACCTTCGCTGATTCTCTGTGCTGCGAGCTGGACGTCGCCGGCGACCTCGAAGAGGAGGGACTGGAGGTCTGGAAGGAAGGATGAGCTGGGACGCGGGAAGGAGGACGAGGACGTGCCTTCGATGGAGAAGTCAGGAAAGAATTCCTGGAGTTGGCCTACTTGGGCGCGGTATTTGAAGTCGCCTCCTGGCTGAGCTGGCTGCTGCTGGAATCGAAACGCTGCGGGTTTGTACGACATGTTGCAATGGACACTTTGAACGGATTTGCTCGGGCTGCTCGTCCTTCTACCAGTGGAGTTTCAATTTTACACACGACCCCCCCGCGAAAATGAAATTAAGTAACCCCCCATTTTACAATCACTGTTGCCTCCATCGAGATGTCCTTCCAACGCGCCCAGCCACCCATGCAGCCAGACATTCTCCTCGACGCCCACACCGACGACAACGACGACAGCGACCTCCTCGTCGCCCTCTCTCCCGTCAATGACTTCACTCTCCACATCGACGGCGAGTCCGACGATTTCGCGCGCGCCCTCGCCGACCTCGCCAAGCTGCGCGCCAGTGTGCAGAACAATCTCCGTCTCCGCCCCATACGCTCTTTCTCCGCGCTCCCAAAGCTCTCCTCCCCCGTGCACGCCCCGCCCACCCCATCCCCCGTCTACTACACCCCCGACGACAACCGCTTCCCCGTAGACTTCCCCGACCGTGCCATCCCTGCCTCTGCCTGGCGTCCGGACGTCTTCTCCGCCCGTCTCGCCGCGCCCAAGCGCCCCATCGTCGTCGACACGCGTCCCCTTGCCGCCTACCACGCTTCCTACCTCATCGACAGCGTAAATATCGCCATCCCATCACTCATCCTCAAGCGATGTCGCAAACCAGGCAGCGGCTTCCAGTCTCTTGCCGCTCTCCGCCAATTCATCACCTCAGACCAGGGCAAGCATCGCTGGGACGCCCTTCCATCCTCTTCCTCCTGGGACGGCGACGTCGTCATCGTACACGGTGAGGAAACAGACGACTCTGAAATTGACAACCTCCAGGTCACCGCGTGGGCCCTCCTCTCCGTCATATCGTCTTTCCTCGGTCAGGGTCGCGTCCATTACTTGCGGGGCGGCATAGCAGCTGCACAATCCCATCTGGGTCTTCGAGATTTCCTGGTTACACAATCCCTCCATCCTCCAGATCCCGACGGTCTAGAACCACCGCCGAAGAGCGCAAAGAGCAAAGGCCTCTTCCACCTCAATACCTCTGCCCCAACCCAAACCCATTTCGAAATCGATCAACCCATGCCGTCACCGTTGCCGATCATGCCGACGACAACTTCGGATCAACTAAACGACACTAACGGTTCCCCTCCACCATCACAATTCTCATTCCGTCGCCCCGCACCCCCACGACGTCCAAGCGCGCCAAATCTTACGCGTATAATCACAAACGGAGGCGGCGAACAACAACTTTCTCTTCCCCGTCTCCACATCCGCACTACCCCCACACGCTCGGCGACACTCCCCATTACCCCCTCACAACTCTCAGCGAGCCCCAATGGCAACACGCTCTATCTCCCTCCACAGTCTCCCTCCCACCTCAATCTCTTACATTCAAACCACACGCCCCCGGCGCCATCGCCGCGCTGGACAACCAGCCCAGCCGACTTCCTCCCACCTCCATCTCCCAGATTCGCCCGTCCAACACCACCCCGCACACCAGACACACCGTTGTGTATACCTCCTCCCACGCCATCACCAAGTACGGCACGGCCAGATGACCCCCAGACAGTTTCAGCAGAGGGCGAGTTCCCGACTTTCACCGTCTCGATGATCCTTCCAAACTTCTTGTATCTCGGCCCAGAGATGACCCTGCCAGAGCACGTACAGGAACTCAAGTCGCTCGGGATCAAAAGGATACTGAACATTGCAGCAGAGTGTGATGACGATCACGGGCTCAATCTGAGAGAGAATTTCGAGCGGTATGTGAGAATCCCGATGAGGGATACAGTCGAAGAGGATCAAATTACCAGAGGACTGAAGGAGGCTTGTGAGATACTAGGTAGGGCGTCCTTTGCGCTTTCTTTTTTTAATCGGAATTGTGCATTCGATCATTCCGTTCCCCCCAACCCGTATTTTTGACTCGTTTCTTTTTTGTAAAGATGAGGCAAGTCTGTTTGGAACAAGCACCTACGTGCATTGCAAAGCGGGCAAGTCGCGTTCTGTGACCGCCGTGATGGCCTACCTCATTCATGCGAATCACTGGACGCTCTCGCGTGCCTATGCCTTTGTTCTTGAACGCCGCAAGGGCATCTCTCCGAACATTGGGTTCGTCTCGGAACTGATGACCTTTGAGGAACAAGAACTCGGCGGGAAATCGGTCGGCGTTGTGCCTGTCAGCCCAGGGCAGGGAGACAGCGGAGGAGATCCACAAACCAACTATGCATACGCCGCGCAGAGTCGGAGACCGGGTCACACACGCGAGAGTTTACCTCCGATGTTTACAGTGCAAGATCCGGACGATGTGGGGGAGGTCGCCGTGGGTCAGGATGTGGAGATCAAGGATAAAGAGGGACGTTATCGACACATGCGCAGGGCGCCAGTCGACGAGAATACACTTCAACCGATGCGGAGGGTGAGCAAGGCTGGACTTGAGAGCGCATTTTAGCGTGTAGCTATACCCATTTTCATACTATAGTTTTACCTGCTGATACAGCGCACAAAATGTTGTAAAGAGGGACTTTCCCTAGCAAAGCATATTGAGGAGGTTTGCATCTCATCTGATTCAAACGTGACTGACGGGTATGCTACGACTGGGAATAGACATGGGGAATCACTGGGTGGACAAGATCATCTAGTGCCAGTATGGGTACGACGCATTCATAGGTTGCCATAGACCACCTCGCCATCTATGACTGTCGCCTTCACTTTCGTAGCCAGGATCTCTGAAACTGGTACGGTCATAATATCCCGATCCAGAACCACAAAGTCTGCCTTCTTGCCTATCGAGAGCGAACCTAGTCTATCCTCCACAAACGCTGCGTAGGCAGCATCCAGAGTCATTCCTTTCAAGGCTTGGGTCCGTGTCAGACGTTCTGACGGGTACCTGGAACGAATTACGGATCGGTGAGCCAGTCAATAAACTACATACGGCGGGTCGCACCATCCTTGTGATCCACGCGGGGAGTCTCCAGAAGGGGAGAGACGAGATACGGCGGCGTAGAATCCCAACAATGGGTTGATGCCTTCGACAGGAAAATCGGACCCGAGAGGTAAAACCCCTGTGTTGGATGTTCTTGGCCAGATGATAAACATTCAAGATCAGTATATGGGCCGTAAAAAATCGAACACACCGGATCATCGTCTGATATGCGTACGCTCCTTCAATTCTTACTGGGCCCTGGAGTTCTCATTCAGAAAAAAACGGTGACCGAGTATGATGGTAGTTACCAAACGTCGTTCTGCATACCACATATCGCTCGTTCTGTAATAATGAAGGTTGCATCACTGATTAGAGGGTGAACTAAGTATGTGACGAACTCACGCATGCGTGGGCTGAACACTCGGTATCACTGCTTGTATCTCAGTTTCCCAATTACCAGGAAGGAAAAGCAAGACACACCTTGAAGCCGTCCAACTCGCTCTAGGTCGTCAAGGGTCATAATTTGCGCATGTTCGATGCGCGGACGTCGTTCAGCTGCACTTCCATATTCCGAATGAGATAGGATATCTTCAAAGATGTCGAGTACAATGTGATTGGCACGGTCACCTATACAGTGAATATTCTATGCATATGTTTGGTTATCGAAGACACGAAGAGCACAAGATACATTGAATACACACCACTTGCCAACCGTCTTCCCAGAATTGTTTCACAAGAGTTAACAACGTGTGGGGTTGTACGCGCATGAGTCCGTCACTTGATGGGTTGTCCGAGTACTGTTCTGAATCAAAACCGAGTTCCAGGATCGAGAACGATACGAACCGGTTCTAATAGAGCTGCTCCAAAGGAGCCAAGTGCGCCTTTAATTGTGTGAGTCGCACAAGTCTGGAAGACGTTCGGGGTGACAAACCGTCGGTGAAAAGCTTGACGCTACGAAGATTGAGACGCTCTGCGATGCCGTAGTCAATGAGGCGAGTTAAATTTTTACCCCAATATTCATCGGATTCAATGTGACCCATGAGGTAGAGCCGGAGCTACGGGGATTCCAATATATACGAACTTGGGCGAACAATGCACGCACAGGAAGTTTCCGACTTGAGGCATATCTTGACGGAAATCAGTCCGCGTTAGTGTGGATAGTCCAAGAACATACTCCTGATAAAATTTGATCTCATGGGGTTCTGTCGCGGCATCGTGGATAGAGGTCAAGCCCACGGCGTGGGCATCTTTCACAGCCCTGTCAAAGTAGTCACGTAACTGGATTTTCGTTGGGGCTGGAACTGGCACAATGGCCATTGCGGTGTCCACGAAAATTCCTGGATTTCATGAGTGGGTTCGATTCACAAAGGTGTGAACAGTTTACCTGTTGGCTTTCCAGACGAGTCACGGACGATCAAGCCACCGTCAACCTCGTTAGGTAGCTCACCCATCAACTGCAGCACACGGCTGGAAACCCATGCCGCATGCACATCAACACGATCTAGGTAGATTCGACGACCCCTAAGGAGAGATTCCGAGTCAAAGTCGTCCTATAATCGTTCAGACAGGGAAAAGTCTGATGAAGAAAGGTACAGACAGCAGTGGGATACTGGGGATCTGACCACAGATTTTGGTCCCATCCCATACCCACGATCCAGCGGGATGGATCGGCTAGAATGTCGGGGTGTGACTTGACATGGTGAACGACTCGCTGCAATACCTCTATACTCAGTGAGCTTGGGTCGCGGGCCACGAGAAACTCGAGCGAATACCTTGTTTTGATTTGCAACCGGTAAGGTCAAGGTTCATCGCAGCGCCGTATTGCAACACGTGAGCATGGGCGTCTGTCAACGGTCGGCGTCGCACTCGGTCTGGAGTACATCAAGGGCCCTACCTGTGAGGCCAGGAACAACGATGTTGTTGTGTTCCAAGAATGAAATGGGTAGCGAGGGCTGCCAAAAGTTGAGTGGCCATGGGACTTGAAAGTTGGCGAAATTCCTGGGTATATGGCGCCTGCGCCACCGCGCTTTGATGTCCACTGCATCGCGGCATCCTGTCAGAGAGTAGGGGAACGGGAACGGAATGGTGCCCACCAAGGTCCCCAACATCTGCAATGGTGGTGTTGTTTACGACGATGCACTCGACATTAGGGTGCGCAGTATCGACTGTGTATATTTTGCGGCCTGGGGAGCAGAGGGCATAGTGCTGTGAGGGAGGAGCACGGCTCACCGCCAGCACCACACCAAAAGTGAGCAGGAAGGCGACAAGTGCTCTAAAACGGAAGCGGTGCGGACTCGGTGACGGGGGTTCAGTGGGAGGAGGTGGCTGTTTCGGGTTGGCCATGGTGCGTAGGAGAGCACGTGCGTATATGGCGTTAAATCTGCACATTTATTCCCACCGCGATTTACATAGCCTCGCCGCGGTTTATGTATCCCCATCGCGGTTTATGTGGTCCCATCGCGGTTTATGTGTCCCCCGTCGCGGTTTGTGT
>JBBPRI010000054.1:0-100715 GCA_038092955.1 Boletus pseudo-olivaceus
GGGTTCAGTATTCGTGACGCGCAGAGCAAAAGGGCTGTTGCAAAGTAGGTGATGTTTCCACTGTCTTGCTTGTCCGCTGACAGGCTTGAAAAAAATAAACATGAAAATAAACAGCAAAGCTTCGAGGCTCGCGTTATTCCAGTCCAGAAATGATAGACGACATCATGAACACGTTCGACCAAACGACGAAGCTCCTTATATGTAATGCCGAACAACCGGCCTACATCAAGGTGGGCAGTCTCCGCGAGAACGATTCGGCCCATGACATTAAGGCCGGAAAATTGAGACTTTCGGGGTAAGATCACTGTCTGACACTGACAGATTGCTTGTGATGACCAATTGCTGTGGCTCTAGGCAAGAAGTCACCAAGCTTTTCGACGATTCCATCAGTGCTGTCATCAGTGCATTCGAACAGCAACGCAGCCATGCGACCATGCCCATCACCGTGGGTGCCACTCTCCGCGTCTGGATATGACAGGATCTATATTTATACTTCTAGATGGCGTTCCTTATCGGTGGGTTCGGAGCGAGCGATTGGTTCTGGTCACAACTCCAGTCGTATTTCAAGTCCCAAGACATCGAGCTTTCCCGTCCGAGTAAAGTGTACGTACGCGTTTTGTCCGGGAATGGGAGGAGTTTCATTGACAGTATATAGTCATAAAGCGGTCCCCGATGGCGCCCTTTCGTTCCTTGTCGATCATCTGGTGAAGTCGCGCGTTGCACGTGCTACGTACGGCACGTCGTGTGCAGCCTTGGTCGACATGTCCAATCCCGAGCATCTTTCCAGGACACAAACCTGGGGTTTGAGTGCAGTTGGACTGCCTATTGTCCCGAATTTATTTCAAGGAATTCTCTCCAAGGTTGGTTTCTGATCGTTCGTCGAGTGACATTTGATGCCGACACAACAATGTTCTTGCAGGGTGTTCAAGTCAGTGAACTAAAGGAATTCCGTCATTCGTTTTGCTTGCTTAGAGCGAGTCAATCAAACTTTGGTGGTGAGGTGATGTCCATCTTATGTTATCGGGGCGCTTTGTCGGATCCGCAGTGGATTGATCGTGACAAAGGCAAGTTGCTCGCCATCCCTGTAACCATCTTCTGAATTGATAATATTAGAGTCCTTCTCGACTCTATGCACCGTTCGTTTTGATCTAGAGGAGGTAGCAAAAACTTTGACCCCGCAGAGAAGGGTGTTTGGGCCTGCGGGCTTTTACTATCGTGTTACCTTTGATGTGATTATTTCATTCGGGGGCACGGAATTCAGTGCGCAAGTCGCTTGGCAGGAGGATGTGAGTCGCCAGGAACTAATTTCTCTTAGCGTTTTCTGATGTCATCATTTTTTCAGGGCGTCGAGAAGAGGTGAGCCACGCTCCAGTGACTTTCGCGTTTTTTTGGATCCCGTCTGACTCCTGCGACAGGAGTCCTGCGACAATAATATACGATGAAAACTGAAGGTCGTCGTGTTCATTATGCCCTTCCGGTCATGCTTGGTGCTGGTGCCCAGCCATGCGCACTCGTTACCACGGGCCCGCTTGTCTGGGCATTGCACAGTTGTTGACTAATGTTCTGAATATCATCACTTGATGGATAATAGTAGCTCTTCTCGGTGATCTCATACAACTGCCTGCCTCATCTTAGTGAGGGGTAGCGCTCGTGAGTGACACCGCAAAGTTTCTAGTTTCCAATTGGCATGCTCCCGGAAAAAGAGTCCCCTCATTATTAACAAAAGCCAACTACCAAGTCTTGGGTCTTTGGCTCCGCGGTAAATGACCACATGCTCAGCTTGATATCCCCGAACCCATGTTGATCTGCCAACGCGGACTGGGTGGACCCCACGTCTTTGGTCTTCCAGGAAATTTTTCGTCGCACTACTGTGTTGCAGCAACGTTTCCTGGAAGAACGACCTGCAGGACGCTTGCACTCTCACCCTCCTTCGAGTGCCTGACCCGGAACACGACCTGGTCCCGGTCTGGCTTAGACTTGGGCAGCCTGGAACACGTTGTATGAGAGACCATCAAGACTGACGCCTCGGCGCTCTACACCGACTACGCAGCCCAGTGCCAGTGGCTATTTGCGAACATCTCGGGATCCCGCGAACGTTGTCGGATTCAACTACGATGCAGACACCACTCTTGGTGTCGGCGTGGCGACCGCCTCATCGTTCGTTCTCTCCTGCGTCTTCACCGACTCGACTGCCACAAACCGGTTCTCTCAGGCGATGGAGTCGAAGATCGCTGGCGGTATCGGATCGTACGCCGCGGCGTGACACACAACTTTCGTCCGGTTGGTAACATAAGCCGCATTCGGTTGCATCACATCGGACGTTGGTTGAGATTGTGTTTGCACGTCGCAGACGACCGGTGGTGTGAACCGGAAGCCTCACCGTTGAGTCCGTCCTGGAACGGTCGCTCTTCGTGAGATTCGTCACGCGATACCAAAAGTCGACCGGGTTGTTGATTCGGAAGTTGCCCTTCCAAGTTGCGTTTTTGTTCGTGAAATCGCGCGGGACTTCAAGGTTAGTGTGTGGTTTTTTATCTGCAATGGGTGGTATGGTTACGGGCGATTGACAGACTGACCTGCGTTTCCAATCGTCTGCCGTGATGGCGCTGCAGGAGGCTGCCGGAGGCTGCAGGGGCTTGTTTTTCTCGTTGTTTGAAGACACCGACCTTGCCGTCATCCGACATGCCAGGCGTGTTACGATCCAACCATAAGGATCTTACTCTTGCAAGGCGGCTACGTGGGGAGCGCTCGTAAACTCTGGAGCCATCTGGTTCTGGGTTACTTCGGACGTATTCTACTGTATTCTAATCCTACCCGTCTCGCACAACTGAAGTGATATCATTCTGAGCTACGAAAGCGACTTGAGAGCATTGGAGGTCGTGAGTAGAAAATGATACGCTTGAGATTGAATGCGTGTCATTGATTAGTCCATTAGCTACAGTGGATGTGTTAGATTACAAGTCCTTTACAACAACATGGTTGCCACAACCACTCCGCACGCTACCATAAGGGCGTTGAATGTCGAACTCGACGTCCGAGGTGCCCCACTCGTGGTATTGCCAGTCGTCGCAGTTACGCTCGTCGAGATAGAACCAACCGTGGCCGATGGGGGCTGCGCATTCACCCCATTCATACCCAGCGCGGTCGCAGAAAGTGCCGCAAACCCGACCGAAGCAGGGTTATATCTAAACACCGAATACACGTTTTTCTGCGTACGCCCGATCAGTCAAACCGAAACGGGTGATGGGGAACAGGCTCGAGAAAAGTTGCGTACGAGGAACGTGTCACCGATGATCCAACTCGGAGCGTTGCCATTGGTGTTGATGTCAAAGAACGCGCCGACACATTGGGTGGGACTAAGTTGGACGAGCTGAAAGTCGGCTGTGCTCACTGGCCAACTCGGTCCACCGAATGACAATGCGACGTTGACTCTGGTGTTGCACGCTATCGACGCACAACTAAATATAGACCTTTGTCGATGCGTGACAAACGTACGATATATCCAAAAGCCTTCCCAGCTCCCGCTGCCAGGTTGGGAGCCGGGAATCTGTGCGTAAATGTTCTGAATCACGCTGGAAGGACCGCCAACAAGCGTAGTTCCCGTATCGATTGCAGCGTAGGATGCAGATCCCGAAGGAAGCGAGACGCTGTTCCCTTGAACAGTTAAACCTACAAGGCCGAATTCAACAATGACGTCATTATGAAATCGCAGTAAAATGCTCACTGGAGAGAGAGAGAACCCAAAAGCTTGGTGTCGTGACTAAATTTTGATAGTCGATGTTGCCAGTGTATAGGCTCGAGTTAAGGAACCCTACACATTGGGGAGTCAGATTATCATAACAAGTACGAAGGAATTTCAATCCACCCATCGTGAAGCTCCCTCCTGGCTCCAACGGCCGAGCAGTCGAATCATTGAGGAAACTAAGAATGGCATTGTGAATACGTTCAACGTAGATCAAACGGAGCACGTACCGCGTGAGTTGAAAGCCCATCACAGGTTGTGACCAAGCACCTTTGCTGGCCAACGTTTGCCAAAACGGAGGTTGTCCTGAAGAAGCGATGGTCTGCCAACCCAAACCCAGCAACCCAGATACCGGACTCGACAACAGACCCTGCGAAACCCGTGTAACGGCAGCAAAGGCCTGATTGTTGACCGAAAATCCGGCCATCTGGACAACATCCGAAACAAGAGTGCCGGCAGCTTGGCCACTCCCGTAGGTGATCGAGAAGGGCTGGGAGAGGTTCTGGAAGGTCGACGATGACGCGAGATTGTAGGAAGAGTCGCCGGAGCAACCTGAATTACAATTCACGTCTGCCACCCATAAATCTCTGGTTGATAGGAAATGTGAGACGACGACATAAATAGGGGTAAACCCGACTGACGATGAGCCAGTGTCGAGAACGACATAAAACGGAATGGGTGGTGTTCCGATTGCAAGGGAACCAAAGTAACTGAACAGAAAACGTCAGCAACAAGGGATGAACCTAATACAACCTCCTACCTTGCGTCGGATTCCTGGTTGGTCATTCTACGGAACGACATGTCAGAGTGTTTCGACAATCGGAAGGTAGACCCTACAGATTAGTGCCTTCGCTCCTCTTCGAAGGCAGAGAGCCACCGTATTTAACTTTGAGCGCTTCACGCTCATTCTGGGCCCAAACGCCCCAATCTTCGACACTGCGAACAGGCAGTTGCCTTCTGTTGAGGGTGATGGTCTGACCGACAGTTTGCGACGGATCGGGAGTTGCGACAGCAATTTGGAGAGAGTACAGCAAACCTGCAAGGACGAGCAATGTTGAGGAAAACATTGTGTGTCTTGTGCGTCGAGAGGAACAGAATAGGAGAACGATTTGTCGAAAGGAGTATTGGGAATCAGGTAGGGGCTTCAAGGGGTTCTTAATCATGTGAGAGCTCGCGCAGCGAGTATAGAATAACGACTGCGGAGCTCAGCGAGACGCTTGATATAATCCTTGTGTTCTAAGACCAATTTCCAAGACAATCCGAACTGGCTGTGCGCCGAGTATAGTCACATGTGGTCCGTTTGCTAATGGTTAGCTTGGCTCGCGTTTAGGAGACTTGGTCGACATGGAAATAACCGACCAAAGTCTATGGTTTGTTGTGAGTGGGACATTGTGGTAGTGACGGTCGAATTGGGAAACAATATGGTAGAACACCCATTTGGTATGGATCTACCTGATCATTCCACGTGCCTCGACCAAAACGCTGCGCACAAGATCCGCCAACCATCCTAGTCACAGTTAGTCCAAACACTTCCGCCCAGCCCATACGACAAAGTGCGCGTCCAGCAAGCCTTGGACTCGCGTGATCTCCCACCTCCCGCTGGTAGCTCGTTTCAGCCACAGATCCAAGAACTCCCGTAGCACATCCTCCTGTCTCAGCTCCGCCACCACGAAAACCCATGTTCGTCCGGCAGTCGAGACTATATCTATGGTGTTAACGAGGGCAGGAAGGAGTGAGGGGTTATATATGCAGTCAACCGCGAAAACCACATCCCATGCACCGTGGTCGGTGGATTCGAGCTCCGAGGCTGAGGTGACCTTCGGTACCGGACAATAACGTGCCCGCGTTGTGCCGGATGGAAGAGAAGCGAGCGTGAGCCAATCTAATTCCTCGATGGTGACGTTAGGCTTTGGGTTGCTAAATGGTCCGTCACGCCATCCGGGGGAGTTCAGTGAAATGTTCTTTTGAATGAGCGGCAGGAGGGGTCCGATGTCGGTGATGGTATAAGTGTGGAACAGGGGTGCCAGCGCAAGACCGAGAAGTCCCGTTCCTGCTCTTGGTGCGGAAAACACCTTTAATTGGAAGAATAACCACTCTTACGAACGGTCATGCTAACCCTAGTTCGAGGCAGCGAGATTCTGCCAACCTGTCTCGCTTGAACACAGGTAGTTCGGGAGGGAAGAAATGTTGTTGTAGGACAGCCTTTGCTAGTTCTGTGCTTTTTTTGAGAGATTAATACACGTGCATGGATCAATGTGATAGGCTGACTGACAGCAATATCGCAAGTCTCACCTTGCTCGCCAGACCACGCTGCCCGTATCCCCACGTCTACTGCGCAGTGCGGTTGGGTCCTGTGCGATCTCAATCACGACTACCCGCGTCGAGCTTTCCTCTGGAGCTTTCTTTCGCGGCTGTCTTGACCTCTTCGTGGGCTGCGGCAGGCTGTGAGCCGAAGAAGATGGTCGAAGCTCAAGCTGGATAGTCAGGGTATTTTTCCGTGAATCGAGGTGGCCTAGTCCACGGTAACCATCCGGGCCAACGAGATCCGTTTTCGTCTGGTTGAGCGCCGAGTATAGGAGGAAGATCTTGGGAAATGAAATGTTAGCGTCGAGGATTGTGATGAGGTGAGAGAACGGCTCGAAGGGTACCTCTTCATCAGCATCAGTGACTGGGGAACTGTCAATAGGAAGGTTGACGAGAGGCTCCATCTTGCATGATCCCAACAATGACTATGAACGAAAGCGCGTAGGTAACCCTAACCCGACTTCGGGGTTGCGTGGGACTGCCCCTGAGGCCTTTTGCCCAGATGGAGATCGTTGGCGGTCACAAATCTCTTGGTTTGCGTTGTCCACTCGAGTCACCGGCAATCTCCCACCGGGTATCGTTATCGATCGTGAAGCTCTCGCTGATTCATGTTTCGTTTCCAGGGACCTTTTTTTTTTTCCCATGTTATCTCTCACAGCAGCTCGGTGAGGACATTTTGCGACGGTATTTTTGGAAGACCCGACTCACGTCTCAACAGCACTCATTCTGACTTATCTGGACGCTAGCGCTGATCGACATGCCCCAGATAACGGACGAGGAGACACTGCCACTTCTAGGAGACCGATCTCAAAACACTCAGCAAACTATTCCAAAAAAGCAGAGAACGCCCCTTCCTTGGCGTCAATTCTCAATATTATTGTTGGTTCAAATCTCAGAACCATTAACTTCTCAGGTTATAGCACCGTTCCTCCCCCAGGTACGAGTTCGACACTGTACATTCCTCACACATGCTTAGAGTCGCGTCTGCTCCTCATGTAGTTGATCAGGGACATTGGTATTACTGGTGGCAAAGACTCTCGTGTTGGGTACTATGTTGGACTTGTGGTTCGTAGCCCTTGCGCCCTATCAACATCCTCCCTTCGAGTTCTCAAATTGCGGATGCTAGCATTCGTTATTCTATTTAACCGAGGCATGCACAATATTTCATTGGAGTCGTTTGTCAGATCAAATCGGTCGCAGACCCGTGCTTTTGATGGGGCTCTTCGGACTATCGGCGTCGATGTGGTGCTTCGGGTTGTCTAAAACGTTCTGGAGTCTCATAGTCAGGTAGGAACATGTTTGGCATACCTTACTTTCTGAAGGTTGACGAAACACTTAAAGTCGGTGTCTTAATGGAGCCCTGAATGGGAACATTGGTGTAATGAAAAGCATGACGATCGAGATCACGGATTCTACGAATATCGCCCAGGCATATGGTATTTTGCCAATTACTTGGTCCTTTGGTACGACAATGGGGTTTGTTTTCCTTATATACTGCGTTTCCATACTTTCGTGCTAAGCAAGCACCAAGGCCACTGATCGGCGGCTCTCTGGCTAGCCCTGCCGAAAGATTCCCGGACATCTTTGGTGGTTCTGCATTTCTCAAAGAATACCCGTACTTCCTGCCCTGTTCAGTCTCGGCGACGGTCTCAGCACTTTCATGGCTCATCACCTTTATGTTCATGACAGAGGTCCGTCGATTGGTCTGAATCAGTAAGAGTGATACTTACTGCTTGCATTCAGACCACGAAACCACAAATGACACTGAGGCAATACCTTTTTGGTGGAACGACCAAGGACGATAAAGCAAAGTCCGATCCACAGATCAATGAAGTCCTACGTGACGGTCCAGCACCAGAAACAATTGATAAGCAGCTACCCTTCCGCGCCCTGCTCGTTCGCCCAGTTCTAATAGCAGCTGGCTCCTATGCTACGTTCTCCCTTTTCGATATCGCCTTTCGTGCAGTAATCCCAGTCTTCTACACGATGCCCATTGAAATGGGTGGTCTCAATCTTGATCCACCCGCAATTGGGACCATCTTGGCGCTTTTTGGGGTGTCAGGTGGTATCATTCAATGGATATTCTTCGCTCCCATGCACGACTGGCTTGGCGCCAAACCCATGTTCTTGGCGACAGCTTCTTTGTCCTTGCCTATAATAGCACTGTTCCCGGCGATTAATTCCGCGGCACGGGTATACGGTCTGAGCTACTTCGTTTGGTTCCTTGTAGGATTCCAATTGACCTTGTGTATATTCGCGGGTTTTGCTTTCGGTGAGCCGGCTCGTTATGACGAGATGGTCAATCTGATGACCCACGTTCAATCAGGGATCACGTTCATATATATAAGTGCTGCTGCACCGAACAAGGCGTCGATTGGCGCAACGTATGGCGTTGCGCAGATGATCGTCTCTCTCATGCGTGCTGTCGGTCCTGCAGCCGTTAACTCTGCATTTTCACTCAGTATCGAGACAAATATCATGGGAGGTTATTTGGCCTACTGGGTGATGGTGGCCATGGTCGGATTGACGCTGTGGGTGGGTACCTTGTTACCGAGAAAACCGTGGAATGAATAGAGTAACTAGGTCGCTCGAAAGTGGTACATAAGTCGACAGGAGTTATTTGTACATATTTGGTCATTCAATTATTCAGACTCAGCCTACACTATTCCTGCGGGTTGTTTCTGTCAGCGTCCAACGACTCTCTCTGCAACCACCACCATCACCGCCTGTCATGTCTGGCTCACCAAGACTCGTCGACTCTTTCACCGCGCCGAAGGAGATTCTCCAGGAATTCGCAGACCTTGCAGAGGAGGAAAACGCTGACCCCTTCGCCGAAACAGCCTCGAAACGCCAAATTGCGTCGAGGCAATCGGATTATCACCATCGTCGCTTCAACCGAGTCGCACAAGAAAGTGCGGATGCGTTCAAACATGTTGAGGAAGGCACGGAGGTCGAGGGGGGGTACAAGGATGCGATGAGGTTGGCTCGTTTGGAGCAGGAGGAGGTACGTGTACGGAGGGCGATTGAGGAGAAGGATAGGCGAGAGAGAGAAGAGGGAAAGATGAAAATGGACTTGGACAAGACACCTCCAGCTTCTGAGCTTCAAGACGTCGCTATGGAGCTTGCTGCTGCCAAAGAGCTCGCCGAGGCTAGGGACCGGGACCGGGAAGCACTGGGAGCAAAGCGCAAACGGAGATGGGACATACCGGAGCCTGCGGATGAGAACGTAGATCCTAATAAGATGGATGTGAAAGAAGAGCCGTCTGTGTCGAAGAAACGGCGGTCTCGTTGGGATGCTGCGCCCACGGAGAATGCTGCCTCCGTCACTGAAACTCCCAAACGCTCGCGTTGGGACCAAGCTGCTATCATCCCCGATGCGCCTATGACACAGATCATCATGAATGCCCCGGGTATTATGCACGAGGACAAGCACAACCGCTACCTCACGGATGAAGAACTGGACGCTATTCTGCCGGCCACAGGGTACGTCATTGTTACTCCTCCGCCAGGCTATGCGCCGATGGTTACCCCCCGCAAGTTGATGGTGACGCCTATTACTGAAGTCGGGGGTTTCCATATACAAGAGTCGTCTGACGCCGCTGCCATTGCGGCGGCTGCGGGTCTCGCACCTGAGCTGCCTACTGAGATTCCAGGAGTTGGAAATCTTGCCTTCTTCAAGCCGGAGGACGCTCAGTATTTCGCAAAGATTCTGAAAGAGGAGGACGAGACTGAGCTTTCGGTAGATGAAATGAAAGAACGCAAGATCATGCGGCTTCTCCTGAAGATTAAGAACGGCACTCCACCTGTCCGAAAGACCGCCCTTCGTCAGATCACAGACAAAGCTCGCGAGTTCGGCGCCGGTCCACTCTTTGACAAGATCCTCCCGCTACTCATGGAACGCACACTAGAAGACCAAGAGCGGCATCTACTGGTCAAGGTTATCGACCGCGTCCTGTACAAACTTGACGACCTCGTCCGTCCTTACGTGCACAAGATCCTAGTCGTCATTGAACCCTTACTTATCGACGAGGATTATTACGCTCGTATTGAAGGGCGCGAAATCATATCCAACCTCTCAAAAGCGGCTGGTCTTGCCCACATGATCTCCACCATGCGTCCTGATATCGATCATGCTGATGAATACGTTCGCAATACGACTGCCCGCGCATTCTCCGTTGTTGCATCTGCCCTTGGTATCCCTTCGTTACTTCCCTTCCTCAAGGCCGTCTGCCGCAGTAAAAAGTCGTGGCAGGCCCGTCACACCGGAATTCGAATCGTTCAACAGATCGCCATCATGATGGGCTGCGCCGTGCTTCCCCACTTGCGAAACCTTGTAGGCTGTATTGCCCACGGACTCACGGACGAGCAACAGAAGGTGCGGACCATGACGGCCCTCGGTCTCGCTGCCCTGGCCGAAGCTGCAGCGCCTTACGGTATCGAGTCGTTCGACGAGGTGCTCAAACCTCTCTGGCTCGGTATCCGTCTACACCGTGGGAAGGGTCTCGCCGCCTTCTTGAAGGCGATCGGTTTCATCATTCCCCTTATGGACCCCGAATATGCCTCCTACTATACTAAGGAAGTCACTGTCATTCTCATCCGCGAATTCCAGACGTCCGACGAAGAGATGAAGAAGATCGTACTCAAAGTGGTCAAGCAATGCGCTGCTACGGAGGGTGTCACAGCGCAGTACATTAAACAAGATATTCTCCCTGACTTTTTCAAGTCATTCTGGGTTCGTCGTATGGCATTGGATAGACGCAATTATCGCCAAGTCGTGGAGACCACTGTGGAACTCGCGCAAAAATCAGGCGTTTCAGAGATCGTCGGAAGGATAGTGAACGAGCTGAAGGACGAGGCAGAGCCGTACCGGAAGATGGTTATGGAGACTATCACCAAGGTCATCGCCACTCTCGGAGCCTCGGACATCGACGAACGTCTCGAGGTTCGCCTTGTAGACGGTATCATCTATTCCTTCCAGGAGCAGACTACGGAAGACCAAGTCATGCTGGACGGTTTCGGTACCGTCGTCAACGCTCTCGGCATCCGCGTCAAACCATATCTTACTCAGATCGTCTCCACGATCCTCTGGCGTCTCAATAATAAGAGCGCTAAAGTCCGTCAGCAGGCAGCCGATTTGACCACACGACTTGCAGTGGTCATCAAGCAATGTGGTGAAGACCAGCTTTTGAGCAAGCTCGGCCTCGTCTTGTTTGAGCAGCTGGGTGAAGAATACCCCGACACGCTCGGTAGTATCATTGCTGCTGAGGGTGCGATCGCTAATGTCGTTGGTATGACCCAGATGAACCCCCCGGTCAAAGATCTCCGTATGTGTTCAAATGCGTCGTTTGACATCCTATGACTGATCTCATCTCGTACAGTACCCCGAATGACGCCAATTCTCCGTAACCGACACGAAAAGGTGCAAGAAGCATCGATCAACTTGATTGGTCGTATCGGTAAGTCTCGTCCATCTTTCCGTTGGGGTGTCACAGTATTGACGTGTATATTCAGCTGATCGTGGGGCTGAATTCGTCCCAGCGAGAGAGTGGATGCGTATCTGCTTCGAGCTTTTGGACCTCTTGAAGGCACACAAGAAGGGCATTCGACGAGCCGCTGTCAACTCGTTCGGTTACATTGCGAAGAGTTTGGGTCCTCAAGACGTTCTTTCGGTTCTCCTCACCAACCTGCGTGTGCAAGAACGTCAAAGTCGTGTCTGTAGTACCGTCGCGATCGCTATTGTAGCTGAGACTTGCGGACGTGAGTAGTTCACCTTGTCGACGTTCTCCACCAGCTGACGTTGCTTTTTAGCTTTTACGTGCATCCCCGCAATCCTCAACGAGTACCGTACTGCGGAGCTCAACGTACGGACTGGCTGTCTCAAAGCGCTGACCTTCGTATTCGAATATGTTGGCCCTCAATCTGCCTACTATGTCGACTCGGTAGTCACCATGCTGGAAGACGCGCTCACAGACCGTGACCTCGTCCATCGTCAAACAGCTAGTGTCATCGTAAAGCACCTGGCTCTTGGCGTAGCGGGTCTTGGCTGCGAAGACTCGATGCTCCATCTAATGAATCTCGTGTGGCCCAACTGTTTCGAAACCTCTCCACACGTCATCGGTGCAGTCATGGAAGCCGTCGAGGCCATGCGCGTGACGTTGGGCCCAGGCGTTCTTCTTAGTTATACACTACAAGGCTTGTTCCATCCCGCACGCAAAGTCCGCGAGGTGCGTTCTACTCGATCGTTTGCTCCCAACGCCGTCGCTCACCGCTCCCTCTTTTCTCTAGGTCTACTGGCGTGTCTACAACTCGCTGTATCTCGGTGCTGCAGACGCGATGGTACCGTTCTATCCGGATCTCGGCGAACTGAGCGAGGGTCAAAATGTATATGATCGTCACCCGTTACAGATGTTTGTGTGATGCGTGTATGTGTAGTCGATGTTATTTTTCACTGTAATGTTCAATCCCATTCTTTGCATTTCCGGGTCGTTCGACGAAACCAACTATTGGTTTCGGTCTTACTGTAAGTAACGCGCCCTGGAAACTATCTGAGGTAAAGGCGAAATGCCGAACATGTATTTTCCTTTGGAACCATTCCTGTACATGGGTACATCTCCGTGAAACACAAACGAACAAACGACACAACAAAGCACGACCCAAAAAATAGACTCGGGTTCTTTACGCCGAGCGGCCTCCGAGTTCTTTGATGATCTCCAAGTCCCAGATGAAGCCCGTTAGTAAGGGGTCGTACACTCGACCGTGCACCCAGACCGGCTTCCTCCTGCATTTCCGTGTACCCACTCGCCCAGCTGAACTATATTCCCGACCTGCAGCTTGACATTAACTCTCACCGCCCCCTCCTCCTTGATGCGACTGACGAGCGGCGTGAGCCAACGCGTGATGGCGTCATTTGGGATTCTTGGAGTGCTTGTCGTGCACGTCGTCGAGCTGACCCCCCACGGAGCGATTCGACGAAATGATAAGAGGGGAGTCGCAGAGCGTGTGTTGGCGCTCGGTCTGGTCTTTGGACGGAAAGCGCCTCGGTTCTTTTAGCGCTGTGATCGCACCATTTCAGTACTCGCGATCGACAACGACTGACTGTGTGCACACCGAAAAACGAGGTAAAAAAAAAAAGGGGGGGGGGAAGGGATATATCTTGTGAATCGATAGAAAGACACGCACCCGTGATGCACGCCCAGTCCGTTGACAGGGTATGCAAGGATGGACGGACAATGCGTTGTCGTCGCCGGGGCGAAATTGGTGTAATAATCGAGGACCAGAGGAACTTGATCCCGATGTTCATATGGAAAAATCGCTGGTCGAGACCCGAGGAGACGTTCAAGTTGGATCACGAATCCGTCGGGTCTCGCCGAGGCCCATCTGACTTTCTGATACGGAGGAGAGAACTATGCAACCACGGCCCTGCCAGAAAGAAAGAGTCCGGCATTCAACATATCACAGAGCTCTTCAGAGGCGATGAAGAGACGATAACATCCATCGTCATCCGCATGATCCTTCCACTCCAAGATTACATCGGCAGCACCACTCAGCTTCAGAACCCGAGCAACAGCCAGCTGAAGGTTACAAAGTCTTGGGATGGGTCCATTGTTGAGCTTCTTGCCTTCGGGTCCTTTTCCGAACTGAATTTCATCGCCCTCCCTCAGAGTGATGTACCCCGGGGCGCGAATATTAGGATTGGTGCCAGGAACCATTCGAAAAAAGTATTTGACCTAATCGTTGAATGGATCAGTAATGATGACGAGGTATGAACGAAATCGCACCTCTCCACTCTCTTCCTTTGCCTCGATTCCCCACCTCAATTTATCGTACGAGGTATGAGCATCCTGCTGCATATTCATGGCATTGCCGATGTGATTCAGATGGCTCACAATGTCATCTCTTGCGGCGGCACCGGCAAACATGGCTATACACTTCAGAGTGTCTGGCTAAATGAAAGCTATGAGGAAACAAGAGGTGATTGCGATAGTTCGATGAAAACCTTTCCGTGTACAGAATTTGGAATGATGTGCGCGAGAGCAGGATCAATTCCAGCATCATCGAAAGGCACAAATTCCGTGCCAGTCAACAGACAGAAATTCCCATCACGTTTGAATGACTGCTCGGTACGGCGATAAAGAGGATGGTATGGGTCCGAGATGAATATAATACGCACCAATGCCTTTAAGAGCTCTTGGTTTCGTTTTCCAAAATCCCCTTCTTCGCTGACTCGCTGAAGGAGCTTGTCCGTCTCCTCGTTGATGACTTCACTGACGGAAAATGCAGTACTCGTCCCGGATTTTCGTCTTCCTGGATTCATGACTGCCGCATTGATGATCGTCCAATGTCTAAAAGCGATTGGGCAGTTTTACTCACATGCGACACCAAGACGAGTGAAGAACTCTGCTGCCATGTCCAACACAGGCTTGAAGTTGATGTTTTTGGGATCTAATCCCAGAAACAACACTTCGAACGACTTCTGCGTCGACATGAAATCCTCCTCCTTCAGACTTTCGACTGTGACAAACGAAAGTGAGCCTGTACGGTTGAGTGATTAAAGGTTTTGACTGACTATTTTCCTTCAGTTTTTCATCACAGGTCCCGAGTTGTTTCCAGAAATGACCCAGCACCTCACCACCGAGTCTTTGCGACTCCACAATTAGGAAGTACAAAAGTTTAGGAGTGTCGACTTGAAATTTGCCACCTTGTTTCCCTGATGAGGCTTGGATCCGTTTCGTATCACGCCAGTTCCATAGATCGTTCAGTTCGAGGAATGCCAGAGCGTGTTGTTCCATTGACGATGTCGCAGTTGTAATTAGTATGGAAATTGGGGCGCGCGTGACGCTGCGAATGCGGCTGAAGTTCCATACTACATAGGTACGTACTAGTACATGGCATCGCATTCCAGTGTTCCCTCAAATTCATTCAAACTCCAGATCGGTTCTCTAAAGTGCATGGTGTTCTCGATTCATGCATGGTATGGCGATTATACAGTACGCGGTATCTTTACAGATTAATGCTTGCAGGTGGGGGCGAAGTGGAAAGAACAACAGAAAGAAAAAGGAGCACGAGTGTGAGGTGACAAACAGAACAATGGGCATGACACAGACGATTCATGGTGTTCTGAGAATGGGGGGATATAACCACAAACTCAGTTGGAATATGAGGGGGGTCCTGTCATTCACTGAGCAATGAAATCAAGAGTGCCGGGAAAATCAAACGAACCAGGAGAGCGCGTGTTCTGCAATGCAGACTGTAATACTTGTCGCTCATCGTACGACAATGAGTCTACTAGTCGGACAAGGCCATCGATGGACGCCTTCCGGTCTTGCTGAGCAACCTCGAGGAAGCGTTGCAAGAGATGGTCTGTCCTCATTCTGACGAGCGTAGATGTCAGGTCCAGCTCCTCCAACGCGTTTGCGAGAGCGCGATTGTCGGAACGGTCGACGGTGGAAACGAATGAATCCAATAGTTTCTCCAGAAGCTCCGGAGTTGCTTCTGGGTTACTATCAGCTAACTGAGCAAGTGCCTCAGAACGGGCGAGGCGTGCGCGAAGCGCCCAGTAGAAGAAGCGGCGAGCCTCCTTCCATACAGCAGCTTTGGCACAACCCTTGGCTTCCATACGACCGGTTCGACTGAGAACGCGTGTGAGCATGGACTCTCCAAGCGAAATGAGCAAACAGTTACTCGTGAAGATCAGCATACAGCAACGCGAGTTGCTTGTAAGTAGGCTGTAAGAAGGTCTCCCTATTGGCCAACGCTTTCGAGGCTGCAGCCTTCTCCTCGTCGGATTTGCTGGGATCTTTGCTGGCAGCCTTCAGAGATGCATATGTAGAGTCAAGGCGCTCCATGAGCGAAAGGATCTTGTCTCGGCGCATCTTGATCTCAACGACACCCTCGGGTTCCAACACACCAGCACGTGCTTCAACGTCAGCGTACATCTCCATCTTGGAGGAGTTGATCGAGGGATCGAGCACGACCCAAGCACCACCACGAAGTTCACCGTTGGGTACAATGTAGACGAAGACGGGCTGCTTGTAACTGGACAAGCCATCGACGATCTTCGAGCCCTGTTTCAAAATCTCGTCATACATGTCCTGCTGACCACCGGAGAAACCACGCCAATTGGCAAAGATGATGAGTGGGAGGCCTTCACGGCTGAAGTCGAAGATGGCCTGCGCCGTCTTGTACGCCGAGTTGGGGTACCAAACTTGCCCAGCTTCCATGACCTTCTGTTCGAATGATGCGGGATTAGCGGGGTCCGCAGGAATAACACGTTCGATGGTACGAGTCTCGACAGCGATGACACCCGTAGGAATGCCACCCAACCGCGCACGACCAACGACAACAGTCTGGGCCCATCCAGAGAGCGTCTCTTGGAAAGATCCTTTGTCGAAGAAGCCTGGCAGCCACTTCGACGTCTGTTCATCAACCTTGCCCTCAATGAACCAGCGTGGATCATAGGAACTCTTGGGTGGAACATAAGCAATCTCGCGATCCCAAGTATCTGATGTTTCGCGGATGGGCAGTGCGTCTCCTTTGGTTCCGGGGATGTATGACAACCACTGTAGGATGTGGGTAACTCCTTCTAAATCGCTGGCTGCGGTCAGGTGGGAGACACCATTCTTGTGCATGATTTGAGTGCCGCCGAGCTGCAGGTTGGAGGTATAGACCTCGCGCCCAAGGACCTTGTTGAGTGCGAGTGCTCCAGTTAGGATGATGGGTTGTCCCTCGACTTGGACAGCACGTTCGCCCAAGCGGACAAGATATGCACCAATGCCGACAGAGCGAGCAGTCACCAAAGTAATCGTGAAAATATCGTCGTAGGCACGTGACGTTTCTCCCGCAATAAGACCAGATCCCTTCAATGACTCGACACCGAGGCCCTCTTGAAGCCCGATGATGTCCGTGATCTTGTAGCGAACCTCCCCATTCACTTCGATCTCCGCCGTACGAATGGCAGCGGCGGCCTTTTCTTGTATTTTGAGATAGTTCTCTCGAGTCAAGTAGAGGTATTCGAAGCCTTTCTCTGGGTGAGCTTCATCGTTCCAAGCGCATGAGAAGAGGTTCATGACCTCCTCTGCCAGACCGATACGAGCACCTGAGTTGGCGGAGAGGTAAATGCGGGGAAGACCTCGGGCGCGTGCATACTTCGTGACGAGGTAGAAGAACTGATCCTCAATGGGACCGAAAGAGCCAATCTTGTAGGTAATGTCGTTTGCGACAACAACAACCTTGCGACCGTCAGGGAATTCAGGGGTTTTAAGTGTGAACACCCAAGCAACCATTCCGAACGTGTTGTTACCTGGGGCACGATCCACTTCTGCGAGTTGATCATGCTCGTCGAGCACGAGCTCCTTCGCTTCGAGTAACTTCTTCGGGAGAATAAGCGACGAATCAAACGTTCGGGCCTTGATCCAGACATTGTAGAGAGCTTTTGAGAACAGCTCGGGGAAGTCATAAACGTAAGTTGTACCAATAAGGTGAGCCTGGTAGCGTTTAGGCTGTAAGGACTCTTTGGTCGGGTATGGCTGGTTGACTGGCTGAAGATGAAGAGGTCCCTTCTCTCCAATGGACTTTAGGATCGTTGTACCTTTGTCAGTGGTGATTTCTTGGTACCCATGGAAGTTGACGACGAATCCAGATACATTCTCGATGATGCACCTGATGGGGGTAACATTGCCTTCTTGGTCTTCGAGAGCAATACGAATCTCTGAGCCAGTGACGTGCAAACGCCAGAGTCGCTTGCCGTGGCGATCGATGAAGCCCGAGATAGCCTCGAGTACGTCCTCATAAGAAACCTGGAGATTGTAGACGAAGTTCATGAAAATATGGTTAACATCGGCGTTGCGATATTGTGCGCTGACGACCTCTAACGCATCCAAGATACTGGTCACGAGTCGGTCCGTCTCGGAAATGAGGTACTGTTTCGTGCTCATAGAGCCACGTAAACGACCAGGACGAACCAAAGCACGGACAAAGAATCGATTGTCGAGCTGGTTCTCTGTGGCAACGGCATGGTATATGTGAATCTGCTTGGTCTCCACAAAGACTGGCCTGAGCTTGTAGTTAGAGAGACGGCTAAGCTCGAGCTGGAAGGCTAATGCAGGCTCGATGTTGCGGATAGCCTGTTCTTCAGTCCAGTTACCGTCAGTACCCCTTAAAGTGAAGTACATCGGGTATTGTCCACGTTTGCAGATGAGGATTGATACACGGCGAACACCACGTTTCACGAGTGTTGCGTTATGCTCGCTGACGAATTTGAGGGCCTGCTCTGCCCATGCCTCTTCAGATATGTTATCCGCTGTGTCGAAAATGCGGAGAGCCAGGATCAAGACATTTGGCGGCTCTGGACTGCCATAACGTTGGCGGAACTCGTCGGGATCGAATAGGGGGAGGAGAGCAGCAATTTTCTCAAATCCGTTCTCAAGGGCGGCCAAGTCAGAGAATGAGGCAATGGCACCAGTACGAATAGGCTGCGATTGGTTGCGGCTGATCAAATAGGATAGGTCGCTAACGGATCCTTGTCGTCTCGGGTCACTTGGACTGGGTTAGATACCTTTTGGCCAGGAACACAAGCTATACTTACGGAGCAGTGAGGCGAGGGGTATCGGGGGGTGAATGTGAACGCCCAAGGTTGAACCGCCAGATGAGGGCACTTGGGAGCTCGCCGTCATCAGGGCCATCACCTTCCTCGTAATCAATTGACAGCAGCGAGTACGCGCGGTAGGCGCGGCGGACATAAACCTCGAATGCAGCTGCGAAATGAACGTCAGATCAAGATGGTCAACGAGGAAAAGTAACTGACCAAGAGTGACGGAAGGGTCTGTATGCGAGAAGAATGCTGGAAGAACATCATAAACAGTGTAGCGCGAATCGCTGAGCTCGCGCAGGATCTCGGCAGAAGGAGTTCTATAGAGGATTATTAAGGTGGAGCACCAAGGCAAGGACCTCGTACCTATTCGTCGTACCCTGTTCACCATATAC
Organism: Boletus pseudo-olivaceus; assembly: GCA_038092955.1. NCBI lineage: Eukaryota > Fungi > Basidiomycota > Agaricomycetes > Boletales > Boletaceae > Boletus > Boletus pseudo-olivaceus. The sequence goes on from JBBPRI010000054.1 coordinate 19,025, forward strand.
GCTGGGAGTCACGGATGCTTTGAGAATCGCCTCCATCTGAACTAGACGCTCCTCATAAGAAGGCATCTGCCCGAGGATAAGCACTTCACGAGCTTTCAGGGAGACAGCAGTTGACGACCTGAAAATTTTCTCAATCATATAAGGGATGAGACGAGAGGGGGACGGACTTTGACTCAAGCTCAGCAAGATCGCTGAGAACCTTGTAAAGCGGGCTCTCCACACCGAAGACAGGAAGACTACTTGATTTGATGTAGTCCAATATTGAGAGCACAAGTTTCGACTTGCTCTGGGCTTTGGTGTGGCTGAGCACGAGAGCAACCACCTTGTCAAGGTCATCCTTGTTCTGTTCTCTCAAGCTCAAAACTCGAGCCTCGATGCTTCCTCCAAACAGCTTCTCCGTCGACTCATAAGCGGAAAGAAGGCTGGCGATGGTATGCACTTCGTGGCCCTTCAGGCCACCCATAAATTTCTCGAGGACGTCGAACAATGGAGCAAGTTGTGTCCGGAACGTTGGTCGATCCTGAGGGAGAATGGAGTCCTGAACGTAGTGCTCAAGGACTTTCTTGATACGGACGGCGGGGAACTCGTGCGCGTCACCTCTGGACTTGGCACTATCAATAGCTGACCTAATGCCTTCTTCGAGTTTCGATGCCATACGGCCAGACAGGGAGGACAGGATAGCGCTGACTTCCGAGTAGGGTAGTTCAGGGTTATGAAGGAGTTCGATGAGATCCTTGAAAGTCGAGGCCATGATGGCTTGGTTGTCATAACCCTCGAGGATATCATCCAGTGTTCCCATGCAACGCACGAAACGCTGGTATGTCCGGTTTCCGACAACACCAGGGGGACCCATTGATGGGAGGAGACCATCGAATGGCTTGGCGTGTTTGACTCGAGCGGGATCATCAAGTGTCAATATACCAAGGATGTCGCCTGGCTCAAGACTGACACCGGGCTGCTTAACAAATTGGACGATACCATCTTCAGCTGCCACAAGTGGCATGTACATTTTCATGACCTGGGCGAGGTAAACGACGACATCACTTGCTTCGGGGAACCAGGCTCACCTCAATCTCTGCATATTGCTCACCAGCATTGATGTGGTCGCCGCTGTCAACCAATAATCGGATGAGTTTTCCAGGACTTGGACTCCTTAGTTGTGTTGGGTCGTTTTCTTGCTCAATCAAACACGTCTTGGAGTCAACCATGAGTCGCAGAGCCCCGACCTCTTCTCGCCAGTATACCGAGTGACTGCGACCATCAAGGAGGATGAGGAGGCCGCCGTCAGCAAGAGGGCGCGCCCCGACCATTGTCCGTCCACCGTTCAGGAAGAACGTCCACGTGTGCTTGGATGAACGGGTACACGTAAAGTTGTATTTGATGTTCTCATAAATGAAATCGACGCTGAACACGGTCTTCAACAAGTCACGAGCGGGAACCTGGCCTTTGTCCAGAATACGCCTGTACTCGCTAAGGCATGCTTCTGTTGCGAGGTGAGCCTTGGTGACGGCACCGCAGACAACAGCGAGGGTAGCATCTGGGCGCTCCGCCGTGAGCTTGTTACTGATCAGGGAATCCAGCCAGCCGGTAGTGAAGGTATTGTCAATGAAGGCTTCGAGCTCGAGAAGTTTGATGAGATATTCGACGGTCGTCCTGAAATCACCACGGATACTCAACTCCTTCAATGCGACAATCATGTTCTTCCTACTCTCGTTGCGGTCTTCACCGTATGCGAAGATGTGACCGAACTGAGAATCAGCAAACTCGTGGAGACCACCTGCGGAACTGACAGAAAAGTAACCCCAGACGTTCGTACTGGAGCGGAAGTTGAGCTCTTGAAGTGAACCGGATGACGGCTTGAAGCCAGCGTCCGGGTTCTCGGCGGTGATACGAACTGCAACAACGTGTCCCTTGGGACGAGGTTTACGCTGAAGCTGGTTAGACCCAGGTTTTACCATGTCGAAATCGATCTCGGATGAAGCATTAGGAGCAACACCGTATAATGTACGAATGTGCCGAATACAGTGCAGAGGAATACCCATGGCAATCTGCAACTGTGCAGCAGGGAGATTGACGCCCGTGACCATCTCAGTGGTTGGGTGCTCAACTTGGAGTCGGGGGTTGAGTTCAAGGAAGTAGAACACGTCCTCGGAGTGGCTGTAGAGATCTTGTGGAAATTCATGGTCAGCGGATCTCCGAGGTGTGACAGGAGCAAGAGCATACATTCAACGGTCCCAGCACTGACGTATCCCACGAGTTTGGCGAGACGCACAGCGGCGCGTTCCATCTGCTGAAAGATGTCTTCTTTGGCGATCGTCACAGGTGCTTCTTCAATGATCTTCTGATGACGACGCTGAACGGAACAATCGCGCCCGAACAAAGAGATCGCATTCCCATACTGATCAGCGAGAAGTTGGACCTCCAAGTGACGTGCCTGGCCGGCGAGTTTCATGATAAAAATAGGTGATCCTGCAACGGAATGAATATATGCGGGGTAAATCTGGTGCACGTCCTTACCTGGGATCTCCCCAGCCACCGCATGATATGCGTTCTTGAATGCGTCGGGATGCTCGACCTTCCGAATACCCTTTCCACCTCCACCTTCACTGGCCTTGATCATGACTGGCCAACCAATTTGCTCGGCCTTGGCTAATCCTTCCTCTACGTTCGCCACACAGGCAGTTTGATATACATCATCAGAAACGGTTACGAAGCCCTGTTCCGATAACACTGTGTCCGAGATCCCTGAGCCAGACCATGGCATAGTAGGCACCTCGGCGCTCTGCGCGACGATAGTACTCGATATCTTGTCACCCAAGCTTCTCATAGCACTTCCAGGGGGGCCAATAAACACGATCCGGTTCTTGCAGGCACCAAGACTCTCGGGTAGTCTAGGGTTTTCAGATGCGTGACCCCAGCCTGCCCAGACCGCATGCACTCCAGCACGTTCGGCCACGTCAACGATGAGATCCACGTTGGCATAGTTATTGTTATTGGAACCGCCTGGAACCTCGATGTATTGATCTGCCATGCGGATATACTCGGCATTGACTTTAAGATCCTCAGGCGTGGCCATGACAGTGAACTCGATAGCCTTCTCTGTTCCAAAAGTTTCGTAGCTCCATTGACGGATGGAGCGGATTTCCTTGACGGCAGCGATACCTTTGGAAAGACTTGAGTATATGCGTGTCATGACCGAATGAGATAGACAATACCATTATTTGCAATAAGGACCTGTGAGAGGATGGAGAAACAATCAGCTCTGAGTGCACACGGTCGAAGAACTCCCCCGACGACCCCATCGATCGACCAAGAAGTGGGTGTATGCGCGGAACATACCTTTGTGATGACTGTATGACCTCCATGGGTCTGAACAAAGTCTTTTACGCGGCCAGCTGGTGCCTGATCCAGCGAATTTCCGCCTATCCACGAAGTATATTAGACCTATGACGCGTCCCTCTGCCTCTGCTGGCGTACATACCAATGAAATGCGCAACTTTTGAGTGATCGTAGGGCGACATGCTTCACGAATGATGCGGAACTCGTGTCGTCTATGGAGGGTTCACCAGCAGTGACGACTGCTAGAGACAGGAGAGGGGGGTGATGATGGTAAGAGGGAAAAGCGATGAACTGGAGGTATGATGGGGGACGGTCAAGGTTATTTTTCTTCTTACCGGTTCCCCAAAAGTAGAGTCTGGGGTTATGTAATTACTCGCTCGGGACTCGGCACTACTAGTAAGATCACACCAACACGTCATCACTACAACTCGTCTTTACTCCAGTTGATGAATTTATGCGCGCACATCAGTATCATTGAGCCAGTCCCCCGTCCAGTTTATTCCTGCTTTGCAGATACGAAGACACATGAACTGGTGCATCGTGTTGGCCTCGAAGATCGATGGTTATACATCGATTATCTGAGCGTAGAAGGCCATCACACACGTTGCCAAGTCCAACACCACAGGGAGGCACATCGAGGGCTCACACGCCGGCACTCTGCGGCCCAATCATGTCAAACCCTGGTGCCAGTACTACCTGGTCCCAAGATATCACAGGGGTTAAAACACCTGAAAAGGTGTACAGTCTCTCGATCATGATCACGATGCGGTGCTGGCCCGTGTCATGTCCACGAGCCTACGTTTACTGTTCGTATTATCAAAACATTACAACTTAAAGGCTGAATCCTCTTTGTTGTACAGATATAAAAGCATGGGACCAACGACATTAGATCAGTGGCACTATCAATCTAGCGAGCTACTTTGATCTGCGTCGAGAATGAGCCTGGTGAATAAGCGAATATGTTCCAAGAACGCTTCCGGCGCTCGGATAGCTGTAATTCCAATGCCAGCCTTCAAGACAAGCGGACTCGGACTCGGACCTTCGTTGGTGGTGTGTGTTCCATTATAAGCGTCGGCAGCACCCCGATGACCATATCGGAAGATATGCTTCGTGAGGTTCCAGTAATGTCTCGTGCTCGGGTCATTGCAAACACGCCTCAGTGTCTTCATCTCCGCCATAACGTCTTCTGCTTACCTGTATTACCTACGAGACAGCCTGTTCAGTATAACCATACAATCAGATTGTCCCTGACAAAAGCTCGTAAGGTCCACTTCCTGTCGTAGGCATTACAAGGGCGGGCACAAGAGAACTGTTAAAAGCATGGCAGAAGATATTATTCCTCACGGAGGGCCATGCGATCCCACTGTCTTTCCAAAAACCTGAAGAGTCGTATTGTGTTTTGCAGTAACAGGGAGCATAATATCGATAAAACAACCCATTGGTTCAGCGAGCGAACTGTGATCAGCAATGCGGTGATTTGCGGCAGCCCGTACAGCTTCGGGAAGGACATTCACTTTTATACCACCGACAAGATCTGCCACAAGAAATCAAAGAGAAAAGCAACACATGCCAATCGAGGCGCACCGATTGCTTGAATTGTTCCCGACAAGGCGTAAAACAAGGGACCAAAGTCAACGAGACGCTCCCCAAGCCCCCGCAACATCGTTGGTCTGTGACTGCCGCACAAGTTTTCTCGATGATGCTCGGAAGCCTGTATCGTGTTCTGCGCGGCATCCCAAACCTTGGTAGTATGCCCACCCCTAACCAACTCAGGTTCGTCGTGTGGATGAGCGCTTGAGCCTCTAGCTCGGTGATAAGGTCAGCCAAAATACCGATCTCCGATGGGTTCATATCAATAAATTCGAAAAAACACGTTGTTTCTTACAGTATGCTTCAGGGGCCTGTTTGAGTGCCCACCTGGAGTCAACGCATCCATACGAATGTCCATGCATGCTTTCTTGGCAGCCGTCGGCGAGGCAAATATCGTCTTGATGTCCGTGTGCGAGTGCGTGGTCAGGCTCTAAAGTAGATGATTCCGCACTCGTAATCGACACCGCAGAGAGAAGAGAGAAAGGAGAAAATGCTCAAGAAATACGAACTGCGCCGCCCAACGACGCGTACGCTTTGAGCCTGAACTTACTTGTGCCGAACTCCGACTTCGTCAAGGCTCCCCAACAAAGCTTCATGTCCAGGAGGAGTGAGCGCCTCGACCCGAGGGTAAGAGATTGTCAAGACCAGCGAATAGAGCGGGCTAGAAACGTTGCACCGGGAGGGCAAGGCTCAAGAGGCCCGCCAAGCTCAGCAATCTGCAGCACGTCGCGTCGTTTACAATCAACCTTGGCCGTCGACACCGCGGAACTGCGTGGGGCGGAGCCTTGTCAAAGTCAAGGGGTGTTTGATGATCCACCTAACTGGTCGTTGGTGCAGCCGTTCGCCAGAACAGAGCACGGAGCAGCGTATCGGTAGAATGCATCGGGATGAGAGAAAAGACAGATACAGGGAATCGAGAATCCTCAGGCTTTCCCAGCGTCGAAAGCGTACAGGCCAACTGGCATATGTGAAGAACTTACAAACTGTCACCAATTCAAGCAACGGTGACAGTCATGGCCACATGGACAACTGAACGAAACAGTCCATGTTATATGAGTATACGTACGTTGGCTCAGTCACTCGAAACATCCCTCAACCACACCCTCATTACCGTGTCACCCAAACGGCGGCCCCAATTGCATAGGGTTCCGATTTCTTCCGCATCGATACCAATCCGAAACCCAAGCACCGAAACCCAAAATGAACACTGGAGAGATGGATAGACTGAAAGAGGCCGCGAGCCACGCTGGACAAGAGCTCCAGAACGAAAAAAAAAAAAAAAAACGCGTCGAATGGAAGGAAGCACCAAGATCTTGCATCTGAACACGATGCCACACTCGGATGAAGGCTGCCACGTGGACGCGACACTCGTACCGGTGACTCAAGCCAACTTCGAACACGCGCCGGACAGCAGAACACCTCGAGCGAAACAAGGGGGCCAAGCGGCGGCCGTCCCAGTCTTAGGAGCTCCATTTCCGGTCCTGGTGCGAACATGGCAGATACGTTCCATCGGTAACCACGACATCATTCGTCAAGACGAAACCTTGTGCACGCGTGCACCATGAACGGCACACGTTTAGGCCAATTAGATAGGACCCGACCAAATTCCGAGATGAGCGTGGCTCATGGGTCAAAAACGACGCGTGGACGGACGAGTCACGGGTGGGCGATGCGGCGAGAGAGAGGGAGGCGTGCTGATTCATAATAACGATATGCAATGAAACCTGTAAAGAAAAGAACAAAAAAAAAACGAAAAAGGGAAGCGAACCTGGCGAGTGCCATCTGACTGCGTCGAGTACAGCATGTGTCCAAGTCAACCACGTGTTTCCGTTCAAAACACACCTTGTCCAAGACCGACCACCTTCCCACTCCATCCACGCGTTCAACGCCATTTCCCTCGCCAAAAACACAAGGCAAGTCACCCCAGTCACGTATTTAACCCAGACCCGTCTCAGATCGCCCTCATCCACTTTTTTTCCTCCTCCTTCATAGTCATGACTGACGCCGCACCCGCAACCTCCGCCACCGACACCGGCTCTTCTACCAGGGAGAACGGCGGCGTCGGCGGCGGCCCAAAGGCCATCATCAAGAACGTCGACATGGCAGATGAGATGCAGCAGGAGAGCATCGATGTCGCATCTGCAGCCCTCGAAAAATACACAATCGAGAAAGACATCGCCGCCCAGATCAAGAAAGAGTTCGACAAACGCCACGGTCCCACCTGGCACGTCGTCGTCGGAAAGAACTTTGGGAGCTACGTTACTCATGGTGAACCCTTTCTTCCTCCTGATCCACCCCCCGTGCCCAACTGAAACCCTCGTACCAGAAACCAAACATTTTATCTATTTCTACATTGGGACCCTGGCCATTCTTATCTGGAAGTCATGAAGCAACGCAAACCCCCACGTGATCTCCCTCTGTTCTAGATTATCGTGAGTGGTCGAGTCAAGCCCTCCCACCCGATTGACTAATCGATCCAAGGACAGAGGACCTCGTGCACGTTATTGTAGCAACGTCATCTCCCAATCACTTGCCATCTCTAGCCGTCGTTATCGGCCATGTAATTACTATTCCTTCGCCACTCGTGTATCGTCGGATTTTCTTGCTGTCATTATAGCAGGGTTTTATTCTCGACGTGCTCGTGCCCCGTCAACTGACACTATCGAACACCCCAGAAGCGGTCAAACTCTGATTAAAGTTTGCCTCAAGGACCAGTCCTAAATCCAATGAGCGGGTAAACATCTCATCATCCTGCCCAGATCGACCAATAGTGCTACATAGATGCTCTATACAAAAACGAATGCATGCGAACAACGAAGTACATCTTCTAGTAGTCTATCATTCAAACGTTTCCGTCCGTCCATGTCAGATCACGATACAAACGATAACAGGGGAGACCCGCTCAGCCTGCCATGGGTGGCGTCTTTTTACCCCTCGCAACCACCTCAACCACTACACGCGCCAAACACTCTCCACCCTCGACATTGAATACACCCACATACAACTCACCAATGTCGCTTTCCGTAGGAACACCATAGAATTCGACCGCCTTCTTTTCGTCATCCTTGCCTCCGAATCCCTTCAACTCCGCCTGCATAAACGACGGCAACGCACGCCCCGAAATCAACCTCGCCTCCAGCTTCCGATACTGGTTACTCGAATGTTGCATCGGCACCCTAAACTTGAATTTTTCGCCCGCGCGCACCAAAAACCGCAAACTCGCGTTCGCCTTGGTACCGCTGAATGTTGCACCGTGACCTTGCTGAGAAGACTCCAACGATGAGAACGACTTGTCTGACACAGAACGCACGTTCGAGGAGCCTTCCCCGAGTGTGCGAACGTAGTGCATACCGATGCGTAGTTCGTCGATGCTCGTGTGGCGCCCTTCTTGACTTTCCTTGTATACTTGTGCCGTCTGGCTCGCAATCCTCCTCGTTCCCGAGGACGCTTCTGGTTCAGCAACGTTGCTCGAAGGTGACCGTGGTGGTGGAACGCGTGCCGCATGCGTGAATTGCTTCAGACGAGGCCGCTCTTCACCGGGGCGCAGCGAATCAGGGTGTGAATCTGCCGAGATAGCACTCGTGCTTTGTAAACTTTCCCTCACGAGGCTACACACACACAAAACGATGGTAAAACAAGAACCCATAGAGGATACCATGAGCTCACCTTCGTCGCACAGTCTCCTTCACGGCGGCCGGTGCCAGTGGTCGCGGACCTCGTGGCGAATTCGGAGGCGCGAAATCCGCCCTTCTCCTCGGAATCGATCTCTCGCCTGTCGAGTTAGACGGTGACGGGGTAAAACTGACCACCGTACTCGCTCTCCTGTCCGTAACGTGGTCATCACGGAGCGAAGCCGCGCTCTCCACAAGCGGGGACCTGGCAATATCCACATAATGCGCTTCGATCGGCATCCCCTCCATGCCATCCCGTCGGGCCAACGGAACCGGGTGACTGATGTTAGGCCGTGCGGGGGGACTCCGACGCTTATACTTATCGCTTACATTCCGCGCCGTATTCCTGATCCTACCCAGGAACTCGGCCTTCTTCATAACACCCTCGGCACAGGATGCTTGCACCGTCGACGGCGTCGTCGGCGCGCGTGGCGAAACCCGTCGCAGTCCTAGCCCAAGATTATCGTACGAACGGGTCGGCGGATAATATCCCGGCTCAAACGAGCCCTCTTTAGCTTGCGTTTCGAGACTCCCTTTCTCCGATATCGCGCTCGTATCTGCTTGATTACTCCATCCATACCCGCGCTCTTGGTTTCCTTCGCGCACCTGGATCCCGATCCCGTACCATCGTTTCTCCGCCTCGGTCCACGCTCGCATACCTTCTTCGCCAAGGATCGCAGAGTCTTTGACACGGGCACATCGCCTGAACATCGCCAATGCAAAACCAAGAAAGAAAACACCACCAATGATACCAAACACGAGTGACACGATCAACGTGACCTGAGATTTCGACGGTGCACCAACCCCACCCGTCCCACTTCCCTTGATCTTCTCCAGCTCGGGGGATTCCACGGAAAGCGTCGCATGTGACGTCGAGTGCGTGATATGCGAATACGCGACGAACGTGACACCTATCCTAGGTGTATCAAAATCCGCAGGGATCTGACCCGTGAGTTGCGCCGTGACTGAGTTGAAGTTTAGAAACGCGCTTGCGCTCGAGGGGTTGAAAGACGCGCTCAAGTTCGCATCGTTGTGCTGCGCCGACGCATTCGCGAAATACTGGGCGAGATTGAATTGCACCGTTTGTCCCGGGTCAGCTTGAATCGTGCCCAAGTCCGATTTCGAAAAGTAGGACGCGACGATATCCAGGGCGACACTCGTATACAGGGTTTGGTTGAAGTTCGACGTCAGCGTGACCGGTAAAGTCGGTTTACCGTCAGCGGCCGTAAAGTTGCTCGGAGGAGCACCAAATAGCGTCTTGCTTTCCGGGTCGTACTTGAGCCAGTTTTTGTACGACGACACGTCGATCGACAACACAGACACATTCGCAGGTTGTAACACCTGTCCGTCGACCAATACACCAGTGAAATCCGCCGGCGAGGACATCGTGACATTGAACGTCGTACCCGCCGTGACGTTGACCGTTGGCAACGTCGAATACGCAGACAACTCATGAGACGCAACGACAAGATTAAACCGGACCGACGCGGCGGAATATCCCGCTTGGTCGGCACCATAGACTTCGATTTCCAGCGTGAGGGGTGTCGAGATAACCTCATCGTTGAGAGCAACGCCGTCAAACGTCACCGTCGTGGAATCAAACGTGATCCAAGACGGCAACGGCGTTCCGTCCGACTGTAGCGCACCGTAGTACAGATCGTTCTGGGCGGTAAACGTGTTCCCGTCGAGACCAATGCTAAACGACCATCTCGCGGGCACTCTCAACGTCGGTTCGTCCGTGGCGAGCGCAGATCCCGGCGAAAGAAAGAAAACAGACGACAACGACGGATTTCCCGCATAAAACTGTCCACTGATCGGTTTCTGAACCGTCGGCGCGGGATACGGCGTCACACAGAGAACAAAATCCGACGATGCGGTCGATTCCGTGTCGCTCGCAGTCACCATGATGGGCGGTCGGCCTTCGTCTACAGCAGCGGGGATACCGTGGAACGTTAACGTGCGGTTGTCGAAGTTGAGCCAGGCAGGAAGTCCGGACGCAGAATAAATGAGTAATGTGTCCAGGTCGGTAGAGAACGTCTTCGAGCTCATGGTCCATGTGTAATTTCCGCCAACGCGTGCAATTAAGGGAAATTGACCGTCCAGGGGGTTATCGAGAGAAACATTAGCCGAAACCACAGTGAGCGCGGCGAAGATGGTGAAAAGAATGGCAAGCATAGTGATGGGAGTCGTAGGGGGCGACGACGACGCACGTTAGAGAACGAGTCGGCCAGCGAGCTCGACTTCAAAATTATCTGGTGGGGAGGTGCTCAACGGCAGTGTGGAAATGGGAAAAGGAATGCAATTGGTTCAACATCAGAACGCGTCGCAAAACAGTCACGTGCACACAAGTAGTAAACCGAAATATTGTAAACATCGATACCAGGAGCCACGATTCTGAAGCGCGGATGCAACATCAAATATGATCTAAATGGGGGGTAAAGGCGGGGCGTTGCAGTCTCGAAATGAATTGTAGAAAATGGAAAGGGAGGGGGGAATGTCTACGTTCCCTGGAGGTAAGCCATCAAACCCGCTGCTTGTATCTTGGCTGGCTCTTGCGTGTTCAAGAAACTAATAAGTTGGATCAACTCGGCCCGTCCCTGATCACCGATCTGATCTGGGCCACTTGGATCAAGAACGTGGACGAACACGCGAAGCAATGCATCCAGATGTGGGCCGAGTGTCTGAGGAGCGTTCCGGAAGAGGTGGAAGAGGGCACGGAAGACGGGCCGGTTCTCGACGTAATCCTCTTTCAAAGGAAGGGCCGCCACGAAGACCGGAAGAACTTGGTCAAGAGGCACAGCGGCATAGTTGCAGTAGATAAGTCGTGCGACAGCGCCTGTTGCATTGTCCTTGGCATTCAGCCGGGAGCGATGTGCATCTGGAGGAACATCAAAGAGGGGGCGAAGGGCAGCGAGGAGAGGAAGATATTGTGGAGTGAGATTGACCGCGGAATGTTCCACCAGGAGGCCGACAGCGAAACATGCGTTGCTCTGGACTTCTGCCTCACTATCACCGAGAGCTCTGTAAAACAGTTCCAACAGGGGCTCGGTGTGAGGAGTGACAGCAGTCTTAATCCCGGCAATGATTTCTGCTAAGCATCCAATGGCAGACGACTTGTCGCTCAGGGACCGGTTCTTTCCCTGCGTTCCCAAACATCAGAGGTCCATTCGAAGGTGTGTAGCAGCGTGACTCACGTAATACTTTGCAATCAGAGGGAAGAACGTTCCAAAGGCCTGGGCAAAGTCGGATCCGAGTGCATTTGACAACGCTGCAACAAGATCCCCCGCCGAAGAGACGAGAACCGAGTCATATTCGGCCTGATCTTCTGGTGCCTCCTCGTTCTCATCCTGATCTGGGTCTTGCTGACAGAGAGCCTTTTGGCTCAAAACTTGAATAGCAATATTGCAGATTTGCTCCACATCTAAGATGGTCTTAGTAAAGTAACGAATAATGCTACGAGCACACATACTGTTTTCGGTGAATGCAGGTCCCAACTTGTTGATCGTCTCCGCAAGACCAATGCAAAGTGACGCCACCACAGTCCTGATGAATGTGAGCAACTATGAAATCCGTTGTGTCAATTCCTTACTTGTTGTCCTCGGATTCATACATGTCAAGTAGAGGGGGGAGGCAGTGGCCGACTAACTCTTTGACAACGGGTTGCAGAGGCACGGTCTTGGGTGCAAGCGTAAGGGACGCAAGCCAAAGTTCTAAGTTGTCTGCTTACCACGGTAGCACCAGCTTGCCACTCCTGAGGGTCACTAAGTTCGTAGAAAACCCTGACCAACTCAAGCAATGATTCCGTGGCTGACTTGCGAATGCCTTCATAGTAGTGCGCGAGAAGGGCAACGAGCTCGATGACGCATTGCTCGACGTATGGGAAAAAGTGATTGCGAGTCGCAAGGAACAATGCGCCGATCGTGTCTGCGGCGATTTCCTTCTCGACAGCAATGGCACTGTTGACCTCGAGCATCTTGTCGACATCGACGTCTTCCATCTCTGCCTCGATGTTGCCATCTGTATCACTATCAAGAACAGCTATCGCACTAGAGGGAGAAGTGCCGGACGAGAAGGCAGCAGCTACCTCTTCCGAAACTGTAGTGCGAGTGAGCTGTGAGTAACAGTTCTGAGCAATGCAGGTGACTCACGGGCAGCCTGGGTCTCTTCTCCATGTTCGGCCAAACGACAGCTGGCCAAAAGGGGAGGGACCACATTTGGAAGGTAAGGCGCAAACTCCTCGCCAAAGACTCGGGCCATCACCGAGAAGAACAGGAAACTACATTCTCTCAAACGCGGGCTGCCCATCTCAAGTCCCTGGAACGCTTGCTTCATCATGTCAGCAAAGTATGGGCGGAACGCATCGACGCCAACGGCCTCAGCGAACGTGCCAACTGCATCCATCGCAATACCACGCAGCTCACTCTCTTCACCCTCCCCAGTTAGGACGAGGAAGTGTTGGAGGCGGTTCATAGTCGGCTGGAAGTACGGCAAGAACTTATCTTTCGAAGCATGAGCGGCACTGCCAATGGCACCAGTGACGACGGATTTGACAGGAATGGGGGCTGTGTCTAAGAGGTTTGCAAGCTGCTCCATAATCAGGTTGAGATACTGGTCAATGACTTCTTGCAATATCTCGAGAAGGGCGTCAAGGGCGGTGCAGGCGGAACGTTGAGTTCCTGGGTCGTGGACCAAGTTCATGATAGCCTGAGAGATGCTTTCAATCACGCGATAGAGATTGAGGGGGTATAATGACTTACAGGAATGAGTGTGGCATGCTTGGCTGAGCACTCATCCTCCAGCCACTCGCACAGGCAGCTGACAGCGATGCAAGTAGCCTTCCTTACCGAAGGATCGACGTCCTGAAGACCAGCCTCGATAATGGGCCAGACTTGGTTCATAATGGGAGTCATGAATTCACTGCAACCCTCAACGACCACACCAAGGGCGAGCATGGCACCGCGACGGTTATTCGACTCGGGTGACGAGAAGTACTGTTGGATCAGAGTGCGGAGGGCGGGGAAGACCTGGGTAGGAGGGAGATTCGTCGCCAAACTATCGATGATGCGTAACGCAGACTACAAGAGCCATCGGCACATAAATACACCTAATGTTGACAGACTCACTCTACATGGTGCGTCTTCGTCGCTGTCTTCTGGTTCAGGTTCGGTGGTGATCGGCATGAGACCCTCCAAAATCTTGCCTGCCAAGTTTTGGCTTTGAATCTTCGTCTTTTTGCTGTTAGAGGGAATGGGTAAGCATCGCATCGAAATACAGAAGAAAGCGGACTTGCTATTGCACGGTCCAGTTAAGAGCATTCAGAGGGAAAATACGAAGACCAGCATCGAGATTTCTGTTGGCGCCGCAGAGGAGTAGGAATGAAGCAAGCGCTTCGGTGTGGGGACCTAAAAGTGGAATTTCCTGAGTTCCGTGTACATCAGTAAGTGATCAGTTCGATGGGTGGACAGCTTACGAGAATCAAAAGTGTCTCAAAGACATCAAATAACTGCCGTGCGGAAGCCTCGTCCCCTGCCTCTAGTGCTTGCTGCACAACTTGAATCATAGCAGGGAGGAAATTTTGAAATGTTTTCTGAGGAAAGAGATTTCAAATGATGCGCTGGATCAAATGTTATCGACTTACGACATCAGACTTGTCATCCGCGTCGATGTATTGTGCAAGGATACCCAATGAACTGGTGGGTCACGTCAATGTTGCTCGGATATCTTAGCTTTAAATGCGCACCGAACTGTCGTTACTCGTACTTCCATGCTTTCAGAATCGGCAATGAGAACCTGGAATAGTTTGAAGAAGTTTTGAGTGGAATCCTGGAACCCTTCGATGACGGTTTCGAGCACGGTGAACAGAATGTATACGCCAACTTCGCGTTGTGCAACCTGCGGAGAAGAACATGCGTCGTTCAGCCATGAGAGAAGCTGAGGCCATGTCCCTTCCTTGAGTTCGACAAAGGCGATGGATGCGATAACACGAGCAGCCGAGTGACGGACAAGCTTACTGCAAAGTAAACACGTTGAAAACGAGCATGTAACTGCGATATATAAGCACATACTTTGGCTCGGCGAGGATGAGTTTTGGCAATTCGCTCTTGATCTCCTCACGCGACTCTTGGGAGAGCTGGACCCAGAGATCGCCACTTTTTTGCCTGACCCGCTTGCGCAGCTCGACTGCTGCCAATTGACGAACCTTGACATGAATAAATCGTCGTTAATCCCGAGATCTGCATTGGGGATCGACGAGAACTCACGGCAAATTCGGGAGAGCTGGCAAGTATTTGGGCGAGGGCAGATATGCATGTGGGATTTTTGTAGTACTCGGTATTCAACTGAGCAGTAGACTACAATTGGGCAGCGTGAATAAAGGGGTGAAAAACGCGTTTGATCGAACGATCTTACAGCCTTGAGTTGGGCGGTGTCATTGGAGGTGGATTGCACCAAGAGATTGTGCAGTCCCTGCACGAAACTGGGCTATACATTGCAGATGAACATCAAGAGCATGCGATCAGACACGGACTGTACCCACATCCATTTCGCAAGGTGGTGCAGGAGGGAAGAGGACAAGGAAGAGGAGTTAGATGAGATTGCACTGATGATCCTACACAAATTTTGGCGGGGTTCCAAAAATTTCCGTTATGGTACACCCGGGTTCGGCTAACCATATTTGCACTAGTACTCACTGACTCCAGCAAGCTCAGTTACATAAATCAGGCCTAGAATTTATTTTCAGGGGTGCCTGCTGGCACTTGAGACAGCGTGAGTGATTTCCCTGCATAGATCCACTTCATCCCGGGTGTCACGGGGTATACAGTTCGTATGCAGAGCATGTGGTTATTGAATGGTCCATGCAAATGCGCACCTCGCCAAAAATAATCCAAGCCTCTTTGCTATCACCACTGGGCTCAACGCATTGCACCAGGTGAGTGCAATTTAATATATGATGGTATCAGCCAACGCCTGGTGGGATTGCCACCCGGAAGCTGATACCGCCATGTGCCCCTTCTCAAGGTTGATGAAAGCCAGTGCTATCATGAGATCTATTTGCATGACCAAGGTGGTTGCACATGGTGCGTGATCACGAACGCAAAATCGGTGCAAGTCAACGAGTACAGATTGACATAGCTTGTGACCTTGATGATCCTAGGGGTCCTATAAAAGAGGCGTGAAGTGAGCTCATTCTTCTTCATCTCCAAACCTCGTCGCAGTCCCCCCTGTAATGAAGTATCTCGCCTTACTTGCTTTGGCTCCAGCTGTTACTCGAGCAACTCCGACCAAGCGTGCCAATCCTCTGGGTATTGATGTCTCTAGCTATCAGCCCAACATCGATTGGACAACTGTCGTCAATAATGGTATACAGTTCGTATACATCAAGGCTACTGAGGGGACATGTTCGGCTATTTTGATTTGCCTCATTTGTCTTTGTGTTGAGTTACACTGCTGTTTTCAGCCTACATCTCGCCTTCTTTCAGCTCTCAATACATTGGTGCTACGGACGCTGGCCTCATCCGCGGAGCCTACCATTTTGCACACCCAGGTTCATCCTCGGGTGCTGCTCAGGCTACGTACTTCCTGAACCACGGAGGTGAGAGACCGCTCCATATGGTGTCATTGTCTAACTCTCTGTTAGGTGGCTGGTCTGCGGATGGGATTACCCTTCCCGGAGCGCTAGACATCGAGTGTCGGTCGTTCCTTTCCCCATCGGTAAAGAGAGCTGATCCCCAGATAGATAACCCTAGCGGTGCCGAATGCTATGGCCTGACGGCTTCCGAGATGGTCTCGTGGATACATGATTTCTCTAACACATACGCAGCTTCCACGGGCCGGTAACGAAACTCCATACCTATTATAAGTAACGGACCTGACTATGTTTTTTATAGTTACCCAGGTGATCAATCCCCCGACTGATATGCATCACAGCTTGTTAACACCAATGTTGTAGTCATCTATACCACAACTGACTGGTGGAAAACTTGTACTGGCAACAGTGCGGCCTTTGGCGCTAACAACCCGCTTTGGATTGCGGATTGGGCCTCTACTCTTGGTCCCCTTCCTGCGGGATGGGCATACACTTCCTTCTGGCAATACGCTGACTCGGGCCCGAACCCTGGTGATGCCGATCGCTGGAACGGTGACTATGCTGGTTTGCAGAGGTATGCTTCTCACCGAGACTCGAGCGGCATATAAATTCATTGGCATGGTTCAAAACAGAATGGCTCGCGGTTCTTGAAGTCCAGATGGGCGGCGTGCACATGCAGTCGTGCCTGCAACGAGCAGGGGTGTATCATCGTGTACATAGCATTGATGTGATTCTTTGAACTAGCTAAATGTTGCAAATTCAGATTGAGAACCCGCAACTTGCTGATAACTCTTTTTGGTGTGCGGCATTGTACAGCCTTTGAAGCTGAACCACTCGTTGCTAACTCTTCCTCACCACATGCTCGACGCCTTGCTATGATCGCAGGCACTACTGAAAAGAGTACTTACGACTCGATTTATTGCGAGGCTCCCTCCGTGATCAAAAAGGCCATCGGTGCTTACAGGCTAGAAGCCCTCCGCCCCCGAATCATTTTTGCAGACCTAGTCGCTGGCGCTTGGCAGAGTCTACCGACGACAAGCAGTTTCTTGCGACCTGCGTGATCCAAGGAGACAGCAGCGACGCAGAGTGCATAGGGAGCGCAAGTTGCGAAGGATCGCTAGTCAGACATCCAGATTTATGGTCCTCAGATGGATCTATGAGCGCCCGCCCGCTTCAACAAGTGACGCGGGAAATCACACTAATACAGTGTTGTCCTTCGAACTGAGAACACGCTCTTTCGTGTGCACAAATCCTTGCTTGCTCGTCACTCCGATTTCTTTCACGACCTGTTCATGTTGCCACAGCCTGTGCCAGATGCTAAGTCTGTGTCCGTGTACGCCTCCGATCAGGATATTGAAGACTGTCCGGTGCTCCGCCTCCATGACGCACCCGAAGACGTTGCCAACCTACTCACAGCGTTGGTAGACGGCCCGTGAGTCGTGCTATCACACGCAATCCCTTCCTTCGTTCATCATTCTTATACTAAAGGAGCTTTGGAAACAATGACTCTGCCAACTTTCCAGTCGTTTCTAGAATCTTACGCCTCGCCACCAAGTACGTGGTGGATTCCCTGCGCGAGAAAGCCCTCGACCACCTCTCTGTCCCCAGCCCTCACGCAGGTTGTGATCAGTCTTGCATACGAGGTCGACGCACCATCATTGTTACCGCCCGCTTTCTACGACCTTTCCCGACATGGTTTCTCATAAATATCGCTGCACCGACGATCTTGAGACAGCGTGAGTGATTTCCCTGTGCAGATCCAGCATTTTGACGACTCCACCTTAACAGTGTATGGCCATTGAGGACATCCTAGCTGTCACGGGGTGGAAGCTCATATGCAGAGCATGTGGTTCTTTGAATGGTCTGTGCGAACGCGCACCTCGCCAAAAATAGTCCAAGCCTCTTCGCTATCCCCACTAGCGTCAATGCATTGCACCGAGTGAGTGGATTTAACGCATGCTGGTATCAGTCAACGTTGACATCCGGTGCTTCATACCGATGACATGACGTTGGTTCCCCAGAATCAGTCAACACCTGGTGTGGTTGCTACCCGGAAGCTGATACCACCATGTACTCCTTCCCAAGATTCATGAGGGCCAGTGTTCTCATGAGATCTATTCAAGCTACATGACCCAGGTGGTTGCACATGCTGCGTGATCGTGAACGCTAAATCGATGCGAGTCAACGAGTACACAACTCCTTGTGACATTGATGCTCTTAGAGGTCCTATAAAAGACGCGTGAAGTGAGCTCATCTCCAAACCACTTCGCAGTCCCCCGTAATGAAGTATCTCGCCTTACTCGCTTTGGCTCTAGCTGTCGCTCGGGCAACTCCGACCAAGCGTTCCAGTCCTCTGGGTATCGATGTCTCTAGCTATCAGCCCAACATCGATTGGACAACTGTCGTCAATAATGGTATCCAGTTCGTATACATCAAGGCTACTGAGGGGACATGTTCGGCTATTTGATTTGCCTTTCTTGTCTATGTGCTGAATTACACTGGTGTTTTCAGTCTACATATCACCTTCTTTCAGTTCTCAATACACTGGTGCTACGGACGCTGGCCTCATCCGCGGAGCCTACCATTTTGCGCACCCAGATGAATCCTCAGGTGCTACTCAGGCTACCTACTTCCTGCAGAACGGAGGTGAGAACGCTCCTCCATATGGTGTCATTGCCTAATTCTCTGTTAGGTGGCTGGTCTGCGGATGGGATTACCCTTCCCGGAGCGCTAGACATCGAGTGTCTGTCGTTTTTATCCCCATTGGTGAAGAGAGCTGATCCCCAGATAGATAACCCTAGTGGTGCCGAATGCTATGGCCTGACGGCTTCCGAGATGGTCTCGTGGATCCAGGATTTCTCTGACACATACGAGGCTTCTACGGGCCGGTAACGAAACTCCATATCTATTATAAGTAACGGCCTAACTATGTTTTTTTATAGTTACCCAGGTAATCTATTCCCTGACTGATACGCGTCACAGCTTGTTGACGCTAGTGTTGTAGTCATCTATAGTACAACTGACTGGTGGACCACTTGTACTGGCAACAGTGCGGCCTTTGGCGCTAACAACCCGCTTTGGATTGCGGATTACGCCTCCACTCTTGGCCCCCTTCCTGCAGGATGGGAATACACTTCCTTCTGGCAGTACGCTGACTCGGGCCCCAACCCTGGCGACGCCGATCTCTGGAACGGTGACTATGCTGGTTTGCAGAGGTATGTTTTCTCACAGGGGCTCGAATGGCATGTGGACTCACCGGGATGGTTCAAAACAGCATGGCTCTCGGTTCTTGAAGCTTGAAGTCCAGAATTGGCGGGGTGCACATGTAGTTGTGCCTGCGGCGGGCAGGGGTGTATCATCGTGTCCCAGTGTTTTGATGTGACTCTTTGAACTAGTTGAAACAAATGGCCACAGGCGTGCGGCATTGATCGTACAGCCTTTCAAGTTAAACCGATACTCCGAGTCGTTGCTAACTCTTCCTCATGACAACTCGACGCCTTGTTTTGTATGATGGATCGTCCGAAAAGAGTATGATTGCGAGACTTCCTCCGCGATCAAAAAGGCTGTTGGTGTCAAAGTGATCAAGCCGCCTAATAGCCCCGAGTAATGAGTGCTTGTTTGAATGTTATCTAAATCCCATAAACGAATATGACTACGCTTCCTCGCCCTCTGCTCATTCGCACTCATCACCGTCGTGTTGGAGCAGGTCTTTCGAGCTGAGACATGTCGCGCCAGCTCCCCGTGAACAACAGCTATTACCCCCTCCCCATGGGTGCTTACGGGACTCCCCCTAGAAGCCCTCCGCCCCTGAACCATTTTCGCAGGCCTAGCCGCTCAGAGTCTGCCGACGACAAGAAACCTCCTTCGACCTCCTCCGTGATCCAAGAAGACACCGACGACGCAGAGTGCATAGGGAGCGCAAGTTGCGAAGGACCGTTAGTCAGACATCCAGATTTGTGGTTCTCGGATGGATCTGTGAGAGTCGTCTGTCACTGACGTGAGCAATCACACTAACACAGTGCTGGAGGTTGTTCTTCGAGCTGAGAACACGCTTTTTCGCGTGCACAAATCCTTGCTTGCTCGCCACTCCGGTTTCTTTCACGATCTGTTCACGTTGCCACAGCCTGTGCCAGATGCCAAGTCTGTGTCTGTGTACGTCTTGGAAGATATCGAAGACTGTCCGGTGCTCCGCCTCCATGACGCACCCGAAGACGTTGCCAACTTACTCACGGCGTTGGTAGACGGTCCGTGAGTCGTGCTATCACACGCAATCCCTTCCTTCGTTCATCATTCATATTCTAAAGGAGCTTTGGAAACAATGACTCTGCCGACTTTCAAGTCGTTTCTGGAATCTTACGCCTTGCCACCAAATACGTGGTGGATTCCCTGCGCGAGAAAGCCCTCGACCACCTCTCTATCACTTGGCCGGCAACGCTCAAAGGTTGGGATGCCCGCGAGGACATGTCACGCTCTTTTGAACTGCAAGCTGGATCTGGGAGTGTATATCCATCACCAATCGTAAGTCGGGCGTAATATGTGTTTTCCAAGCCTCACCGTGCTCCCACGCAGGCTGTGATCAATCTTGCACGCGAGGTCAGCGCGCCATCGTTGTTGCCGTCTGCTTTCTACGACCTTTCCCGGTACAGCTTCTCACAAATATTCGACTATGGTGAATCGTTTGAAGAGGGTGCATGGCAATGTGCTCTGTCGCCGATAGATATGCAGCGGTTATCTCTCGGCAAGGAAGCGTCTCAACATGCGATCACAACGTTGATTCAATCGCTTGGATCCCATGCTCGCACATTAATGGCCGGTCCAGGCAGCACCTTTATGCACCACCACCATTCGTACTCGCATGGCCACACCCACAGGATGTGTAAACGTGATTTCTCGGAGCTCATAACGCTCGCCACGCAGCACTATCTCTTTGATCATCAACGTGGATGCACGGATCCCCTCTACGTCGCGGAGGAGCTAGGACAACCGCTGTACGATCTGAGTCAACCTTTGTGTACCGAGCGTTTTGGAGGCTCGCGTCGAAGTTTGGAGCAGACCGAATGTCAGGCATGTGCCAAGACGTTGGAGACATGGGCGATGAGGGAGAGAGAGCGGATGTGGAAGATGATTCCGTTGTGGTTTCGTCTCGATGTTTGAATGACGCGCGGGTTTGGATAGGTTTGCTTCCCGGACGACTGGGCATCTACCGTACGTCGGAGATGAGCGCATGGTGCGTACTTTTGGGACAAATCTCTGGGGCTTTTCGCTGGCATCGTCCAATGTTCTTGGACCATCTTCTTCGTCGCACAACAGCAACGGTGGCTGGAGAAGCACATCATGTGTCAAATACGCTTTCCACCGCTTTCATCGTTAGATAGATGTTTTGGGGCATCATTTGGCTGTAGCACAATACGTCGACTTTGTATTGTATGTATATTGGCAACAGACCGTGCAAGCTCCACCGAGCACACGTTATAAAACTCAAATAACTGTAAATATCATAGACTCACCGTCATCTGATCTTTACCGGCCAGCACGGCCGTGGTCTCCTTACTCGGAAAACCCACACACTCATTTACCCATCCCTTTCTCGTCTTCTTAACTTTGGTGTGTCTGCACTGAGCTGGGCCAGCAAGCACTTCTAATCTGTGCTCGAGGTCGGTTTCGATTTTTTTTGGCCAGCAAGGTATATATGCCAACCTTACTATATATAATTGCCTTAACCCCGAATGTCTCCATTTTAAAGCGCTCCTATTCTAGCACCATCATAGTTCTGCGAGCAGTCCGGGGCTCTTAACCCAGGTGAAATGTTTCTTTCACATTGAAAGCAACACGAGGAGGCTTGGCCTAGCATACGCTCAAGGCCATGCGAAGGTCGTCATCCGCGCCTCTGTGCCAACTATGTAACCACACGGTTCTTGCTTACCATAACCATATGATCTCTCAGTTCGCAAAATTGTGAATTCACTCTTCTCGTGCCGACAGAAATGGTACGTTCATTGCTTCCTTATTCTGAGTAATACTTATGACCTTGACTGCCTTGTACCGATTTTTCTCGTTCCAGAGGTTCATTGCCTCAGTGATGCGTTGCTTGTCCCTCTCCGTGTTTCTCGGCACATGTTTCCTCATTCCTGCAGGCCGGGCTCAGACATGGTACGTCGTTGCGGTGCATTCTAACCGATTTTCATGACATGCGTCTCAGGTGTGGCAAATATTACGACCCAAGCACAATGCCTCAAGCCCAGGCACCGCCCCCTGGCGGAGCGTTCTCCATCCCTACCTCATCTCAAAGTCCTCTGCTGGCTTTCAGATGTGCCCCTGCTATCAAACCTTACTTGGCCGAAGATGCGAGCTCGTCCGCGGCCATCCTCATTGATTCGCCTGTCGTCTACTCCAATATCCAAGGCACCGAGGCTATCAGTCTTCCTTCAGGTTCCCTGTCAAACGCCGGAACGCTTAGCGTGACCGTTAGTGCTGGTGGAAATGTACTCGGGAGCGGCGCTGTTCCGCTGAATGCGACAGCGTATGAGATCTCGTTTAGTCTCGGGAATCTGACACCTCAAATTACCCCCTACAACCTCTCTTGTGAGGCCACCTACTTGGGCGATTCATCATCGTCTAGCACACAGGTCTTTAGTGCAAACTCTGCGTTGTATTTCTTGCCCGATCCGACCAACGGCGCTGTTACGAAAATGGACCTCAGGACTGGCGCATTGTTGGCAAAGCCTGCGAATGGACAGGGGAGTTATCAGCCTGTGTTCCCGATCGGTTTTTACACCGAGTTTCAATACTTGGCCAACAATCTCACTCTCATCGATCAGTTGGCAGCTCAAGGGTGAGCCTGTTTTCTCCAGTTCTTTCCCTCGAAGTGTCTCATTTTTGCCGCCAAGGTTCACGGTCGTGTGTATTGAATCCCGTCTGGTGTATTGTCGCTGATAAAGAGGTTAGGTACATCCCATATTCGAGGACACCCCGAGCCAGACGAGCGTGAATGAGGTGTTTGGTCGAATGCAAGAAAACGGGATGTACTTCATGTACGACATGCGCTACGTTTACCAAGATGCAGCCAATCTCACCGCGCAAGTGAATTCGTTCAAGAACTGGTCCAATCTTTTGATCTGGTACACCGGTGATGAACCTGATGGGTCGTCAGATCCGCTCAATGCCACGTCTACCGCATACGATCTCATCTACAACCTCGACGGCTATCATCCTGTCTCCCTTGTGCTTAACTGCCAAGACTATTACTTCACGTCGTATGCTGCTGGAACTGACATCATCATGCAGGATGTGTATATCGTCGGCGCTGACGTAAATACCTCCCTCATGTTCAACACCCCTTGTACGCCAACCTATGGTGTTTGTGGTTGTGACAATTGTTCGCCCATCCCTGCTGGCCTCGACGATGCTGTCCCTCCCGCGAATGCTTCCTCCATCCCAGTCCCTGCAAACAGTGGGCTCGGCTCCTTCACCGACGTCAGCGACCGCGTGACTGATTTCCTGAACCGAATGCAAGTCGTGGGATGGGAACGCACCAAGGCGGTTTGGAGCGTACCCCAGGCATTCGGGGGCGTTGCTGGAGCGTGAGCACATCCCCCATCTCGCGCATACATGCTGACGACTGAGTCCTCGACCCCCGCGTCCCTAGTAACTACTGGCTACGGGCACCGACTGGCCAGGAATGGGTGGTGATCACCCTGCTAGGAATCAACCACGGCTCCCTCGGTGCGATCTCTTGGTCAGACCCCACGCCGGTGGATATCAAAGGCAATGCGTCCGCGTTTGCGCTCGCCCTCCCCAGTATCACACCCTTCATCTTCAGCGCGACGGCCGTCCGGACGAACTATATCGTTGGCGGCGCCGACATCGCTGTATGGAGTACCACGAGCCAAACGCTCGTCATGGCCACCAACACGTATTACGTGTCCCAAGCGGTGAACTGGGCTGACGTGGGTGTTAACGGTGGCGGCGCGACGTTGGTATTCTCGAGTGGGAGCGCGATGACGTCGTCTGGTTTTACGCTGGAGAGTATGGGCTCGGCTTCGTTCCTGCTACAGACCTCTTCGTGAGTGAACATACACGATTGGATGGTTTGTATCTGAGAACTTTTTTTTTTCGTGTCTTCAGCAGCACATCGTCGACGAACTCTCCGAACGCGCCAAGTTTGAGTGGGGCACACAGGACGCTCGCAAATGGTTGTATGGCGATGGTGATACTGGCTTCCTTGTTCGTGTCATGAATCGCAAATGGGAACGACGACATCGTGCTAGCGATATTCCGTAGCTCACATAGACCAATATTCGAACATTAATTAACACCCGGACATTCCTTGTCTCTCGACGATCCTTGTATCGACCTACACAGCAAGATCCAAAATCTCGATCATGCTATACTTTGCCATGGCAGACTGGAGGCATATCCGACCGGAATAAGGATCATAGTCCAAGAGCGTGCGTGAGGTCGGAAAGCGTAGGATAGAAGGGTATTCTATGACCTTGGCCTTTGGGGCATGATCGCCGCCACGCCGACGACCATCACCATCACAGCCGGGTATGTCGTATTCGAGCGCTGTGACGACATACGAGCCCGGTTCAAGCGTATAAAACGTCCTGCCAGCGCCATTGAAGGACGGGTGAAGGAACGGCGTTCGGGAGAGCTGGCCGAGAGAACCGAGCAGCCGGAACGCGACAGTGCCGAGCTCGCCTGGGCCATGGGAGGATGAGGACGTACTGCGAGTGCCATGTGCGGCAGTGCCGCCGAGGCGGAGGATGCCGTATTTCGAGAGGGAGCTACGAGGACGGGAGGGCTCGAACGCATGTACTCGGAGGGTGATGAGGACGTCTTGCGAGGATGCGTCGAGGACGGCGTCGTGGAGGAGTACGGTGTCACGTATGTTGATGCCTGGGATGATACCCTGGTGTGAAGGACTGAGGGTGACACGGCGATGAGTGTTTGGATGGGGAAACGCGAACGCCTGGAGGAACGTGCTCCATCCGGCGGCTTGGGTGTAAAAAGATCTAGTTAGGAGCAGGTGCGTCGACGTCGAGATGCTCGTAGGCCAGGTGATGTCCTCGATGGTCGTCCATTCTGGCATCTGTTATTTTCGTCGTTGAATGTTGAGCGTTCGGCGAAAATGGAATACGTGAACAAGAAAGCCCCCCCACCTCGGCTGCCTCCCACGTCGCATGAGTAAACGAAGGGAGTATGAACTCCGTGCGTGTGTGCACGTCCAAGGCGACGAGACGCCAATCAGCGTCGAAATCAGGACCCACTCGACCGTGAATAACAATCGCACGGGGACCAAGGTCGACGACGTCGATGTCGAACCTGCTGTCTTCGAACTGATGAAGCAGATCTAGGGTCACCTCAGATTGCTCCACCACGTTCAACGAATAGATCGAACTACAGCTGGCACCGTCAGTAACGTGTGGGGGCTCTGAATCGCGTCAAATGTCGAGGCCCACATTTGTGTTGTTTCTTGTGCCAAGAAACCCGTGCGCGTTGCCTCGCTCAAGACCACGCATGCAAACGGACGACCCTCGACGTCGATGGCGGAAACACACCGGAACGACCTCAGTACTCCACCTGCCGACCTGTAAATGATACTCGCACCCGAGTTGCTATCGAACGCGTCGAGGTTCAAGTCATAACAACGGACTTCCTCGCTGAGGGCGATGAACAGGAACCGCCCAAAGACCAAGCTCACACGGATGGCCACGCCCGTATACCGAATCTCTCTCAGCTTGAGCATCGGTTTTTCTATTTGCGTGGTATCTCCGCCGTGCCGGAGATTCCGATCGACGCGAAAACTAGGGACGAGTGCGTTTTCCAGGTCGTGTGCGGACTGTGAGAGGAATGGACCGGGAGGGCGGACAAAGTCGGCTTTGCGATAGGCGTCGCTCCATACGTCCCTGCAGTTGCTGACTCCGTTCAAGTATCGAGAGACCTGTAGAGTTGTTCTGCTCAGACCCAAAGCACGCCGAATCGGATTGCACGACAGGTGTCACGTACCCTGCGTATTCGCAAGATATCTGGGATGTCGATGTAGTGGAATATAGCGTGCAAAATGTCTAGCGGAAGCTGGTTAAAAGAGAGTGCTGTGGAGTCTGACATGTTGTATCTTGACCCAGCGTAGTAGCTTGTTAGTTGCTGTTCCAGATCAGAGTGTGTTTACCGGTGAGAGAGCTCGTCCGTCACGGGTGCCACGGCCCGCGCTGGTGGCAAGTTAGAAACCTTACTACCAAGTGACAGATGTACTGGTGCCCAGATCTAGGGCTGGTCAACTGTTCCTCAAGTCCAACCAGGTTAGGTCGGTGCGATGGATGAAGACTTCGGGAGTGAAGTGGATGAGTATTACGACGATGACGGTGGTCCCAGCTTCCAAGTCAAGTTCTGATACCATTAAGTGAAGTGCATTGGCCACGTACTAGCCCTATCACAAACAATACCCAAGCTATCAAATATCTCTATACCATCGATTTCCGTCTCACCACCCTCGAGAAGTTGTACAGCGAGTGGGGAAACGAAAGAACCGGTACCCTTGATGCAGTCTCCCTTGTCTTGCTCGAAAAGCATCGATACTTTTTGTAAGCTCGACGGCCGATAGTTCCTTGGCCTTCAACATCTGAGGCAAGTTGAGTGAAACGCCGGGGACTATACTCGGTTGAATGGATGGCTCACATCGTGATACAGGCGAAGATTGCGTACCCTCTATACCATGCTTTGTTTGGTGGTAAAGATGGGAATTGTTGAACACGGCCTTGGACGGTATGCACCTGACGTTCAAACACGTTCCACCGAGCGAACCACGCTCTCGATGCAAGCAGTCTGGAACTCGTTAGTAGGTGCGTGCAAATGACACAGAGGACCCGGATACCTCCAAACCGAGTTGTGCGGCCTTGATAACTGCGACATAACTACCAGGGCCTACAGCAGTGGTCAGGACACGCCATCGGGGTGTCTCTTGGCTTACAACAATGATTGGCGTCCATCGTCACCGTGCAAGATGATGTGCATCACGCGCAGCGAAGCTCCGTGCTGAGAGGACGAGAGGAGAGGGATGACAAAGATGAATAGCGTGACAAGATTGTGCGAAGCGCCCACATCGAACACCGGAAGCGAGAGTGAGGGAAGGGGGAAGGAGTGGATGAGTGCGAGGGAAGCAGCAAAAAAGCTAGTGCTGTGAGACACGAACTCAGCCTTCATGCCGAGATCAGCAAGGTGCTTCTCAATCCCCCAACGGACGAGAGGGAGACTGAGGCATTGGGCTTCACGCGTGTCGACCTCCAAGACTTTCTGTGAAAGGGAGAAACTTTTAGGATCGTGTCAAATCAAGTGAAGCAGAACCAACCTTGTCGAATCCATGCTTGACAAGATCATCACGAGGGATCCAGAGGTGCTCGGAAGAGCTGAGACCCTTGAAAAAGACTTGAATTTCATCACTTGTGTTGGGTTCCATCTATCCAGTGAGAAGGTTGACCAACGTCGACTTGCCAGAACCGTTAGGGTCGAGAAGAGCGACACGAGAAGAGGGAGACTTGGAGAGTGATGCCGTACAATTGCTGGATGAGTTGCGAGGGATACTGGAAGCCTTGGGTATTTTCGCAAAAAACCGACAAAGGCGAGAGGATAGGGAACGACGAGGAGCCGGAAATGTCCAGCAACCATCGTCGTCTGTCAACTCGACTCGCCAGATCGTGACGAGGCGACGCAGGACGCGTACGCGATATTTGTATCTATTTGGCCGCGCCTACCCGCGCAGGCGAACTGGATATACAACGCGATGGAGATTTGTTTTCAGACAATGAGCATGGCAGGACGGTCACTGAGAAGTCCTGGAATTCAACATGCCCTGAGGCATAGAGTATCTTCACCGCAGTCACCCATACTCCAGCGCAGGATGTTCAGCTCTTCGTCCTCGTCCTCCGCATCCTTCCGGGCTGCCGGGTATACGGTCTTGTTCGCTTTATCTGCAGGCATATTCACCGCATACTATTTCGACGCACGCTCGGCGATACATCGATACGTGTTCACTCCCGTGCTGCGGTACGTGTTCGATGCCGAGACAGGCCATAAGTTGGCAGTAAAAGTGCTGCGAAGTGGTTTGGCACCTCGGGATCCCATAAAGGACGACGAATCGCTACGGTCACAGGTGCAACGTCTTTCGGGACGACGCAGAACCTCGAAACATTGACATGTTATTGCCACAGGTCTTTGGTCAAGACATAGCCAATCCAGTCGGTCTCGCAGCTGGCTTTGACAAGGATGGGGAAGCGATAGACGGCACGTAGAACGTTGTTCCTTGTTCCGGCCAAACTGATGGCCATCGTAACTAGGTCTCTTCAACCTTGGTTTCAGCTGGGTTGAAATTGGGAGCGTGACTCCAAAACCTCAGGTATGGACCCGAACTCGCTGACGCCTGGGTGTCCCTTCCTGCGACGACTAAACGTGCCGCTTGCAGCCAGGCAATCCTAAACCACGTGTCTTCCACCTGATTTCTGATTCTGCTCTTATTAATCGCTACGGATTCCCTTCACAAGGAGCTACCGCAGTAATACCACGCCTACGCGCCCGCATACCCGCATTCCACGACGCTGATGCGAACACGACTGCTGCTCTACGTCCCGGATCAGTTCTGGCTATTAACCTTGGAAAAAACAAGACATCGGATGTAGAGTCTTCGGAAGACTTTGTCACGGGCGTGAAGACATTCGGTCCTTACGCTGATGTGTTGGTGGTCAATGTGTCGAGTCCTAACACACCAGGACTTCGGTGTGTGCACCGAAGCTCGTATTTATACATCGGTTTACTCATGTCGAAACAATATGACAGGGGGCTCCAAAATCGGGAACTGTTAGAAAGTCTGCTTGCGGACGTAGCAAAGGCTCGTGATGAGCTCGAACCCTCTCCAATAACATCCCGTCGGCCACGTTTGGTACTCAAGATTGCGCCAGACCTTCAAGAAAGTCAGATAATCGAAATGGCAGAAGTCATCAGGAATAGCGCGATCGATGGCGTCATTGTCAGCAACACCACGATCACCCGGCCATCATCTTTGAACGACCGTGAGCATACCTCATTTGTCATTCGCACCGTCGTTGATCCCGTTCGTCAACCACAGCCAACAAGTCGGAGGTGGGCGGTCTCTCGGGGAAACCCCTGATGCCATATTCGCTACAGGTGCTGAAAACGCTCCGTGGACACCTGCCTTCGGCTATTCCGCTCATCGGATGTGGCGGTATCTCCTCTGGTGCGGACGCACTCGAGTATGCACGCGCAGGGGCGTCCTTGGTACAGGTATACACCGGCTTCGGGTATGACGGCGTGGGCACGTGTCGACGTATCAAGGACGAGTTAGTTTTGCTATTGGGAGCCGAAGGCAAGACATGGAGTGGGGTGGTCGATGAGGCGGTGCAGACGTTGAGCTGGAAGAAACCGGAGCCTTAACCGCTGGCCCGCTGATCATGCAGAGTTCAGAAACCCCGAAACTTGTGTGTTGTCCATTTCTCAAATCTAACATGTTGGATTGGATTGTACTGTTCAATTCCTGCAAATACATACATCCTCCCCTGACCAGAATACTTTCACAATTTGTTGAGTTTATCTAACATGAGACAGCTGACAGGGATAGCCATTTGTTCATGGATCTGCACCACATGAGTGTGGTTGTCTGGCTTTCCATAGATTCATATAGTTGAGTTATCACTTGATCACTCCTAACCATCATTTTCAGAAAGGGAACAAACAAGAGTAATGGGTACATGAGACTTGGACACTCTGATCCATGCAAAAAAAAAAAGACATAGTACACAAAGGGTCAAGTTTTCTCCAAGACCACCTTTCCACAGGAATCACTTACTTAAACAGGCCTGTGTTGCCCTGCCAGGTCTATGAAGCAGAGAAAGAGCCAGGTAGATCATTGGTATGGCATGCCTTGCCCTTCTGGATATACAGTAAGTCCTCCCAGAGATCTGACTTCTGATACACCCACATTCTCAACCCAATGGATGACCTGATCCTATCCCAGCACTTCTTCTGAATGGGGGAAGACTTTGTCATCCTCAACTTGTCCTGCACAGCTTATTACCTTGTTTCCTGCTGATGTCTTGGCAAAGGGAAAGATGGGCCAGTGGGGGACAAGGTAATAAGCTATACAAGATGAGTTGAGGATGACAAAGTCTTCCCCCTTTCAGAAGAGGTGCAGGGTGAGATTGTCCATCAAAGAGGTTGAGGGATGCAGGTTACATTAAATAGTCAGTTCTCTGGGAGGAGAGAGGCAAGCTGACTAGGGGGACCTTGCCTCAAATATAGTTGCAGGAGAGTCTGATCAGAGGTCGTCACTAATCAAATGGACTGTCCGTGTTGTCACTCAACCAGTGTCTTTGGTAAACATATGGCCTCTTCTCACGAGTCCTCAAAATCCACATCTCATCATACGTACGTCCTCTCCGTATTGTCTTCTTGGCAAAATGTTTTCCCCCCTTGCCCCCATAGAATACTTTATGTTTGCAATATGAAGCGGCTCGTTGGCTGCCTTTTTTAAGCGTCCTGCGGTATCACGGGGCCCAGTTCGAACGAGATCGTCTCAAGATGGCCATCCGCAACGAAGAAATCAAGTTTGACCGGCGGTTGACTTCTGTATTACAACGTATGACGTCTACGTTTCAGACGATGGCCGGTTCAAGACGCGACGGTGGCTTCATTGTGTCCTCGACGAGGGTCACAGAATGAAGAGTTCGGACACTCAGGTGTCGAGCAAGATCAAGGGACTACCGACTAAGCATGTGTCGTCTAGCGTACAGGTTCACGACTCGGAGTGGTCAGAACACAGTTGTTTCCTCAGGGAACACCAACCCCTGGCTGGTCTCCCAGTCTTTCTGCCACTTGTCCAACCTCTTCATCATATCTGCCCATTCTGCCTCCGTCTCCACCCCCCTCAACCACTCCCTTTGCCACCCCAGATCCTCCACTCTCTTCCACCCCCTCTTCAAACACTGCAAGTTTGGCATTCCCCGTCGCCATGCCTCTACATATTTCATCCCATCGTCGGGTATGGCACCTTGGTTCTTGAGACTGTCGATGAGGTGATCTTGATAGTCGAAAGTGGACCCTTCGACCATACGGTGGCCAATATAATATGGGTCGTATCCTCGTGACCGCAAGTCATCTTCGCTCGCGTCAAGTTCCTCCAACAGCGCCTCGCGCGAACCCAGTAGACTTCCGTTGGCGATGATCTTTGCCGCATATGTGCTCTGTGCGAAATCCGAGGGACAGTTCGCAACGAGGATAGGGAGCCCGATGAACGCGAGCGCGTTGGTCGGGTAGGATGCGGATAGGGAGAAGATGTGTTGGTGGAGCGGGAAAAGGTAGCGGAGGTTCGTGGTCAGTCTGCGATCGCGTTCGCTCGACTTTGGTTTCACGGCGACCTCCTCGCTTACTTCGAGGAAAGGGATGCGCAAGTCATATCCCGTCCCCAGCATCACAATGTCAACGTCGTGTGCTTGGGAGCCATCGGCGAAGACAATGGCATCGGGTGTAAAGTACGCGATCTCCGGCTTGACTTCGACCGGACCTGACGCTGGGTCCCGTAGACTGCGAACAGAATGATAGACCTAGGCGTCGTTCGAAAAAGAAAACAAAAGTTACATCTAGTCGAAAATCTGGCACGATGGCTACCTTTCGGGCGTGCAGCACCACCTGCGAGGCAACGTCCCGTCCACTCGCCCCGGAGCCCACCACGACCAGCGTCTGATTCGCATATCGTTGCGGTTCGCGATAGAATATCGAATGTAGGATCTCGCGTCGTTGACCGCTTGCGCCGTCGCTGTGACGCAACCACTCGTCCTGACCGGGGAAAGTGGGAATATGTGGATATTGATTGTGTCCGTTGGCGACGACCAAGTGATCGAACGGCCGCCGTGTCTGGTGGCCGTCCTGATCCACGACGAGCACATCCCAGCACCCCACCTCTGGCGTCCCGACCCACGATGCGGACAAGACGGTGTGGTTGAGCACGACGTAAGGCATGAGGTTATAACCCAACGCAAAGTCTTGATGGTACCTCTCGACATGTTCATGGCTCGAAAACAGAGGGGTTCCGGGCGGATACGGAAAGCCAGGATAGGTCATCGTGGGCACGGGCGTGTTGGTATGTAGAAGAGGGTAGAGTGGTGTCTCAGGCAGGATCGGCGGGTGGACGGGTTGTGGGTCTGAGAGCCTGTGTGACCAATATTGAGAGATAGCGGTGGCGGTGCGCGGTGAGAAGGAAAGGAACGCACCATATCCCACCGACGTCTCGGCGTTGCTCGTACAATACGATGTCGAGATTACTGTCTAGCTCGTCCTGGAGGTCGACGAGGGCACGCAGTATCGCAAGGCCAGCACTGCCGGCCCCTACGATGGCCACAGACTTGTTTACGTGCACGACTTGTTGTCGGGGGGCGTTGAAGTCTCCATGCTGGAGGAGAACGAAACTTGCCAGAGAGAGGAAGAACGAGCGAACGTCGAACATGAGCGAAGGATAGCGTGTACACCGACGCTGCGGTTTTGCTCGATGACGTGTCTGTGGGATATTCTGAGCTCATTCTTGATGTTGATTGCGTGTCCTCCCCCCGAGGAAAGAGAGGTCATTTATAGCAGCCGGCCCGATCGGTCCAATGAGTCTTGCGCACGTAAAAACCACGTGACTGCTTTTGTAGTGCGAGGTTGAACGAACAGAACATTTAGTATGTAGATAAATTTAATTGTGAAAGTATTCTGGTCGGGGGAGAATTGAACAATTAATGTGCTGCGCCTCCTCTATCAGTTTTCCTATCCTCACCTCTCCTGCTTCTTCCAGCTCAATGTCCGCCTCAACGACCACCCCACTCCAGTAGCGAAACTAGCTCGTCCTTGATACGCCGACACGTGCCCACGCCGTCATATCCGAAGTCGGCGTATACTTCTACCAAGGACGCCCCTGCGCGTGCATACTCGAGTGCGTCCGCACCAGAGGAGATACCGCCACACCCGATGAGCGGAATAGCCGAAGGCAGGTGTCCACGGAGCGTTTTCAGCACCTGTAGCGGATATGGCATCAGGGGTTTTCCCGAGAGACCGCCCACCTCCGACTTGTTGGCTGTGGTTGACGAACAGGATCAACGACGGTGTGAATGACAAACGAGGTATGCTCACGGTCGTTCAAAGATGATGGCCGGGTGATCGTGGTGTTGCTGACAATGATGCCCTCGATCGCGCTATTCCTGATGACTTTGTCTACATCGTTGCCGTGCATCTCATACTACCGCATCATGGTTCTTGCCATGGTTCGTGACGTCCAGATAAACAAGATACACTGGTCCAATAAGCGGCTACCCTCAGGCTTTCGCCTGCTCGGATGACCCGACTCTACTCACTAATGACCTTTATAACGTACCACTGGATGCTCTCTCATATTCCACCTTTAACGAATGCATGCCCTGTCCTGCTTGCTGCACTATCCTCCATGTGATCGAGACCGCTACTGGTATCCAATTAGTGCCCAATGATCTCGACTCCCTCTACGTCTTCTGGACCGAAATCCCCCACAGGCCCCGGGCATGGTGTAGTCACGGTAGCAGGTGCTAGACTGGTGAAGCAGATGCTGTGACCATGACGAAGTTGACGCCGTCACCGACGGTGCCACGGAGACAGACCGCCACGGTTCTGATTCGGTTTTGTGACGATCACTCGCAGGTTCGTTCAAGTCATAGAACTTCCATCTTGCAGAAGCATGTCGGCTTTCCAAGCTGAAAGCGCTGAAGCTTGAAGGCGGACCCTTGTCGCTCGCGAGAGGTGTTTACCTTAAAAAGCTTCAAGGTATACAGACTCGTTGACCTTGACAGGATCATATAGCTCGTCGACGTCAAAACGAATCAGTAAGCGCGAAAATGTAAATGTGCGCATCGAAATGCATGCAGTAAACGAACCGTACAATATTGGCTGAGAATAGTACACGATTTGCTACCCTATCATCGAAACATTACACGATAGCACACCTTCACACTACCTCGGGGGAAACGTACGAGTCCAATCGTCCATACGAGTCCAACTCTAGTGTTAAAAAAATGTCCAAGAATTAATTGATCACCAGCGGGAACGTCCCAACACGCCACGACCCATCTCGAGATCCAATTCGTGAGACGTGTGGCTACTACAACGAAGAAAGAGATCAACAATGACGCGTCAAACGTGTCCACAGAACACTCACATGTACGAATCTTGAAAGCCTCTAAGCAGCTTTGCCAGTGGGCTTGGGGTGCCCAGAACTGCTCTGGTGGTGGTGCGAATTGATGTCAGTCGGACTGGCCCTGCGCGAAATGGGATGGATCGAATGGACGACCGACGGGTTGTACCCGCGTGCCTCGCGAGAGGCTGGAAGAAGGGAGGGCTCGACACTGGGTTCAGGATGGTCAGAGCCACCGGAAGGGGCGCTCGTAGGCACATCGGTCTGGGTAGAAGGGTGGTACGACTGAGGGACGCTCGAGTTGGCGCTGTGAGGCGCCGAGATGTATGAATCAACGTCAGTCGGGTTGGCCCTGCGGAGACGGACAAGGCTTCCCGTAGGTTCAGGATGGTCTGAAACGTCAGAAGGGGAAACCGAAGGGTGAAGGATGTCGGTTGAGTTGTCCGTACGAGAGACGGGAGTGGGAAGCATAGATGGGATGGGGTGGTCTGAGACCCCAGAGGAGAAACTGACACCATAACCAGTAGGACTACCCTTGCCACTGGCGACCGTGTGGTTGTTGTTATAGATAGTAATTTGCGGCGGAACGGCTTGCGGCGGAACGACCGCGGCAGTGGCAACGCCGAGGAATATGAATGCAAGGAGAGACGAAGTAACGCGCATGATGATCGGGGGGCGAATTGGTGGTACGAAGGAAAGAGAAGGGTGTTTTACTGATAATCCTGGAGAACTTGGGGTGTGATATTCAGTGCACACCGTTTGTCCTTTTATACATTTCAAGAAAGCGAGAGGAATGGAGGTATGTCAGACCGCACACAGAGAGTGTTGAAATGCGCAGTCGCGTTTGGTACTAGGATCGTCCGCTTCAGACTTGTGACGGCACCAAGCTCCAGCGGTCGTCCAGTGTACCCTGTGCATGTCGTCAACACAGCTTGGTCAGAGTTAGTTGATTCTCGCGCGATGATCAAAACACGAGCGACACGAAGAGAATCTATGTTTCTTGACACGCCGGCGTGTCACTCGAGGTTCGACCCGGGTCGAAGTCAAAGGACAACCACGACCATCGAGCGCATTTTCTGCAGCAAGGGATAGGTAGTTGCCCAGATGGGTTCATTGCCGTTTCGTATTGTTGGTGGTTAGTGCGGTACAAATTTGCAAAGAGCACTGACATATCGCGCTGCGCACTGCGCATCGTCCAGTATCTGTCATCAGCATTGGATCCCGGAACAAAAATAACAACCGCGATGGCGCTGCCTACAGAGCCGGGTCCCACTAATCCCGGAGGTGACATCGTAATCCGCAGGTGTCGGTTGGCGGGGCGTCGAAATACATTGAAGTCTGATTCCTCTACTATGGTTTGGTTGTGTATCGCAATGCGGGAATACCTCAATAGAACCAGCGCGCAATCGGACTCCAGACATTGAACGAGGAGATCAGGCGGCAGAAAAAATGGGAGCATCTAAATTTATCCATGTTACTACCCCAGTTTGGACAATACCTTTGGAAATCAACAAGCGTCAACAACCATATCTTCCTCATCTGACGCCGCAGAGCAAACTGGTGAAAGGCTCGAAACATTGCAGGACAACTGATGAGTCAAACAAGCCCCAACGTATTGGTATCTGCACGTTTATCACGGCCCAAAGCTTCTAGGCAAACGCGATGACATAGGTGAGTCCCTTCGACCCATGGGGTGAGTTGCATCGCGCCCAACCTTCCTGCACACGGTGAATTCGCTCGCAATCGCCCCTGCTAAATGGCATGGCGCAAAAGGCCTTAATATTTTTCGATCATTTACGATATATGCCTTGAGACTTATCGTGAACGTCGTTCGTGCATAGATCCGTTGTCACACGAAAAGTACAAGGTGTGCTTCTATACATGTGGCCGCAACGCTCTAAAAAATGGTACCCCGAGGTACTGACGAAATATTGACAGAAAGGAAATTGACTTTTAAAAACCGACCGAAGAGGAACGCGAAGGCCTCGGCAGAGCATGCGCGCACCAGCCAAGTTCGGCGGACGCGAGAAGGATGTACGCGACGAATTCTATAGCAAACCTTGGAAGCTGGACGGAGGCCATTCAGTGTATGGATATTATCGGCCCGATCTGCGGTATGCTTTCCTGCGTTGAAAAAAAAACTTATTTACGCGGGACTGATCGACCGAGTGGAAATATATCGAGCGTCACTATCATCCGGCTTGACCGCCGCCTCAGGAGGCTCTACCGCCTACATCGTCATACCTAACTTTCCGACTCGATGATTCAGTTGTGGCACCTTAGCCCATCTGAGAGGTCCCGTTATCTCACAGGTAAGTCATTTTATCCCCTATTCTTTTGCTCCGCCGATCTGCTCAACCGCCTTGTTTTGATCGGACGTTTGGTGCACTTGTCGTAACCTTTTATCAGCCCATGATGGCGAAATCTTTGTCTAGCGCCACCGCGATCAAGAGTGCAAAATCGAGTCTTTGAACATGATTTCCAAACCAAACACCTTTCTCGCCTTTCCTTCATCTTAGAGCGAGATCACGTCAGTGTATTGCGCGACCCTGATCATATCCTCTCGTCCGCGGCGGCCCCTCGATCTAGCTACTCCTAACGTCACTTGTCCATGACTATCCCCAGTCTCACTCCGGGAGGCCCTCGTGTGGCGTCAAGTCAGCTCGGAGCTCACGATCGTCTTCTAAACTTGATCGTTTGGTCGTCGCCTCGCTCTCGGGCTTCGTTACTAGTACCCTCAACTTGGTATCTCCGTGTGTGTTATGGCATGAAAAGTCCATAGTCGACGAACACGATCGAAATATGTCCGAACGTTGTGCGGGAAACCCACGGAGTAATAGCTATGCATTGTAGGCAGGTTTATCACTGGATGTACAGTCTAGTTCGCCTGCTTGTCGGCCAGACGGATGATTGAAATTTTGATAGCGCGCGAGCATCTCGACGCCGAGGAACGGATAGTACTTCGGATCCAGTTATGAGGTTACCTCATCTCATCATCCTTTCTGATTCCACGGATCCTGGTGCAACGGCTCTGAGTCCTCTCCGAGGACTTGTAGTGCTGTGCAGGGTGATGCCTTCCGAATTGGTAGAAATACTGGCCCTGAGAAACGTACAACAACCTTGGCCCGACTGCACTCAGATAGTCATCTTTGCTTCTGGTGCTCTGGGACGTACAGAGGCACATTGACACAACGAAATACAGACCGTTGACGGCAACCCGAATGGCAAGGCGAATATGAAGACGGGTCGTGCACTTATCTATCTTCAGGAATGGAAACGTAAGTGCATCAGGGCCCTAACCAAACCCCCTATCGATATGAATCATTTGTTTCTTGGCCTGCTCTGCACACGAAGCGAAGGCATTAGGAACCCGCTCCTGACTTGGCTCGGTTGCTATTTCCCCTCGTCTACCAATCAGTCGAACAACATCACCGACCGTAATTCTTAGTCATCCATTCCTCTCTCCTTTTGTCCGTCTCTTGCGGTGTTGCCACCGCCCACGATGGCTTGGGTGGGGCTGTGAACGTTTGAACACTGGCGCCGCCCGCTCAGCTTTCTCGTTTCGGGTGCTTTCATTGCCGGTGGACGGACGTGTACGTAGAGGTACATATATGACAAGTGGCGACCCGAGTTCGTTTCGTGACAACCAGCGTCAACCTGCGCCCATATCCTCAGCTGGGATTCGCACTCGCATTTAACGGGCCTCTTCTCTCCCTCGCTTGCTCTCTCAAACGACTGGCTAGTCGTGATTTGAACGACAAGCCCACGACGAACGATTCATAGCTGTCCAAACGTTTCTCGATCATTGTTTCCTGCTTCTCTCTGTCTCCATCTCTCCATCTCTCTGTCTCTCCATCTCCCAATTGGAGACGCCAGCCAATCGTCTAATCTGGTCTGCCTTACCATGCTCAAACTATCACTATCCTACATCTTTTGTACCCCAAGGCATATCAAAATGCCTGGCGAGCCGAGACGCGCATCGATGCGCCAACGATCGCGAGAGTTGTAAGTTCAACCACACATTTGTTCGTTGGATCGATGAACCGACGGAGGGTTTCAACTTGATCCGTGTTCGGAAATCAATGATCCGATCTGACTTTGGACGCGTTTTTGACTATAGTGCGGGCGAAATACCGTCGCCCTGGCAAAAGAATTTATCCGACATTCGAAAGTCGCTCGAAACGTACGAGCGAATAGGCCAACGCACTTGATCATGAACACATCATATTAAAGCATCATCATCGCGGGGACGGAAGGGAAGAAGAAGAACAAGGTATTAGATATCGGATTCAGAGCTTGGAACGCGTTGCAGGATATCACCCGGTGGAGATCGGATCGGAAGTCTCGGGATCATTATCTGATCCAGAATTACAATGGGAGAGGGAAAATCAAGTGTAGCTTTAGCATCGAATTGTCAATATAACTAGGTAGTTCAACATGGATACGTAGTCGTCAAATGGCCAATACTTTCTTCTTTGACTGTCCCTTGGCAGGTTTCGCCCGACTACCCTTGTCGCGCAAGATGGGATGTCCAGCTGCCCTCCGTTCCGCAAACTCCGTTTCCACCTGTTTCAAATCCCGTGCATCGAGCGCCCTCCTCCTTGCGATGGATTGCAAGATCTTGTCCCTCCGCACATGACCTGTCAACCGCCACGTCTTGCTCCCGGCTTGGGACATGCGAATCAGCTCGCGTCGCCTCATCCGGGCGACCAACTTGAGTGCAAACCGCTCCTCCAACCACTTCTCTCGCTTCTTCCGCTCCAACTTGTCCATGTCCTCCATATCCTGGGGATAATAAAACGGGTCGACGAGACCGACAACGGCGCGCTTGTACGTCCGGTGCGAGCCCACAGGTCGAAGACCCAGCCGCGTGCGCCTCAAGGGAGAGATGTAGTTGGCAGTGCGAATATACGTCGTCTTCACGCCATACACGGTCCACAGATACGACCGCACGTCCGTCTTGGTGACCGACGGTGGAATTCGAAACGTTGCCTCGTACGGATTGTACGGCTTTGCAGCGGGCGTGTAGTTCCGGACCATCTTGAAGATGGTGTTGGGGAGGTAGATCTTCTGACCGACGACGCGGGTGTCCAGGGCATTGGTGTCGTTGCTAGTACGTTTGGAGGGGACGGAGGTGACGCCGCGGAGACGAGAACGACGGGCGTTGAGGGCGTCGAGCCATTCGGCGGGGGTGGGGATACGACGGCCTTTTTGTCTGAGTTGACCTTTGGCGAGCTGGCGCATGTAGGTGGCGTGTTCGGTGGGTGTGAGAGGGCTGTCGGATGGGGGAAGGAACTCGGGGGATTTCTTGAGACGGCGCTCGCGGACGGCGAGGGGGGTGGAGGCTTCACGCGCGAGGGCTGCATGGTGAGAAAGAGCGGTCTCTGCGAGGGTGGGTGGTGGTTTGGTGGTGTAGAACCGCCGCAGGACGCGTCCGACGGACTGCATGAAGGTAATGGACGAGGAAAACAGCGACGAATGACTTACATTTTCAGTGGTGTCACGTGGTATATGAATGTGTCACGTGAAGCTTGCGACCATTAACTCCTCCCAAGTAGTGTTTGTACTCACAGTCGCATCGGTGACCTTTTTGCATTTTTTGATATTGACCGTGTTCACTCCTTGATATTTCGATTGCGACAAGCATGGTCTTGTCCTGCGGTCGCCGCCTTTTCCGCTCTTTGAATGCGCTGTTCGCCCCCGCAGCAGCCATCATCGGTTTCTGCTGCCTCCTCACCTTTATCTTCATCCTCTACCAACCCACGCCCGGTCCTGGCATCGTGCAGCGACTCGGATGGCAATCCTGGGATGTAGTCACGACCACGGACTATTTCGAGAACGGCGGCCAGCAGCCAGGACAAGTCGAAGATCCTGGCAGCACACCAGGGGCCCAGCCAAGTGGTCTTCCGTCGTCGAACACGGACTCGTGGAATGTGACGGTTCCGGGAGAGGTCCCCTCGAGTTATCCGACGGACGCATGGGCGCCACTTTGGCCGCATGACACTGGGCGTGCGTTCCCGTCACCTCTGTTATCTCGTTTCCCAGACCCAAGTCACTTTCTTCCCCAGTATCCGAAATAGCGATCTCTAGGTGTTTTGTTCCACCTGGGCTCGTCGGGAACATGTGTGCGCCCGAGACGAGCATCGAACAGGACGCCATCAAGGGGAAATGGGTGCGCGTCGATCGGGACTTGAACAAGCAGAACGGGGTTTGGACTTTGGTGAGCCACCGTCTAGGGAGATTGGATGTGACTGCGAACCGCGCTTACGTGCGTTCTAGAATATATACTACAGACGAACGAAGCGTCTCGACATCCCACTGATCACCGACTTCAAGCTCCTGCCACCAGGCGAGGTGCCTATGCCCCTCACAGACACATGGGTCAAAGTAGAGCATTCGATCCGGGACGGTGTCATGCGCGCAAAACCACTTTATTTGTGGTACAAGACGGGCAAAACGATGCAAGAGATGAGTGGAGAGGAGAAAACCAATATGATCACCGAGATCGATGTCCTTTTCGGTGAAGACCGCTCGTGGTATGGGTTTGAAAAGCTGGAGCCACCAGTCACCCCAGAACAGGAGGGTCGCCTATCCAGCGTTCATGTAACATATCGAAGAGGCGTCAAACGTAAGTTGAGATGGACCAGACACTTGAATAGTTGTTAAGGCACACTGTTTGCCTCATCAGCCGTTCCGCAGGCACCTCCACTTCAATTTTCAAAGGAGGGTCAGTTCAGGATTCTTCAAGTCGCTGATCTACACTATTCGGTGTCCCGCGGTGTTTGCCGTGATACGGTGCTTGATCCATGTGTCGCTTCCGACAATCTCACGAATTCGTTATTGGGATATGTCCTCGACCAGGAGGAACCCGATTTGGTCGTCTTCAGCGGCGATCAGCTCAACGGGCAAGGAACGTCTTGGGACCCCAAGTCGGTGCTCGCAAAGTTTGCAGCGGAGGTGACCGACAGGAAGATTCCGTGGGCGGCTGTGTTTGGGAATCACGACGAAGAGAACGGGGATGTCAAGGTTGAACAAGTGAGGATGATGCAAGCGCTCCCATATTCGCTTGTCGAACGAGGTCCCAAGGATATCCATGGCGTGGGCAATTATGTTCTCAAGGTTAAGAGTTTCGATCGGTGCGTCAGACGCCATTGATGGGGTGGATATATGCGCTCATACTGGGCTACAGTTCGATGACACATCTGCTGACGCTGTACTTTTTGGATTCCGGCGCGTACTCGGAAGGGTATTTGGATTGGTTTGGGTCCTTTTTCCCTACCGAATACGACTGGATCCACGCAGTGAGCGCATGCCCTCGGCGACAGTATTGGAAGCTAATACGTCGTTACTAGGACCAAATTGATTGGTTTCTCCAACAGTCTGGCTCGATTGATCCCATTGAACGACCTTTCCAGCCAGACATGTCGGGATCCGACCTGAATGACGAGTGGGAACGAGAACCCAAACAGATAGCACCCACGACCCGCAAGCTTGCCAAACCGAATGCAATGATGTTTTTCCACATTCCATTGTATGTTCTTGGAGTCTTTCTCCAAGGGCGGCCAGTCCTAATCTGCTTATTCCAGACAAGAATCGTATGGTACGCCTGACAAGGACAGGCGTACGGGCCAACCACTCGACGTTGGGCTGAGCGGACTCGAGAAACCAGGATCTGCGAAAAAGAGTGATGGGATGTTTGACAATGGATTACTCAAGGCACTGGAGAGCGACCATCGAGCTGGCGGTGTCATTCCTGAAGTCAAGGTCGTCGCGAACGGCCATTGTCATAGTGAGTGGCGTCGTGACACCGGGGTTGGGCCTGCTGACTCGGGTGCCAGTTACGGAAGACTGTAAGCGTGTGCAGGATGTGTGGTTGTGCTTTGGAGGTGGCGGGTGAGTCTGCTTTCTGCTCAGCGTTGGTCCGTATGACGGAGTTTGTTTGTAGTTCCTACTCTGGGTACGGAAAAGTCGGGTAAGTCTGCCGTGTTGTTATCGATATCGTCGTTTCACCAAGTGCATGCATCGCAGCTTTGACCGACGATTCCGAATGTATGAAATCTCGGACTACGGAGAGACAATCAAGACGTACAAGCGTAGCGAGAACGATGAGATTTTGGATGAGTTAATGCTTACGGGCAGTGATGCTGCGCCGTACAACAGGCAGCCGGCATAGGTTGTGTAGGATAGAATGATAATTAGCGTGTAATGGAAGTTTTGTCGTGGACGTATGTCTCCTTCCGAATAGGACTGCTTTGGATTGGAAATTCCCACAGGTTCGTTCGTGCATCGTGCCCTTCTTCATGGCCGCCTCCTCTGTCTCGCAGCAGCCCCCGCCC
This sequence comes from Boletus pseudo-olivaceus, assembly GCA_038092955.1. Classification (NCBI taxonomy): domain Eukaryota; kingdom Fungi; phylum Basidiomycota; class Agaricomycetes; order Boletales; family Boletaceae; genus Boletus; species Boletus pseudo-olivaceus. Next base: position 61,745 of record JBBPRI010000054.1, read on the forward strand.
TACGATGGACACAAGTCTCGACGCGATAACCAGTCTGTCACTTCCACCCACTCCTCCGCCTCCTCTTCCTCTCGCTCGGGCCGCCCAACCCATGTAGGTCTTGTCTTTGACCCACCCACACTGTCTTATCGCTGTCCGTTCAGCCTGCAGTCGAGTCCGCCGTCACCAGGCTCCTCGTGGCCATAAAGCAGCTCCTCGAGTCCCTGACCATGTGGAGCAACCTCTCACTCACAGAGACCCAAATCAGCGACGTCTACGTCCGTCTAGGCAATGACTTCAACGCAGCAGTGGCTGCGTTTGCAGCCTTTGATATAGACATGGGGTGAGTGGCCCCATCACCATGCGTCCTGTACATGCCCCTCCTCGTGCTGAGTGCCAAGTATATCTTTAGAGACCTCATGTCCATCCCCGAAGACCTACGTGACGTGCTCGAAACCTGCTTGGCTGAAGACGCAACGCCTGACAATCTGGCAATATATCTACCCAAAGTGCGCGCGATCATCACGCGCCTCTTACAAGGCCTGCGCAGCAAACAATCCATGTACCGTCGCATCGTCTCCGAACAGCAACACCCCTCATCCCGCCACCGGTCAGGGTCGTCGCATACACGCACCAACTCACGCTCGTCGAAGTCTGATAAGCCCTCGAAGCAGGAGGACGAAGCGAAACAACGCCGGTCGCAGTTATCGCGCAGTCATCATGTCGACGATGAACGACATGTGGAGAGAGAGGGGGAGAATGCGCACACCGCGCGGCAGTCGGCCCGACCGTCTCATTCTTCCAAGCCGTCTGAAACCCAAATACAACCGCAACCCCGTATGACACCACCCCCGGTGTTTCAAGAACCGGACGACGACCCGCCTGCCAACGACAGGACGGCGACGACCCACCCGAATGGCCACTTTTCCCAAGTGCCACAGCCGCCATCGAGGAACTCTCAACCGCCGTATCTGTCATCCTATACCTCTCAGGAGCAGTATGCACCTGCCAAGCCCAACGTGCCGACACCGCCTAAACCACGGGTATCTTATCCACCGACACCAGAGCTGGACAAAGAGATCCCGCCACCTGTTCAACCTGCCCCTGTCCCACCTTCTGTCAAGCGCTACTCCCTCGTCGATAAACCCATCTCATCCCCGCCAGTCTCACCCCCTGCCGTAATCATCGAAGAACCCTCGCCAGATCGGAACGACACTAATGGCGTCGACTCCTCTCCTCCGCGGTCACCGCCCATAGAGCCATCCGAAGTTCCAGCAGTCGCGAGTTCGCTTGCCGCGCTCAAGCAGAGCGAGGCTCTCGAGCGCAGGGCGTCCAAACGGTTCTCGACGTACCACTTCAGCAAGATGACGGGTGGTGCGATCACGCGTGAGCGTACCTTGTCGGCATCTCCGAACCGTCGGTCGATGGCTGCTTCGTCGACGCTGACCCCAGGAGATCTGGCTGTTCTGACAGAGGTGGACGAGCCCGAGGGAAAGCACGATGGAAGTGCGAGGCGGATGCCGCGCACTCCGTCGCCTGCGGGTGTTGAGGTCGCACCGCCTGTCCCACCATTACCACCGTCGATGACCGACTCCGCGCGCCCACCACCCCTACCTCGGACCCGATCCCATCTCAGTAAATTGGCGGAGGAATTAGAACCTGAGGAGTCTTCTCAATCCGCGGCATTCCCCGTCTTCCTTCAGGTCGCCCGGGAGGTCAAGAAAGTCACTCTCGAACCCGGGTTGACCTTTTCGTCCCTTCGCATGCTCTTTGTAGACAAATTTTCTTATAACCCAGGTATGGAGAACTTTCCGGCTATTTATATACGAGATCCGTCGAGTGGCGTGCAGTATGAGCTGGAAGACATTGACGAAGTGAAGGAAAAGTGCCTGTTGTCTCTCAACATCGAACGTGAGTCGTCACCATACTTTGAGTGTAATGCCCGGTTAACGCAGTGTTTTGCCAGCATTGGACCAGATCAAGCAACACATTGATGGACAGATATCCACGTTGTCCAACGATCTCAAAGAGCTCAAGAGCGTGATGGTTGCCAACAAACGGTCGTCCATCCACTTCAACCCCATCATCGCGCACGATTTCGCCGAGAGTACGCCCGTCGCCGACCGACCCTCGGAAAAACAGTTCGCACACGTCGCCCATCGACTCTCGCGCATCGTCGGCGACGCCTACAACCATTCCAATCCTTTCATTTTCCCCCAAATGACTGGACAATCTCTCCAGCTCCAGCCGCAAGGGACGGGGGCGTCCGTCATGTCCGAGTACTCGAGCCGCGTCGTGGGCGATCTCAAGACCCAGTTCGACGAAGTCCAAAATCTCCGACGGGATCTCGGGATCATGCGGCAACTCTACACCGAGTTTATGAAATCGACCAAGGAATCGCTCGGTGCGCTCCGTACGCAGACGCAATCTGTCAAACAGCTCGCGAGTGCCAAGGTGGGGGGTGCGAGAGCGTACATCGATACGGGCAAGACCAAGCTCGATTCGCGGAGTCAAAACGTGCTCACCAAGATCGAAGAGCTGCAAGATACCGTGGAGGCGCTGAAAGACGACGTGATCAAGCGCCAAGTGACGCCCAAACCCCACGTACTCAAGGCGATCCAGGACGACGTCGTGTCCACGGCGACAGGACTGGACAGCCTCAAGGACCACATCGACACGATCAAGCCCATGTGGAAAAAGACGTGGGAAGAAGAGTTGCAGAATATCGTGGAGGAACAAGGGTTTTTGGGACATCAGGAAGAGTTGTTGGCGGATTTACTCGAGGATCACAAGGCGGTCTTCGACGTGTTGGGGCACGTGCAAAAAGTGATTTCACTTCGAGGTACGGGACCTGGTGGGCGCGGCAGTGGGCGGGGACGAGCGTTCAAACCCGCGCTGGCGGAGGAAGGTCATACGGGGTTGAGCACCGTCATGATGGAAATCCGGGGTGCGGCGGTGGATCCTGAGAAGCGAATGAAAGCGATCGTGGCGAACCAAAGGCACCGGGAGAAGGAGTTGGCCAGTCGGTCGGACGCGTTTCAGAATGAGTTAACGGGATTTGTGAACGGGAAGAAGCTCAAGATGACGGGGGGTGCGGAGGAGGCGGAGAGGGTGAGGCAGAAGAGGAATGAGATGGCGCTCAAGGCAATGTTTAATGGTCCTGGTGGGGAGGTGCGGCCGGCGTCGCCGACTGTCTAGACTTGCAGAGTCGAGGCCGGGCGGGGGCGGAGGGGGATGTGGATGAGGGGAGGGTGAGAGTCGAAGTTGTCATGGAGGGTGTGCAGACGTTGCATGGTCGTATATTTTAAACCTCGGGAGGGGGCCAGGTCTCTGGTGTCTTGTTTCGTTTCCATGTTTCATATCCCCTCCACCGCACCAGGTCCGCTCTCTTCTTGGTATACTTGCTGCCCACGGCATCGTTTACTGGGTCGCCTGTCCTCTTCCTTTTCATCTTTTTTTTTGCTCGTCGGGCGCATGGACTTCAATAGCACTCTGCAGTCAACATCACACGTTTTACTTTTCTTACTTTTTTGTTTTTCTAATATGGCATAGCTTTACATGAAGACGTGGAGAGTTTAGGGAACCCATGTATTTAATCATCGTCTCAACGAATCAATAACTTGAACGTGTGTGTATGACCGTCGTTCCAGTACGTCACGTGAAGGGTGTTCGGGTATCGAGGGTTGTGGGCTGCAGGTGTGTGGGGTACTATGGTTTGTGTGTACATACATAGGGTGATGCCAACGAGGACGAAGCGCGGCACTGGGGGCTAACCGATTGAGGTACGCGGCGTGTGCCGAAATGATCGCGCACGTTGGGAGCGGAAACAGAAACGTGAAATGGGCAAAACGGATGAATCGACGAGGGGCAAGTGGCACTAGTGGACAGTAGGGGGGGCGCAGAACATCATGACATGTGCGGGCAACCCCCACGGACCGCGCTCGACGACTGTCTCTGCCAGATTTTTACCTCAACGATACCTGATCAACGTCAGGGCGCAAGCCTTCATTACGTGCGTTTCACAGGCTAGCACCAAGGTTTCAGTCTTGTATACAGTACTTGGGCCTCATCCGTCCTACTACAGGGAGGAACCAATGCCTCGCCATCGTCAAGGGCAACCTTCAGACACTGACCCCTCTAATTTCCCACTGAGTCGCGTGGTGCCCGCCCTCATCGTCTCCCTCGCCGCTTCGTCCAATCAGACAACGAAGCTGAAGGAACAGGTCCAGACGGTCCAGCAGCTCCCGCTGCGTAGGTTGACTCCATGCTAGTTCCACTGCCCCCGGTGAGGACAGCAGCTCGTAACCCTCGCCAACTCCCCCCTCCAAGATCAGTTGAGGAGTTGGAATACGTTGATCCAGATGCTTACCCCGACTCGGACGACGACGATGTTAATGAACCTGGCGGACCTCCCATCCCTCGAGCTCGGAGCAAGGGCACCTTGTCATGACGGTCGCGCTACTCGACCCACGGAAACCATACGTTAGATTCAACCAGTAACCCACTTGAGTATTTGCAGTCGGCAGAACGGGCCCCCTGAGGATGTCCACCACTTCTTCGAGAAGCGCCAAAACGAACTATCGACATGTATTCCTTGCAGGTAAGTGGTCATACACATCACATATACACGATCACGGTTACAGTAGCACGCCGCAGAGATTGGAAGAGTTCTGACCCGGAAAAATTCCCTAACCATGATCCTATGCTATAAGATCAAGTTAGAAATCATGTGAAAGCTATGTCACTTCACTACCTACACAAAGGGTGTTGCGAGATGATGTCCATGACAAGTTTCACTCTTTCTTCTTCGTCATTGGCAGCAGAATATTTGACAAAGAGTTCATCCATTCTCTTGGATATCTTGGCAGATATTCCAGATACTTGATACTTTTGTACTGCCAAGGAGAAGGGGTCTGCAGACTTCTTTTGCACAAGAGTAAAGGAATATTGAAGAAGTAGTATGAGGTCTGTTAAAAGAGATGTCAAAGATATCAAAATCCAAAAGTAAATTAACTTACTGATGCCATTTTGAAGGGCCTCTTTCTGTGAATTGGCTTTCTGTTTAGTCTGAAACATATGGGGAGTTAGTATAATAAATATATCTCTGTGAATATACATGCCATGGACATTGCCTGTGCTTCTGAAAGAGACTCCTGAAAATGTAAGAGAATTTTAGAAAATACATAACATAAGTAGGCAATAAAAAAATTACAGAGTGGGACTGAGGCTTCATGACAATCTGAATTATATAGGTCATAGTATATAGACCTTGAAAGTAAAAATGGGAAAAACTGACTGTCTGTTCAAATTGTAAATATATGGGAAAATCATCACACAGATATCAATATCTTACCTGCTGAAAGGCCACAAAGCAGAGAGTAAGTGACATATGTAAAAATATTGCATGACAAATTAAGCTTACATCCTATGGAAATATCATTCAGAAAGACCTCAATAATTTATACAGCAACAAGACAATGCTTACCAGCTAAGCATACCAGAATTTAAGAAACAGTAAGAGTATGCCATATTGCAGATGATATGACAAGTTTGATGAGCAGAGCACAGATTTGCATTGTAAATCAGGCCACTTACATTCTATTTTGAGAAAAGTATTCAGGATAGGGGAATGTACATACATTAGTGATACACATTTTAAATCCTCATCATGTTATTTACCTCCTGTGAAGGAAAGTGTATGTTAACTGATAAATCACATTCATTTCTTGATCACATTTTATATCACTTACATCCTATGAATAAGAAAATAGTGAAAAGCATCAAAATAAATAGATTAGCAACAAGCATTTCCTTAAGCACACAACACCACTCACAAACTATTAGTGAAATGTCCATTGAAACAAAGGATAGAAAAGAATCAGCAGCAGCATGCTAGTTTTCAATCCACATTAAACCACTTACCCACTATGAATGAAAGGCAGCATGAAACATGCTCATCAGCAGCATTCTCATGTCAAATCCACATCAGACCACTTACTTGCTATTGATGGAAGAGCAGTAGCAGGCTGCTCATCAGCAACATTCTCACTTCAAAGTCAAATCAGACTACTTACTTGCTATTAATAGAAAAGCAGCAGGAGGCATGCTTATCAGCAGCATTCTCATTTCAAATCAACATTAAATCACATACTCCCTATGAATTGGAGAGCAGCAGGAGGTATCCTCATCAACAGGATCCTTATCCACATCAGACCACTTACTTGCTATCATTGAGAGAGCAATAGGGGGCATGCTCATTAGCAAAACTGTCATTTTGAATCCACCTCAGACCACTGACCATCTATCAATAGGAGAGTAACAGAAAGCATGCTCATCAGTACCATGCTCAATGTAAATCCATATTGGACCACTTACAAGCTATCAATGGGAGAGCAAAAGAAGATATGGCCATCATCAACATTATCATTTAAAATCCATATCACACTTACAAGCTATCAATGGGAGAGCAGCAGGAGGTATACTCATCAGCAACATCCTCACACCAAATCCACCTTGGATTTACTTACAATCTGTCAATGGGAGAGTAACAGGAGGTGATGAACTCCATTCTCATTTCAAATGCAATTGAGAGCACCTACTTCCTATCAATGGGAGAGCAGCAGAACACATGCTCATCAGTACCATTCTCACTTCAAATCCACATCAGACCACTTACTTGCTGTTAATGGGAGAATAGCAGGAGACATACTTATCAGCAGCATTCTTATTTCAGATTCACATCAGACCACTTACTCTCTATCAATGGGAGAGCAGAAGGAGACATGCTCATCAGCAATATACCATTTCAAATCCACATCAAATCACATACCCGCTATCAATGGAGAGTAGCAGGAAACATGCTCATCAGCAGCATTCTCATCTCAAACACACATCAGACCACTTACAACCTATTAATGACAGAGTAGTAGCAAAAGGCATGTTCATCAGCACCATTGTTATTTCAGATACACTTCAGGTGACTTACCAACTACATATCAATTGGAGAGAAGAAGCAGGCATGCTCATTAGCAACATTCTTATGTATATCAAATACACATTAGACCACTTACTCCCTGTCAATGGGAGAGCACCATGAGGGATATCTATCAGTAACATTCTCATTTCAAATCCACATCAGACTACTACTCACATGCTATCAATGAGAGAGCAGCAAGAGGCATGCTCCTCAGTAGTATTCTTCTTTCAAATCTACATCAGACCACTTACTTGCTTTCAATTGGAAAACAGAAGGAGGCATCCTCATCAGCAGCATTCTCATTACAAGTCAACATCAACCCACTCACAAGCTATCAAGGCAGGATAGTAGGAGATATCCTTATTAGCAGCATTCTTATTTCAAAGCCACATTGAACCACTGACCATCTATTAATGGAAGAGTGGCAGGAGACATGCTTCTCAGCAACACACTCATTGGAAATACACTTGAAACCACATACTTGCTATCAATGGGACAACAGAAAGAGGTATCCTTATCAGCAATAGTCTCATTTCAAATCTATATTAGATCACTTACTTGCTATTGATGGAAGAGTAGCAGAAGCCATGCTCATCAGCAACATTATAATTTGAAATCAATATCTGACCCTTACAAGCTATCAATGAGAAAGCAGCAGGAGGTATCCTCATCAGCAACATACTCATTGTAAATCCATTAAACCACTTACTTGCTATGAATGGGATAGCAGCAGGAGAATCTTCATCAACAGCATTCTCATATCAAATTTACATCAGACTTACTCCCTATGAATGGGAGAACAGCAGGAGGCATCCTCATTAGCAACATTCTCATGTCAAATCCACATCAGACCACTTACTCCCTGTCAATGGTGAGCAACATGATCATTTCAAATCCACATCAAACCACTTACAGCCTATCAATGAAAGAGCAGAAGGAGGCATGCTGATCAGTAACATTCTCATTTCAAATCCACCCTAGACCACTTACAAGCTATCAATGGGAGAATAGGAGGAGGCATGTCCATCAGTAACATCCTTATATCAAATGTACATCAGTCCACTCACTCCCTAGCAATGAGAGCAGCAGGAGGCATGCTCATGAGCACCAATCTCATTTCGAATCCATATCTAATGACTTACTCCCTATTAATTGGAGAGCAGCAGGAGGCATGCTCATGAGCACCATTCTTATATTAAATTATCTGATCACTCACAAGCTATGTATCAATGGGACAACACCATCAAACATCCTGATCAGCAGTATTCTCATTTTAAATATACATCAGACCACTTACAACCTATCAATGGAAGCACAGCAGGAGGCTTGCCCATTAGCAACATTCTCAATTCAAATCCACATCAAACTACTTACAAGCTATCAATGGGAGAGCACCAGGAGGAATCCTCATCACTGATCAGCAATATTTTCAATAAATCCACATCAGATTACTTACAGCCTATCCATAAGGGAGTAGCAGATGGCATACTCATCATCAGCAGTCTCATTTCAAATCCACTTCAGACCACTTACTTCCTATCAATGTGACAGCAGGAGGAGGGATGCTCATCAGTACCATTTCCACTTCAAATCCACATCAGATCACTTACAAACTATCATTGGAGAGCAGCAGATGCATACTCATCAATACAATTCTTATTTCAAATCCACATCAGACCACTCACAAGCTATCATTGGAGAGCAGCAGAATGCATACTCAGCAACACCATTCATATTTCAAATCCACATCAGACCACTTACCATCTATTAATCAGAGGCATGATCATCAGTGGCATTTTTCACTTAAATAATTCACTTCAGACCACTCACTTGCTATCAATTGGAAAGCAGCAAGAGGCACACTTATTAGCAACATTCTCAGTTTCCATTCATATCAGGCCACTTACTTCCTATCAATGGGAGAGCAGCAGGAGGCATGCTCATCAGCAGCATTCTTATTTCAAATCCACATCAGACCACTGACCATCTATCAATAGGAGAGTAACAGAAAGCATGCTCATCAGCAGCAGTTTGATTTTGAATTCATATCAGAGCACCCACTCCCTATTAATAGCAGAGTGCAGGATGCATGCTCATCAGCAACATTCTGATGTTACATCCACATTAGATAACTTACTTTCTATACACAGAAGAGTGGCAGGAGGCATGCCAATTAGCAGCATTCTCATTGCAAATCCACATCAGACCACTTACTCTCTATTAATTGGAGAGTAGCAGAAGGCATGCTCATCAGCAGCATTCTCATTTCAAATCCATACCAGACTACCCACACCCTATCAGTGTGCAGGAGGTATCTTCATCAGCAGCATTCTCATTTCAGATCCACATCAGACAACTTACAAGCTATTCATGGCAGAAGGCATGCTTATTAGCACCATTCTCCATTTTAAATCCACATCAGACCACCTACTTGCTAGTAATTGGAGAGCAGCAGGAGACATGCTCATCAGCATCATTCTCATTTCAGATCCACATCAGATCACTTACAATCTATTCATGGGAGAGTACCAGAAGGCATGTTCATCAGCACAATTCTCATTTTAAATCCACATTAGACCACTTACAAACTATAGGAGAGCAGCAGGAGGCATGCCAATTAGCAACATTCTCAATCCAAATCCACATCAGATCACTTACTGCCTATCAATGGGAGAGTAGCAGGAGGCATCCTCATGAGCATAATTTCCATTTCAATCCATGCCAGACCACTTACTCCCTATCAATGGGAGAACAGCAGGAGGCATGCTCATCAGCATCATTCTCATTTCAAATCAGACAACTCACTTCCTATCAATAGGAGAGCAGCAGGAGGCATGCCCATTAGCAACATTCTCAATTCAAATCCACATCAGATCACTTACTGCCTATCAATGGGAGAGTAGCAGGAGGCATCCTCATGAGCATAATTTCCATTTTAATCCATACCAGACCACTTACTTCCTATCAATGGGAGAACAGCAGGAGGCATATTCATCAGCACTATTCTCATTTCAAATCCACATCAGACCACTTACTTCCTATCAATAGGAGAGTAGCAGGAGGCATGTTCATCAGCACTATTCTCATTTCAAATCCCCATCAGACCACTTACTTCCTATCAATGGGACAGCAGGAGGAGGCATGCTCATCAGCAGCAATCTCATTTTATATCCATATCAGACCACCTACGTACTACCCAAGGAAAGGTAGCAAGAAGCAAACTCATTAGCATTGTTCTGATTTAGATTCAGATAAAAACACTTACAAACTATTGATGGACACCACAGCATATACACTCTTCATCAACATTTAGCCTCAAATGCAAATGTAATCACCTACGAACTATAATTGAAATAGAATTTATCAAACACAAAGAAAAATTCATCCACTTCACTTACTTGCTTTATATCCAATGATAGTTAGGGGACACCAACCCCTCAGTTGATGTCTTTCAGATGTAATCAGACCACTTACTCCCTACCATGTCACATGAAACCAACACCAGTGTATTAGCCACATTTCCTTTCATTCCATTTCAGATCACTTACTGTCTAATAGTCCAACAATAGCAATGCACATGAACAAATTCTTTTACTACCATGCTGATTTGCATAAATTCCTGATCACTTACTCCCTTTAAGTTCAGAATAATCACAGATATGAATTCATCAGTACCATTCTTTTACAGTGTCCACCAGATTGCTCACCTGCTATTGATGCATGAGCAGTCAATGAGGTTAAACAAATACTTATGTCTTGATCACCACTTACATTCTATTAATTCATAAAATATGTGATTCATGAGTTTATCATAATCTAATGCATTGTAATATTTGACATACCTTCTTTATGTACCAAATAAAACAATTGATCAGTAGCTCTTTTCCCATTTCATGTCATGTCATTTACCTACAGTAACCACCCATCATGGCCATTCAAGCAATAATCATCTTTCATCTCAAGAAATTTTTGAATAACTGAGAATCCCACCTGTGTATGTGGAAACCAACTTGCCAATGCCTCATTCAGATCAAGATCATTGTTCTCCACAGTCCTGAACTCAACATAAGGAACCAAGGCACTTGTTGGCATCAATGTACATGTGTTTCACATTCAAAAACTGTTTCACTCACTATCTGACTGCATACTCAATGCATAGCAGGATATTCCTTTCTTGTGCTGTGATCAACAACATCTGCAATGATCCATCAGTCAATGCAGCTGCAGTCTTTTCCAGCAATAGGTTACATCCTGTGTCAGGTGTATCCATGTCTGATAATATAATCAATTGAATAGGACAGAGATGAGAGCATATATGTACAAACTTTCCAGTTTCACATATGCCTGTGGAGGAAATGTCATATTGCACAAATCTCCCCATAAACCTCTCTTGGCAAAGATCTCCTCAGCACGCTCCCTCTGCCTCACAACTTGATCTTCTGGAGGCAGTGCTAGGTCTGCAGGCTGGAATGCCTGTGTTACAAGTGCATCCCATTTGGTGAATAGCACCACAACTGGCACTAGAATGCAAACCAATGAGCTCAGAAAGCATTATCAAGAAGAATTTACCACCTTTGCTGGTGTCACACTCCTTGAAGAACCTTTCCTCTGCAACACTGACAGCACGGTGATGTTGGTCCATTGAGATACAGTATCTACTCATATTAAACTTTTCAGAATGTAGTACAATGTGCCCACTCACCATATGGCATGGATCCGCTTCTTGAGGAAAGTCATACTAGCACGCGCTGTGATGAAGGCCTTCATCTTCTCAAACTCATCCTCACAGCCAGCCTCAAAACCTGGAGAGTCATGGAAGATAAATTTATGATTGCTTCTGAAAACCATTGCATGATTGATATCATGGAGTCCACGCTGTGAAAGGTGAGACAGCATGCAAAGGGACTAACATGACATTGATGTAGTTAGATGCTCACCTCCCTGGACCCCTTAATCACAAAATCAACCTGATCACATGTCGACCACATTAGCATTCAGCATATCCTAGCTTACTCGACATACCTTTTCCCCTTCATCATTGTAGATCTCCGGATCTTCCGTCGAGTTGCATATTTTCTGAAGGATAGTCGTCTTGCCAGCATTCGCCCTGCCGATGATGAGAACTCTGAACCGTCCAAATTTCTTCATAAGGTCCGGGTCAACGTGGTGCACGAAGTCGGTAACATCTGAAGCTTTCGTCTGCATGTTGGCAGCACTCGAGCTGCTGGTGTGTGGTTCGAGAGATATGGGGTCTATGACCTGTTCCTCAGGCATATCTGAATCTGGGTACTGTGTCTCGAGAGCGAGAGCATCGGTGTCGGTGTGTGGTTCAAGAGATATGGGGTCTATGACCTGTTCCTCGGGCATATCTGAATCTGGGTACTGTGTCTCGAGAGCGAGAGCATCGGTGTCTCTGGCTTGGGTCGGGAGAATGTTGGAGTCGCTGGGGACTGGGCTGTGTTGCACGTTGGGTACGTCGGGATGCTGGGCAGGCGCCAGAGACGAGGCTCCACAGGGACAGAGTGATCTGATTTTTCTGGCTAGTTTCTTGATGGTGGCCTTCATTGCGGGAGTGGCCAAGGAAGCTGAAAGATGAGTGAAGCACGACCGTGGATTACAGCTGCTGTCAACAGGCCCGGAAAATGCCGCGCCACTGTGGTGAGTGCAGCGCATCACCTAATTGGGTAAAGACGGCCCCTTTTCCTTCCAAGCACCACCGGTCAATGAGAGAAATAGAGAGCTCATCTAGAGGAGGGGATGATACCTTGGTCGGAGGTGCGTCTCGGGATGGAGACGCTGTGCAAAGCGTGGAAAGGGCAAGGTGAATATCAATAGCCAAGCAGTGAGCATTGAGATAGTGGGTCGATTTAGATCATCCCTAGACTCGAGACACCGTACTGCGTTCGCACAAGTTCCTGCCCATTGGTATATCTCTGGCATTCCCACCTGTCGTTGGCTTGGAATATCTATACCCGTTACACACAGGTACCAAACAGTGGGGTAGATATTAGACTTCACTCAAGTCTTATTTCATCTTTTGTGGAACCTCCTCCGCCTGGCCCTGTCCGTTGAGTCGTCTTTCCCACCACAAAAACACACCATGAGTATGACTGAGCCGGTACCGATGGTCAAATACTACTTGATAAACTCGAGCACGCTGACTTCCAAGGACGCCACTGCAGGACCAAGTACTGTACGCCCACAACCGGTACGAACATTGCTCGCAGCGCGGCACGGTCTGTGAGAACCGACCGGATATAGACCGCATGGAGGGGTGCGGAGGACAAAGGTGAACGCGAGGGTGGCTACTAAGGCGAGGTGACCCGATTGGACGTAGCGTGAGGGGGGGAGCTCGTGTAACAAGATTGCCAGGGCAATGAGGGGCGGATATATAGATGTTAGATGATCGACATAATGCAGATACTTGTACAGGCATTGTTCGTCTTCCACATCGTGCCCGATACGGGGGTTTACATTTTGCGCTGATCTTGTCTTTGTTGCGGGACGCTTCAATTGGTGAACAGACCACATATCGAGGAGATAGAATCAAGGACTTACCGTAAATAATACTGGTGACGACGATTCCTGGCAGCCGTCTTGCGCTCAGCATCTGTGTTGCAGAGTTTGGGACGCCCCATGGTTGCGAGCCTGCCAACCTAGTATCTGAGCAATGAAAACAGGAGATGGTAGGCTAAGAAGACGACCATGCCGCAGAAAATTCTGTTCACCTGGTGCTACTATCACTTATGCGCACAGTCGCCTCTAGAGATTGACTCCTGTGCCGTCATGCTCATGTTGTGCACCTCGGGAATGCTTCCCCGCATTCGATTGCTCCGACTCGCCAGATATGACCTTGACGTGAGCATACGATTGGTGTATACATTTCAGATTCGGCTGATTCTTGTAGGTCGCGAAACTTTTGAGGTAGAATCGTCATAGCAAGCTTTCGAGGTCGATTGGTCGAAAAGTCCGAACGCCACACCTGAAGGCCTGACCGTGCATTCGCGCTCCGACTACAAACCATACATTCAAGGGCACCATCAATCACTTTTGCTGTTTTGGCCCCACTAGAGCCCACCACCGATCACTCGCAGCCATCTGTCACTTTTGGCTGGGGCGAATGTTTGAACTTCCAAAGCAGCTGTGGCCAGAGGTTGCTCAACGTTCAACACAAACTTCAGTAGACTGCTTGATATGAGTGTCAGAGAGACCAATCAATCGACCCTCGTAAATCCAAACAAAGTGCATAGCTGGACCAGGGATCTAGAGGTCCGTAGATAGCATCACGAAGCTTTCAAAGCATAACACACGTCTAGATGTTCTAGTAGTGGCTCCATCGTCCCAGCTTTCCACCTCACCTCTTCACCAGTCGTGATCATAGTAGACTGAGGCGTCGTCGTTCCTCGCTTGATCCACACCGTTGCTCACTACGAGTCCAAGAGACGGCAGCACCGCTTCGTCTCTCACCTGGGACGGCGCTCCAAAATGAGCCATTCGCCAGTAACGACCGACCTCGGAAATACTATTCAGTGCATGAGTCGTGTCCATAACCACATCCACGCGCAAAGCAAAGCGACGTACTATTTCGGTAAACCATCGATCTTGGTGAAGCGTCGTCAGTATCAGGATCTGGACGAGAACGGGACGCAACGAACCTGCTTGCCACCGTACTTGACCGCCGCCTCGTTTAGCCAGCCAACCAGATAGGTGATACTGGCTACGTTCGTGATCGAGAGGTTAGTCCTCCCGGACGAGTCGAGGAGTGAAACGACTTGCCCGAAAACCGTTCCGGACTTAACAACAAGGTGGTCTTTCCGTATCCTCCACGTTCCTCTATGCTCTTCTCGTACAAGGCCCGCATCGTCTGACTGCTTGGGAGCTTTGCCGTGGTTGTCCATACTTTGGCCAGCGCAAGCGCCATGTAATCTGAAAAACGGAACGTCTCCGTGCCCCTAGTGACTAACATCGCCGAATGAGCAGGGGTGACGCCACGACACACAGAGCTGGTCACGAACCGCCGATGAATGCAAGAGTAGGGTCCTGGATATAAAAAAGATCGAGATACAAGTCTCGGATGTGCGAACCGTCCAAGGGAAGGAAAGGCGATACTGTCGGAGCTGAGCCTTCGTGAGGCACATAAGTTGCACCATCGTAGTATGGCGACAAGAATGGAAACGAGTATCGGAAGCCAGTGGCAAGTATCACGCTATCGATTCCCGACAGGATCTAGACATGGAGTCAATCGCTGCCGCCGAAACATATTCTGAGGAAGTGAAACGAGACACACAGTACCGTTCTTGAGCTCGACGAGGCCAGATTGGATGGGGGAACCTTCGGGTATAGGTAGGAATTGTTTGATTTCCCCAACGAGAGTCGTGTCTCTGGGGAGCCGGCGCATGGTCATTTCCAGCCTACGGCGCGTGATGCTATCTATTACAGTATCAAGGACTGTGAATAACATTCAATCATCGCTTTCGCACATACCCTGGGCAGCCTTGAATATCATGGAAGAGTTAGATCTGGTCAAGCTAGTGTGCAGGTTTCACGTCTCACGCGGAAAGATTGGTAGACCCTTCTAGCTTGATGATTCAGGTCTCTAGATATTTCAGACCCACTAACCTGGTCCTCTTATCAGCGGGAGACAAAGACGACGCGAACGTGCCTTACAGATGCACCAACGATAAGCACCGTCTGATTTGTATACGCCTCTGGTCGCCGATATTGTCTGGAGTGACGGAGAATATCGGGAAACTTCCGGACCCACTGCTCGAGGCCGGGAATAGAGGGCATTAATGGTGCATTATACCTGCCAGCAGCAACGACGACAGCATCAAAATCCTGGATATCGACCCATCCATAAGATGGAATGTTGAATCAAGACGTGCAACAAGAGGGAAGCGCACTTCAGTCCACCAAGTCGCCCGGTAGGTATTACGGGGGGTCGGCTCGAGGGACCTGAGCCAGAGCCTCCAACCCTGCTCTTGCCCGGCCTGGTTGATTCGCTTCTCGATACGCTCTACGCGGGTGTTGTAAGCAGTTGCGGGGTTTTCGTCATTGCTGTTAATGTTGAGATAGGAAGCATAAGATCGAACGTAGTTGCGAAGTTGATGATGTGAGAGTTCTGGTGTCTGCAGTGAGTGGCTAGTTCGAAGAAGGGACGGAGTGGAGTGTACCCCATTGTGTACCCGCGGGCCAAGGGAATTGAAGAAACTAGAGTGTAAAAGCGACAATCAGATTCTGGAAGAATAGAGCAGATGTGCCACGGACCTGTTGCAAAGGCTACGCAAACATGATCATCAGCATTGTAAACTTGGCCTCCACGCCACACAAAGTAACATACGGAAGGCGCATTCGAAGTTAATGACTCCCAAAGCGGTCTCGGCCCTCGATGATCCCTCTGGATCTTGCCGTCAGCCTCGAACTCGTCTGAATACGGTAATTCAACGCTGGCTGGAGGGAGAGAAGGCACGAAATCGCCGACTGCGGTCGGGGCGTTCGGCACGGGAGCGTCGAGCGGAACCTCTTCAGTGTAGTGCCAATTCCCACCTGGGACGCTATCCCGCTCAAAGATGCGAACATCTATACCTGCTTCTGTCAGCTCGCGGTATGTGACCAGGCCACTAGAAGGAGGTGTGGATGAGTGATGCATAGGATGATTTTGGGGGCGGACGACACCTTGGTCCTGCACCGATAATGGCGACCTTTTGAATGGGCCCGCTGAATTGGTACTCATCCGTCTCGGGTTGTCGAAAAGATGATGTAGAGAGTGGTTGCTGAACGTGAACGCTAGTGGCTGAAGCACCAGCAAGTAATACGAGGGCGGCAATGATCGGTCGCATGCCGTAACGGTCTGACGGTGACAAGTTGTAGCGTCGCTCTCGGTCACACGGTCACCGAAGAGTCTCAAACAATACAACAGAGCTGGTCTAAGCCCTATAGTGGGTAATTGTCGAGAACTGGAAAATGTACAAGAGTTACTACTAGTTAGATGGTAGTTCTACCATAGTTGATATAGTAGTGTGTTCCTTGGGTATTGATAGATGTCGATTGAGTTGGCATTGTTGAATGGAGTACTTGTGTAATGGTCACGGTCAGACACGGTCTCTCTCTCTCTCTCTAGACCATTACACAAGTAATCCATACAACAATGCTGATTCAACTTAACACCTATCAATCTTCAAGGAACGCATTACCATAGTTACTATGGTAGTTCTACTATATAACTAGTCGTTGTTCTTGAACGTTCCCCCAGTTCTCTACAAGTACCCTCTATAGCGCGCTTGAATCAGCTCTTTTGTACTAAGGAAAACTCTTCGCCTTGTGACACTAGCATCTCTGTAGGATGCCGTCCTAGGTACATTCGGTGTAGAATATACTTGATTTCTGGTGGGCTCATTGTCGGTCCCTTCCTGGCTTCCAGCCGACGATCTCGTCGGGGAGCGCAATCTCGCCTTAGCGACGTCACGGTACGACCGTTTCGCGGCTGATGGCGGTTCTCCACTCTGACCGCGCAGCGGATCGGTAGTGGGTGAATGGTGTGGGACGAAGGACTCACTAACCGTGATGCATTCAGTTGGCCAAACCTAGCACGATCCGATTCTCGTTCGGTAGAGAGAAAACAGATAAAAGTTTTTGTGAAAGGCTTTTCAAAAGCTCAAAAAGATGCTCTCGAAAGAGATGCCTCACTCAGTAGGAAAGTTGGTTCAAGCCCTATCGGTGACTGAAGAGAAACTGGGGGGAACGTCCAAGAGCAACTACTAGTTATATAGTAGAGCTACCATAGTAACTATGGTAATGCGTTCCTTGAGATTGATAGCTGTCGAGTTGAATCGGCGTTATCGTATATATGGAGTACCCCAACCCAACCCCAACCCCGTCTGAACCGTCAGACCGTCACAGCATGCACAACGTTCCAGTAGCTGTCAACTGGACGTTTCAAGTTTCGCTACGTCTTCGCTTCCAGTGTTCCCTCGGGGCCCACAAACAGAAATACTATTACTCCCAGTCCCTCAAGTCGTCCATTGCGCTCGAGAAGCAACTTGCCCGTATGGTTTGCCAAGGTTGATTAGGTCGTCGTCTCTCATACTGCTCAGTAGTATTTACGCCTGTGAACGCGGCTTCCCGAGGCTCTGTCACGTACAACGGAGCTCGTCATTTGATCTCGATTATCAACTTCATTACAGACATTCGTCGAGACTACTTCCACTGCCATGTCCGCTACCATGCCGCAGAACCTTTCAGGCCACTCGGACGATAGCTTTCAATTGTACGATCTCCGGGTCGAGGTCATCTGCCCACCGAACGAGCGCATCTTGTGCGGCGCGAAACCGGGAGACTACTTCACTCTACAAGGCGAGATGCTCCATCTCCCTCCCGGCCAAGGCTTCTCCATCTATTCCCTCGGTGAGTACAGAGGCCGGAAAGGTGCTGCCCATGAAGCGTGGTGACGTTGCTGATGGACCCCGCCAAGGTTAGCCGCTGTCCTCCCGCTGTTGGCAGCCAAGCAGCGTGTGACGCATCCGCATGATTGGATCACGACGGATGCCGAGGTCGCGTGTCCAGATCCGCATTGCAAGTCACGCTTGAGGATCGCGCGGACGGGCCTTCGAACGTTTAGGCACGTTGAGGTGACTGTCGTCCCTCTACCACCTCTAGATAATCCAGATGTGAAACCTGTTGGGAAGGAATGCGAGTGAGGCGCGTCGGTAAGTCAAGCTTTCGAGTTGCATGCTGTCAAGTTGATCGCATTTCGTTATCGAGTGTTGGATATCTTGGTGACTATCGACATCGGATAGCAGTGACAATGATATGATATTTGTTCGGTTCGCGATCGACGTTGCGTCGCTGCAAGGGCCTGGGGGTGCATGACAGAAAGCCTAATTGACTGCTGTCGACTCGCTCATGCTGGGAGTGTTTTTCTGTCGTTTTTACTTTTCTTCGCTTTGATCAAAAGAGATCATTGCTCGTTGCATGTCGGACAGTACTGAAGAACCCCTTTGAAAGTTGTCGAGCGTAATGTAATTGTAATCAGGCATGCGTTGTTTATTCTAGTCACACGACCTCTTCTCGAAATCAACAAGCTCGGGAGCGACCTTTTTCTACTCCATGTATCACCAAGCTACCTGTGTGCCCTCCTCCCCTCTCTCCTCGGTCAGCCTGACCCCGTCCTCGTCGCCCATCTTCGGACCCATCGACTCGTCTCCCCCATCCAGCCCGCCTCTCGTCCCATATTCACTCGACTCACCCCCTAGCGCCCCGTTCTCGCACCCTTTCGCTGCATCTACAAAAGCCATCAAACGACTTCCAAACTATGAAAAAAAGATAGACTCTCCACCATGTACGCCTCCTGGAACGTTCACGCGTTCCGTCGGACTGGGTCGCGCGGCCGCCTCGCGTTCCTTGCAGGAAGACGACTACATGAGCAACGGCTCTCCCAACGCGAGTCCTCCATCCCATCGCACATCGAGGTACATCGATCGGGAGGAACGTATCTGGGATGACGCGCTTCGGAAGCCGTTCGATACTGGTATCGGCCAGATTGATCTCAGGTACCGCCATTTCCTTCTCGTGTCCCATTCGTTCATTACTTCTGAGCAGCAATCAACAACTCAAGTCTATCCCTGCTTCTATCGGTGATCTGTCCGGGTTTTTCAATACGCCCGAGTCGTCCGAGCAGAGTCTCTTTTCGGGGCGCGCGTTCGTGCGTGTCAACACTGAACCTGCCATAGAGTCCGCCCGCACGCGTTCTTTCGAACGAACACAGTCGATCAAGGATTCTGGCAAAGAACGACACGTCCTCAAGCTGTATCTTATGGGCAACGTGATCACCTCGCTTCCTCCCGAACTCTTTTCGGTGAAAAATCTCACCGTCCTAAGTCTCCGTAGGTTGACGATTTTCTCGTAATGTCGAATACTCTCCATCTGATGGACGACCTCTTGAAGGGAATAACAGGCTCACGTTCATACCCCCCGACATCTGTCGCCTGACGAACCTCCACGAACTGAATATTTCGAACAACAAGCTCACGTTCTTGCCTTGGCAAATGCGCGACATGAAGATCGAGAAACTTCTGGTCAACCCAAACCCTTTCCTCCCAGATCCCTCCCGATCTCCCAACCATGACCTGTCGCGTTCCCTATTCGGATCGAACCGCTGCCTGACGCGACTTCGTTCACAATGGAAAGAAGCCTCGTTGGGCCCTACCAAACCAGTTCTCTCCCCCGTCACGCTCACCCTCGCACACGTCCCTCCCCTCACGGAGCTCTGTCTCCGCCTCCTACTCGCACCATCCGAAACGACCCCCACGCATACCGTCATCGCAGACTACTACGGTCTTCCCCTCTCCGACCAATGGTCTATCCCCCCCAACGTCCGTCACACCCTCATGTCCGCCGTCCCTGGGATCCTCCGACCTCGCAAACGGTTCTCCATCGATACCATCACACTCGAGGACCAACAGGCGTCGTCGGGGACACATACGGGGACGTGTCCGAATCCGGTGCATAGAGGACGCATGTTTGTGAAACACGCCTCGGAGCGGTTTTCATGGGAATGTCGGATTGCAGGGGCGGATGTTGGCGGGGCGGTGCCGATGAGGTGGCGGGGGTGTCTTGGGACGTGTCTCGATTTCTTGGACGAGGAACAGGATAAGGAGGAGGACGGGGACAACGCGCTTGATCGGCGCGTCGTTGGCGTACCGGTCGTGAGCCTCGACGAGCGGGACGAGGAGAGCGATATCGACGTGGAATTGGCGGTTCAGGCGGTAGATCTTGGAAACGTCAGTCTTGACATGGATGCGTTCGACGAGTAAAAGGAAGACGGGGGTCCTTCTGGGAGTTGTTGTGTATACCGAGGTCAGTTTTCTCTTTTTTTTTCTCGCTTTGGAAACGGTTGGGAATACGGATCCATCGGACGTTTGGATTGTAACACGACGCGAATGCAGGATATTACCCCACATGTGTATGTATATAGGTAGGTAGGTAGGTAGGTACAAAGTGAATGAGAACAGCCCACGTTGTCAATTCGTACGCGCTCACGCGTCGTTGGCGTTCACTCGGCAGAAAAACTTTTGTTATCGTGCTAAAGGAGTGGGATAAGGGATAGATGATACGCTACAAGATGTTCTGAATGTACAGCAATGAGAAATCTAGTCATGTACGATGATAATTTTTCGTCCCCCGAGTACGTGCGCCAAATCGCAGAGCGCAAACGCAATTTAAATTACTTGAATGAGAGAGGTATCCAAAGAAAGAAACGTCTCGCGTCGTGTCCGAAAGCAACGAGACAAGAAAAGAAAAAGAAAAAGAAGAAAAAGGTATACGTGTGGTCCTGGGAATCGTGGGGATCATAGCACCAACAACGCCATCGTCGTCACGAGCACCCCCACGAACGCCGCACGTCCGAGTCCTCCAAGTACTTGGACTCGGGCCACGGCACCGCTGGTGTTGGTTACCGCTGCGGAGACGGTACCGATCGTTGCGGAGGGGGCGGCGCCGTTGACGCCGTTCGCGGCGATGGCGACGTCGGAGAGAGCAGCGAAGCCGATCGAGGGTGGGTTGTATCGGAAGACGGAGTAGACGTTTTTCTGTGCGGGGTGTTGGTCGTTAGTGAACGGTGAACGGGTGGACAACGGAGAGGGGAGGGAAAGGATTGAGGAACGAGGGAAAAGTGAAAATCCAATACGCACCAGGAACGCATCCCCGATGATCCACGATGGCGTCGAACTCCCAATCCCCGTCGAACCTGTCTCGAAAAACGCACCGATACACTCGGTCGAGCTGATCTGCGTGTACGCAAAGTCGGTCGGACTCATCGTCCACGTGTTTCCGCCAAACGAAAACTCGACCGTGACCGACGTGGAGCAAGCTGTGTGTGTATGTGTGGCAAAGGCGATGTGGATGGTGAGCAATTAAAAAAAAAACACATACACGTGGGGAGGACATACGGTATTGGTAGTACCCGGACCATTGGCCTGTTGCGACGGATGAATCTGGTATTTGAGCATAGATGGCTTGGATGGCGTCCGAGGGCCCGGCGATGTTGGTCGTACCGGTGTCGATGGCAGCGATCGTCCCACTCCCTACCGATATGGCATTACCCTGGACCGTCAGCGCTGTCAGATGTCCATCACACCCAGTCAGTCGCCATTGTTCGTATTCACATCAAAGGCGAGGATGACTTACACTCGAGAGGGAGGTACCAGTAGCTCGGGGTACCAGGGATATCGATGTAGTCGATCGAACCCGTGTACAAACTACTGTTCGTGTATCCTGTCACACGCCATCAGACCCAGTGACTTGTAGAAATCTATCACGTAAGACGCACCAAACGTGAGTTCACCTCCTGGTTCCAAATCGGATGGATTCGTGGCATTCGAGTATCTACGTCAAGTCTTCAGTCAACGACACCCAAGACGAGCCTCATCACGTGCTCAGCTTACCTCCGAAGTTGGACCGCGAACAAAGTTGAATCCATAGCCCCGCTACTAGCAAGGGTTTGCCAAAACGGCGTCTGCTGCGAACTCGCGATCGACTCCCAGCCCAAGCCCAAGATCCCAGACACCGGTGATTGGAGGAGGTCCGTCGACATCTCATCGACCACGGCTGTAAGTAACATGCAACATGATCAACGACCCCCAACGAATCGTCGAGAAGCGGATCACGACGTACCAAATCCTTGGTTCGAGACCATAAAACCCGCCATCACAACGGTGTCTTGGGCGATGTAGCCAACGGCTGCACCTGAACCGTACTGGATAGAGAACAACGTCGTGAGGTTCGTAAAGGTTGACGATGAGGACGGGTCGAATGTGCTAATGCCTCTGCAGGGGGATCCACATGTGTTCTCGACGACCCAGAGGTCCCTACAGACGACCATTCAGTCTCAGGAACGATCAGGGCGAACGCGCTTTAGCACTCACGATGACCCCGTGTCTAACACGACATCGAAAGAAGCAAGAGGCGTGCCGATGGCCAACGAGCCATAATACCTAAACGTTCCCTCGAGTCAGTAAAACAGAGATACAACACTCCAAGCTAGCTGTTCGGAACCACGAACCCAGAATCATAGAGTTGATCGACGATCCTGCACGAGCGTCAGCGCTCACGCTAAAACTGACGCAAGTAAAGGAAAGAGGACGCACAGGTTATAGCCAGTACTGCGCTTCTGGTTTTGTAGCCCCCAGTACTTGGTAATGACAGTGTCCCGTTGGCTTTTAGCCAGGAGAGCAAGTTCATCTGGGTTGCGACCGCTGGTAGGGGACCTCACCCGCAAGGGTATCGTCAGACCAGCTGGTGTTGGTGGGTCCGTCGGCGCTGCATACGCCTCCAGTGAGGACCATAGTAGTAGGAGAATCCACCCAGCAGAGACGAAACTCGGTATCATTGCCGACGAAGTGTGCTGAGACTGGACGATCGTCGAATTCAAGCGTCCAGGTGTCAAGAAGTCGAGTAAAAAGCGTCCCTCCGGATCAACTGCTTGGGAAAAGTTATGCGAGTGAGAGAGAACAAAATTGAATGGCTCGGGTCAGGAACAAGAAGAACGACTGTCGGTCTCTAGAAATACTCTGCCTCAGCGCCAAGCCAAGGCATGTCACCGAGTGGTTCGGCTCACAGACAAGCTGCGGAGTCTTCCATCACTGGTACGCGCAGCAGTATTTAATGCGCAGCTGCAACCTGGGCACAGACGAATCGGATCATTGCCCCACCACTAAGCTCGGCATTTTGATAGATTCATACTCCATATGTGCCAGGTAAGCGCCTAAGTCGAGGTACATCCCCACGGACCCACTGACGAAAATGACATGACTTGCTGGCAGTGGCCTGCTGCGATCTTGACACGTGCCGGGTCATACATTGTGCTGTTAACCCCACTGGGCACGGCTTTCATAGCCATGCTAGCCACCCTCACTAGATGAAATACATAAAGACTTGGATTACAGGCACAAGCACATCGTGGGCTGCGGTGACCGTATTATCTACCATCGTCCAAAACAAGTCTACATTCCATGTCCTTCAGGTGTCCGAAAATCCTTAAAATCGTTGGCCTATGAGAACACCACAAAATAGAGTAATGAAAAAATGAACAACGTTGCGGTACTGGAGGTGCGTGTCGTCGCTGAGGCAGCGTTGGTGGCAGAAGCAACATTAGTTCCGAGTGTCGCGGTGGGAATATCTCCATTAACACCATTCATTGCGAGTGCTATTTGGGACAGGGCCGCAAACCCTACAGAGGGTGGGTCATATCGGAATACGGAATACACGTTTTTCTCAGAGATCACGCTCATGTCAGCTCATTTTAAAGATCGGAAAGGATGCAAGTGCCTACCAAGAATGTGTCGCCGATGATCCACTGCGGCGCACTGGAGCTGTTCGAGGCATACGGGACAGAATAGAATGCACCGTAGCAATAATCAGCAGAACCTGTCGGTTGAAACTGAAAGTCTGCGGGGCTGATTGCCCAGCTGGGTCCACCGAACGATATCTCCACGGTGACGTCGTGGGAGCATGCTATAAGCGATTATCAATTTTTATGTATTACTGCAGAAGGCGAGCATAGGAGCTTACGATAGCTATAAAATCCTTCCCACTGTCCAGTCCCAGGAGACGAATCAGGAATCTGAGCGTAAATGGCCGCTATACCCGAGGCGGGGCCGGCCACAAGTGTTGTACCAGTGTCGATTGCAGCATAGGACGCAGAACCACTAGGCAAGGATATGAAGTTTCCTTGCACAGTCATTGCTACCGAACAAGGGTTGCCTATCAAACAATCCGCAAGGGGTTGCATGCCCTTCCACTTACACATAATCTCTTGCAACCAGTATGAAGCTTGGCCGTTTGGGAGATTTTGGTAGTCAATGTTGCCCGTATATAAACTTTCATTAACATAACCTTGGCACTGAAGGTAAGTGGAATGTCTCTCAATGTCTCAATCGCCCCACCCATAGTCAACGAGCCTCCGGGCTCCAAGGCGCCGGCATGCGTATCATTGGTGTAGCTTAGATTTAAGTACGTCAATCTGCGCGCATGCCAAGTATGATATCTTTACGTACCGGGTAAGTTGGAAAGCCATCAAGGGCGAATCCCAGATACTACTGCTAGCAAGTGTCTGCCAAAATGGCATCGCACCCGACGATGACAGTGATTTCCATGCAAGACCGATCAGGCCCGTCACAGGGTTCTGTAAGAAATTAGACGATGTTGCGGTTACAGAACCTGGAAAGTGTTAGATGGCGTCACAACCTCCGCGAAGGGAGAACAACAACGTACCAAATTCCTGGTTCGACACAGAGAATCCAGCCATCTGCACGACATCTTCAGCGAGTTCGCCCATTGCTTCACCACTACCATAAGTGACCTCGAAATCACGGCCGAGACTCTTAAATGTCGAAGACTTTGCAGAATCAAAATTTCCAGTTCCCGCACATGTTGACTCACAGCTTGACGACGCAACCCAGAGGTCCCTAAGGTGGGATTGCTAAGTATGTTGGTGTACCTCACAGTTCTCGGAACGTACGAAGAGCCAGTGTCCAGAATGACGTCGAAGGAATACGGTGGTGTACCGATGGCCAATGAACCGTAGAAACTGGAGAACCGAGGTGAGATCAGCTTGCACCTCACCGCATGTTCTCACCTGGAATCATAGCCTTGATTCACAATACTGAGCGCCACGTCAACGACATGCAAAGCCAAAACTCAGTCGAGAAACCTACAGGTTTTCTCCCGCACTCCTCTTCTCGTTTGGTTGCAATCCATACTTTGTAATGACAGCGTCGCGGTGGCTTTTTGCCCATTGAGCCCATTCCGTTTCATTGCGCACGGATCGAGACCGTCGTCTTAGGTCAATAGACTGTCCAGCAGCCGGGACAACAGACTGAGGCACTCCAGATACCTCCACTGAAAGAGAGAATAGAATAAGTAATCCAAGCCATATAGTATAAGTAAACATGGTGAAAGGCGGAATTGCTGCGCAAGAAGGGAAAAGAACAGGGACCAGCCCGATTATAAAACGGTTAAAGAAATCGTGGAGGGGAGAGAAAGGTGGGAATAATGGATTATCGAATAGCACTTACGTCGGCTCAAGTTATAATTACGAAAACCCAAGAGCGAGTTGTGAAAGGATCTCAGGGAAACTGGGAAACTTTAAAAAGCCTCTGCGCTACAATGTTGACCGAGGTCAGTCTAGTGTGCGCACTGCCCACCCCGCGCGTTTTCGAACGAAGGAATGACAACGTACATGGTGAGGTAGGTTCTGACAAGTCTGTGGCGACATGAATCAATTCTCATCCAAAGATTGTGATCAAAGTTTCCCACTGTGGCCATACTAGTATGAGGCTATGTCTTTCGCGGACGGTGCACATTGATGAGTGACGGGATTTGAATTTGGAAAGGAAGGTGGGAACTTATCATGTAGGTTGACACCCAGTTTACCCGTGCTCAAGACCTATCCTCGACGTGTACACCAGCCTGGGATAGACTCACATCTGAAGAATTCGGCTCTGGATTGATTGTCCGCCTGGTCCTTTGCTGTGGTTGTGGGACAATCAGTGTTCCATCCATATAATTTTAGAGTCGCCACTTACGACTACAACATTTAAATTGGGTGTTGTCAATGGTCCAGATCCCGTTCCAAGAATATACTCTGTGGGGTCAAGAAGGCTGTAAATGGCCTTCTGGATGTGTCGGTTCCATACGTGGCGTGGGTCGGAAGCATGTAGGCCCTCGCAGCGTTTGACCTGGCGCTCTAACTAGAGGGACTCAGCGCTGCGTTGACTTTGTATGATCAGGAGGTCTTCTGATCTCGAAGTGTTTAGGTCTGGTTGAGTCGGCGTTGATAAAGGTGTGGCGGTGTGTGGCACGTGGGTTCAGAATAGTTGGCCGAATAATGAATCCCTTCATTCACTCCTTTTACTTCACAGTCATGCGCTACAGCTTTAACCCCGATAGGCTGGTTCCGAATGCTTCGGGTTCACGATCATATCTGGATTAATATCGAGCCGGATGACTCGTCGACGAGGTGGAGGTCAGGGAGGTTGAGCGCTATGAAACATTCTGACCTATATGCAAGGGAAGAGTTAACGAAAGAACAACGTCCAAGAGCCACGTATCACTAGTGCGTTTCGTAATTTCTTCTCGCAACCTAATAGATGCACGGAGCCTTTCTCCATAGAAAACTGGGAAGGTGATGTCAAAGATGCCAAGGTGATAGTACTATGCCGTGTCTGAATCTTCCTCTTCGGCCATCCGCTGTGTTCACTAGCGGCAACGATCTATGGGCCGAGCTCTATACTTGTACGAAGGCATCTATCCAAGGATGGGAATCATATCCTCTGCTTGTCAGTGTCGGGATCGTCAGCTTCTTCCAGAGTGACACGAGCAGATGCGGGGCTGTTGGCGATGAGTACGCTTCAGCCCGACGTTGCACACACGAGCTCGGCGAAAGTCACGAATCCTACGTTGCTCATAATCTATTCACAGAATCAACTGCGTTACTACAGGCATCGTAAAGTCGAATTTTGAATAAACTGATACCACCCGGTTTACCGTGTTTACCCTGACCCCACGCCCATCCTGGACGCGTATCAGGTACACGGGGAATGGACATTCAAAAAACTTCAGCACTTCTTTTCGCTTCATCTCCATCTCCTCTCGCAGCTTCGATTCTGGATTGTCCGTCTCGTCATTGACAACGGCTTTGGGATAATCAGTGTTCTATCTGGATAATTTCAGCGCCGCCACTTACGCCAATTGCATTCCGATTCGCTGTCGCTGCTGCTGCTGCTCCAGAAGTCCTGCCAGGCGTCCTTGAAAATGTACTCCAAGAGCTCGAGAAAGATGTGAAACACGTTATGAGTGTGCCGATTCCATACGCGGCATAAATAGTACTGTGTCGGATTGGCTATCAAACCGGAAGCAGGCGACGCGAAAGTGACTGTAGTGGGCACTAGGCCATTGACCTCCAGTTTGTATTGGTGATAGGTGTCGCTCGATGTGGAACTTTTCGCGGGCTCGCAGCATTTGACTCGGTGCTCGAACAGAGAGATATTCAGCTGTCCATTGACGAGGGCGTGGCCGGGTGGCGGTGACTTCATAATATGATGGATCCAAGACTTTACTTCACTCGCCACAGCCTTGATCCCGCTCCACACGGTTTGAAATATCGCACGGAGGAGGTCCACGATCATCCGGAATGTCGAGGCAGTCGAGTCGTCGAGGTCGGGTTCAGGGATACTAGGTGCTATGAAGCATTCTGGACTAGACGCGAGGAAAGAGTTGACGGGGGAGCTACGTCCACACCAGTCGAAGAGCGAGACATCACCAGTGCGTTTCATGAGCTCCTCTTGCAAACGGATGAATGCACGGGGTCCTTCCCCATACATAGCTGGCAAGCTGATGTCGAAAATACCAAGGAGACAGTACGCCATGTCTTCCACTTTCGTCGTCATCCTTCTCGCCGCCCACCGCAATCTCTCCCTAATGTCCCTCGTCCCGACCTTGAAGCTGACTAAATCTTCCCCAGGAACACCGGTGGTGTTCTCTAGCACAGCTTTCCAGATGTCATTAGCGCGATGATCAACGAGCCGAGCTCTATACTTGAACGAAGAGATGAAAATCTTTTCGTCTTCTTCGTCAGTGTCGAAATCATCGGCTTCTTCTAGCAAGGTCCACCGTTTGCTATAAAACCGAAGACGTTTGGATGCGACCATCTCCTGCAATGTCCAGCCCCTTGTGACCCAAATCGGTAGCTTGCGGTATTTACCCTTGCGTTTGCAATCGTCGACAGTTGGGAAATTATCACTGAGGTGGGTTTCCAAGTGCGGTGTCTCGACTTGGGAATCCGGTTGCATGGATCGGAGTTGCGGAGAAGTTCCATTGCGAAGGCGGTCGTGAAGAGAAAGGCACGGCCCAGTCTGGAGAGTCGCGACGTAGGTGTCGGAGGACGTCGGCGCTACTGATAGATTGGACGGAGGAAGAGGTTCCCTGATCTCAGGATCTTCGAACCACCAATTACCATCTTCATCGACCACAGCCGGTAAACGGCCATCTTTGACATCATCGACATCATCGAGGTAAACGATCGTCAGATCACTGCAGCGATACCAGAGGAACATGCAGTTGATGGATTCCGACATCTCTGCATAATCCTTTTTATTGATGCAACACGTGTCGGACCACGCCCAGCGAAATCCGCATTTCGCTGCCAGGCAGCAAAATTCTTGCAGCTTTTCTACGCCAGACGGGAGATCGCCGACTTCGTTTTTGGGAAGGCGAAGAACTTTTGGATGTTGTTCCGCTAGATTATTATCCATGGAATAGATGCCTTGGGTCGCCTTTCTGACATCGCCGAGGGTAGGTTCTCGACCCCGCCAACGGTGGGAGAACATGGCGTACGCCAAGTACTCGGCGATGAAGGCATCGAGATGATCGAGCTCCGGACGTGAGGATGGACATTCTGGGTCGATTGGGGTAGCAAGGTGTTCAGCTTCACTGATAACAGCTCCGAGTTTCGCATTATAATCCTTCCTCGTTTTGAGAAGCGAGACGATATCCGATTGTTCGAAGATGAGTCCGGTATATGTGTCTACGAGCCTGAACGGCATGTTCTTCGTGTACTTGGGGATGAGAAAGTCATCGACGTGACTTCTGACGTCCGCCGCGAAATCCCGGTTGTCTGGCTGATGCGGTCACAGATGCGTCAGCTTCCGTGAACTGGTTGACTGCTAGAGGGGCGTGGCCGAATCACTTACCTCCATAGCTCACAGGAAGTCCAAGAACCGTGATGTCGCCACGTTTGGTAGTGATTACGGAATTGAACTTCGGAAGATGCGTCGACTAGTGTAGGAAGACGAAGGTCAATCTCATCGTATGTGGGGAAGCGAACGAGGAGCGGGTAGCGTCGCAAGCCTAGGGATGCTATTTAGATAGTGGGAGTCCTGAGCGCCAGGGTCGTGAAGCATTCACACCCTGAGCGGCGAGAATGCGACACAAGGACCTATTTCGATTGCAACAACGCCTTCCAATCCTAGATAGACCAGGGTGATGCGCCAGCCGGCAACACGGTCATGTCTGCGCCTCGTGCTAGTCTTGTTACTAAATATCAGTACGATCAATCGGATAAAATTTACCTCGCGTTGATTTCCTGCATTTTTTTTTCAGCCTCGTTGTCGCTAGGCGGGACAAGCAACTGGTCCTCGTGCAAAACAGTCAAGGGGCTGGTGACTAATTGATCGTCCTTCAAGCTTTCAAGTTGCGCCGCAAATATCTCACGCCTTGTTCCCCCATTCTATACCAGCCAACACACCGTTCAGCATCCGCATTAACTCCCAAAACCAAGCGTGACGATGCCTCGTGCTGTACTCATTCTCGAGCCATCAGGCCCGAATTCTCGAAGTGAGAAGAGATTATTATGCAAACCTCGGGGCCGTTGACTCGGAAGCTGAACACCTTCAAGCTACCCCCATCGACCGGACATGATGCCCATCCCGGCGTCCAAAGCTCGATCATCTCGATGCTCTTCTCCTTACCGCTGGCGAGCTCAGCGATCTACCATCTAGCGTGGAGTTTTGCTACTCGGCGGTAAAGTGTAGATTTCGGTGGTCGGATGCATCATGATCTGTGCATATTGTATTACAGTACTTACATGTAACATAGCGCATTGGAATGGGCTTTGCTAGTTTTCCTTTTGGACTAGCGTGAAATTTGTCCCATTTAGATAAATTCCTTCTCACTCTGACGACGTCCTCCAACAGGTCTCAACGGCGTGTGGTAGAGTCGTCAGGTGATAACATTACGCACCTGCAGATCGGCGGCAGGTTTCTGCCATGCCATAATTCAGCTCACACGTCTGCATCAGTCAGCGACGGAGATTACTGTAGGGCCTCCACGGATTCATACTCGAGATTATAATTTGGCGATTTCTCGCAGTTTCCCCATACGGGAAAGCTTTCAAGCAAGTTTCTACCGGTTACTAATCGGCAGAATCTTCATCCTGCCAATCAGTGACAGTCCAGGAAATCCAAGATATTACTCACGCGTCGAGATACCACATATAGAGTGGGCGGCGTGATGGAATGGAAGCAATCTAATGTGGCAGGCGATTAGTACCTGAGGCATCGGACGAAGATGACCCGGGTTCAGACGCCGGTCATGGTTTCCCGGGGGGTCGTGGAACTGGCGGACACGTGCAAAGTGTGCGTTGTTCCCCCATCGCAGCCTTGATACTATGTATTTGGCACCCTCTCCATATTCCTTGGCTGGCGGCGAGTCTTCCAGGGATGACTTCGCGAAGGGGCATCGTCAAAGTCGAGACTTATGCTTTGCGCCACTACGATCCTTAGGGTCTTCACTGTGCACAGTGCACACATTCTGAAACAAATATGTTGGCTCGGCCCGCAAAGACCTTTTGTCGCCTGGTACCTATCCACGACCTCAGCACGTCCATCGTTACTCCTTTCGCCCCACAGGCCAAGTGCCTTGCCGGAAGGCAAAGAAGGACCACGCGAATACCGAATATCCAGGAATCGTGGATGGAGGAAGACACCTTGGACGTGTTCTTGTTCCCATGTTACCACGCACCTCCTCAGCGGTCGTGTTGAGGGTGGCGTCCCATCCAGAGTTGTTGTTCAAGAGTCGGTATCCGAATTGAATGAGTGGTTCGATGATCGTGCCTATTGGATTTATGTTTTGCACGATCATCCCAAGCACCTGTTAATTGCGTTATCAAAGGGCTACCCGCCGCAGGCATTTCGCCCTGCGAGACTCGGCGTTGCAACATTCCCTTGGAATCGTCGTCCGTGAACATCGCAGTACACCCCAGGCCCGAGGCAATGTAGAACTGAAATTTGGGTCCCTTCGCAGAACGGAGCTGCTCGCGGGGGGTTTGTTATTTCCTCTGTCAAATATCGGAACGGGCCATGCAGTACCGCACCTTGCTAATTATTTGAGTGATTGATAGGATTCGGGGAGAACGATACGGTGAGCCTTGACCGAGACTCGAGTGCACTAGACGCTGCACTGATCCTCAGAATGATCATCAATATGGTCTGATCTACAGACCATCAGATGCTCTTAATTATTGCATACAATAGGCGGAGATTCCAAACTTGAAACCTTTAGGTTCGAGTCGGAGAACTTGACCATTGAATTGAATTCGCGAATTTCGGAACGTCGAGTGACACTCGCGCAGGCAACGCGGTCAGGTCTGCGCCTCGTGCCGTGTGGTCACTACTCTGTCAATATCAGTACGATCAATCGGATAAGGTCCACGCTCCATCGATTTCCTGCGTTTTTGGCGCCTCATTACCGTTTGGCCGGGCTGTGAGTCTAGATGGGTCGAGGGTGTGCCACTGTGTCGCCGCGATGGCCTGCGAGAAGCAGCCACAGGACTCCACCATAATACCGCTTTCCAATGGGCTCTCGTAAACTGAACCTCCATCTTGGAGCAACAAGCACGTACAACCTCGAAACGAAGTTATTCCAGAAATTGAGATCGTCTTGATCATTCCGAGGGTTACAACGTTCAACATTCTAGATCACTTTGCTCGCTGGGAGGCAAGTCAAGACCAGTCTCGAACAGCCTGAAATCATCATACTAAAGCGAGTTGAACTCGAATCCTGGTCCGTATCATTCTCCTTGAATCCGACCTTGCTCTGCCAGTCTACCAGCAAGTGCTCGAATATTAATCGCTAGATTCTTTCCTGTAACCACGCATGTACCACTCTGAAGTCGTCCACGATGCGGCACTGCCGCTGACATGGGTAAGCCCCAACTCCAAACCTTGCCGTGTCCATCTGCAGTGCCAACCCGTTCACAGATCCCAACGGAAGGTAACGACATTCCTCCGTGCGCAGTCCCACTTCATAGGGGGCCCAATGGCCAGTTATATATCGCCCGGGGTTTACTAGGGGTAATTCATGCATTGATCACGATCTCAACGTAATACTGATGTGTCAAGTTCCGTAGGGCGAAATGCGTGAGTAGTCTGGTAGTGTCCACATGCGCTTGTAATGATCGCGCCACATCCACACAGACATTGGCACGACGAGCTACTCATCCAGCCAAGGTGCACGACTTCGAGACAGGTATGGCCGAAGTCACTCCGTACGTGCAACATCTCGCAAGACCACCTGGTGATACGGATGATGGGACTGACATGTTGTTAAAGGTCTTCGAGTACGAGGTGCTGACGTGTGCTTCGAGCTTGCGATTTGACTTGGAGTCTCCACAACCGCTCGCGCCGGCTGAAGAGACAATAGGAACGACCGCGTGGTCGCCTGTCGGCAGAGACAACGTGTGGACAACGGTAACTCCAACCCCTGCACCGCCGAAGAGGACGCCTGGAAAGCTCGCCCCACTTCTATGGCTCACTCCGCGTGGGCAGCCTGCGTGAGCTTCTCTCTTCGTTACCACCAATATGCGCTTCATCCGACTCCTCCTCAACAGACCAGCACCCAGAGACGAAAAGTACCAGAACGACCCACCGCCATACACGAGCCCAAGAGGCGGTTGGATTGAGGTGCCTAAAGAGCCACACCCCAT
This sequence comes from Boletus pseudo-olivaceus, assembly GCA_038092955.1. Lineage (NCBI taxonomy): Eukaryota > Fungi > Basidiomycota > Agaricomycetes > Boletales > Boletaceae > Boletus > Boletus pseudo-olivaceus. The sequence goes on from JBBPRI010000054.1 coordinate 95,236, forward strand.
GGCCCTCAATCGCCGTGAAGGTGTCCAGTTCAAACACTTGGCGTATGTCTTCGTTGCGAATTTATTAGCGAGCACACATTCACCTGAGGTTTCAGTCAGTCCAAGTGTTTTACCTTGATCGACGACACACCTTCTGTGAGTTGCGTTCGTTATTCAGTCCCTTTGTAAGGTTCATCAGCTGCGAACACCCTCTAGATGCAATACTCGTGGTCACAAACACGAGCGGCTCTCGCAGGGACAGTCGATATACTGTCTTCAGATGACCAGTGGGACGGGTTAGATGTCAGATTTTTACATCATGCAGCAGCTCGTCCCGGTATCAAGGTAAGGTCTTGATCGCATTTTTGATTTCATGAATTTTGAGTCATCGATCTCAGACTAGGGAAGAATTCGAGCGCATCTTCAATTCCGTCACCACTTGGAGAGGTCAGTGCGAGCTCAGCTGACGCCGTCGTTGCTGGTAACATTAATATAATGTCCAGGCGAAAAGGTGATGGCCGCAAAGGTGGCCCGGGTGTTCGAAGAAAGTCTTGCACTGATCCATGAAACGCCCACTCCGAGACCTGCCATCCTCCTGATCATCACGGACGGTATTGCGAGTGAGCGATCTATCTTGGCACCAAGACCGAGAGAGACCTAACCAATGGGACCAACTAGCTGATACCCAAGATCTTTTCGACGCCATCATCCGCTTTTGTCAGAAACTTAACGAGAAATGTATTCCCCCGGACATGTTCCGTATCCACATATTGCAGATGGGCGATGACAGGAAAGCCGTCAAGCCACTGCACGATTTCCGTGATCGAATAACTCGATTGGACCGTGACAGGGTAGGTGGTTCTTCGTCATGTCGTTTTTGCGAGCATTCATGTTTGGCGTTGATAGCGTATACTCAACGTCATCAGTTTCCACCGAGGAAGAGGCCTTCTCAACGCCCAAAACATCACCAAGCTCCTTCTCGCGTCGACACATATCCCAGTCGAAGAAGATCCTGATCTTGGTGAGAGGCTACCTCCCGAGGTAATAGAGGCACAGTACCAAGGACTGGAGAGGATTAGAGCGACGGGGAACAGGTGAAGATGACTGGTATCCATATGATACGGCCCGTGCGAGACGCCTTACTATTCGGACACAAAGCCTTGTACAGGGTCCTTTACAGCATAATGCACGTTTTGCTCCTTGGGGGTAGTACCCCCGTCAATCGCCAAGTTAACGGTTTTGAGCACCTGAATTCTTCTTTGCAGGCACGCTGATCAGGTGAATGGCAATAATACCATGTCCATTGTCTCGTCATCATTTTCCACTAAGCACGCCTAGGCATGGGAACGCCAAGATTGCTGGCGGAAGATGAGCAGTGTGGGGAAACAGAGATTTGAGACGGCATTGATGACGGTGCAGCAGGCGGGGGTGGACCCTGCCAAGCGGCCGAGCGCAATAGAAGGTTGGATCCATTATTTCGGGAGCAGGGTCAGATTCAGAGACCTTCAAGGGGAAGTTGCGAAAACTGAGTATATCAACATTTTCTCCTGCCACTCTAACAACTCCTTCCCTTCCCTCTTCCCGCATCCGTGTTCCTCTTTCTCTTGACCCTCAAGCACTTTTACGCCTTCGGGTCGAACAACCACCTCTACACCCGCATGTCCCGCCTGTAGTAAACGACTCGCACATGAGTGTCGCATTTGCGACGCGGACGCTATCAGCTCGGTCGTATGACACCCTCGGAGGACGGAGACACATTCTACAACTCGTCCAAGGCCCAGGGTCTCCGCCGCCGGATAGCGTCCATACACAAGTTGCCCGCGGAGAGGTGGCGATTGCGACCGGTGCGTTAGACGAAGAAAACGCGGCCACGCGAAAACGACATCGACGGTTGGCCAGCCGAGAACGACGTCAGCTCCCTTGCCGTCTGGTTACTGTGGCTCACCATCCCCAAAAAGTGCGTTCACGTTCTCCTCGTCCTCTATCGTTCTAAACATTTTCGTCAGAGCGTCTCGGGGCCTGGACACCCGTACAACGTGCGCAAGTACCGGGTTCATCTTGCCACAGTCAAAGTAAGTTTGTCTCTGCCAGACTCTCGCCCTCTTACCACGTCAACTTTCTGGTATGCAGCCATACGACTATGCGTTTGACCTGGCGGATATCGCGATACTGTGGGTAGGTTGAGAAGGGTTGCGTGGGAGAGGGTGGGTGTGGAGGGTGTCAGTGATATCGAACGAACGATGGGCGAGGTTGGAGGTGTGTTCGGGGAGATCCCGATCTTGGTAGCCGAGATAAGGGTGGCAGAGGGAAACGGCTTGGTTGAGGGCGGTGAGGAAGATGTAAGTCCTAGGTGCGTCCCGCTCCCTCATTCGGAAAGGTCGAGTTCAAGGGGTCAACACCTCGAACAGAAGCGTGCGGCAGAAAATAAAGAGGCAGAGAGCACCAAGGAGAGTGTCGTGCAGGTCGACGATCTGCGGGCCAGTTCTCGAAGCAATCAGCAGATGATGCGATAAACGTAAGTTAAATATTGTCTCTCTGCTCCATGACTTAAAGGTTCGGCAGTATGCGGAGGGCCTGGGCAAAGCTACTAGCACCGCCGAGGTGCACGAAGATTTCATCTCTAACTTGAGTAGGATATCACAGCTTACTGGTGAGTGCACCCGTTGGAACCGTACGATACCTATACTTACATTCTCTAGGTTTCTCTGATCCGATATATGCCGCACCGTATGTCATGATGCATGACTTTAACATTCTGCATGGTGGGTCCTGATCTCTCTTGGTTTGCGTGTGCTCATAAACGACACCGATTCAGACATCCTTCTTGTCAATCAAACTCCCAATACCTTGCAAAACCTTTTGCCTCGACTTCGCTACCTTGGGAAACCCGTTGAGCGACCCGCCGTCTATACTATCCCCCCCCCCATCCACATCGACACTATGGACCATAACAAACCCCGCTTACTGCGATGAGACAGAGGTAACTCTAGAAATTCCGGAACCCTGACTACACAACATGCTGACGACATGTCCGTAGAACGGGAAAACTGGGTCCGATGTGTCAACGAACATGACGTCGTACGACCTCACCCTTGTTTCTCCATACACACCCCATATCCACGAGACTATCTCAAACGTGCCATGAAGCACGACCCACATGTCGTGCTCGACGCCGGAGCGATTTTCCACGCTTTAAATGGCAAATATCAGGGGACGCACTCCGAAGGCGGGTACGATGGCAGACACATGTAGTCACCAGCTCGTAGTCAGACGTCGTTTCTACCAGCTTGCGGCTGACGTGATGAGAAACGATGGAACCAATGGCATTAATACGGTTCGTCAGCAACGCCGTTCTCGCAACTACCTATGACGGTAGCGTAGAGAAGCTGTCCAATCCAATCTCGTGTAGCTCTGGGTCGTTACTTGTAAAGCGTCGGAGCGTGTCCCGATCCGATTCAAGCCGCGGGTCGTGCGTGTTGTGGTTGGCTGTTTGCTTGGAAATCCCGCTTGGAGTGCTTTCCGACGCACTGCACCGCACGCTTTTTCCGCACTTTCACGACGACCTCCACCGCGCTTGTCTGGTCGACTCAAGTTCCTTCCCCTAGACGAACCCAAGGCTTGGACCTTTTCAACTCATCACCATGGCTCACTTGGCACCTTCCGGAAAGTGGGATGCAAGGTAGTTACTGCCTTTCTTTTTTGCGGTTTGTTCGGGTATAGACGCTGAAGGCGCACGTCGCTAGATACCTCGGGCCCATTGCTCATGACGCTTCTTACTACGCCAAATGCATGCTCGGGGGTGCCCTCGCATGCGGTCTTACGCACGCCGGTATCACGCCGCTCGACGTGGCTAAATGTAACATGCAGGTACGGTTCGACGTCCACATTTCCGACCACCGACTTCTTTCTCAACCACCCCTACTAGGTGAACCCAGCCAAATACAAGGGCCTCACTTCCGGTCTCGCCACCCTCGTGCGTGAGGAGGGACAAACGGGTATCTGGAAAGGCTTCGGTCCCACCTTGGTCGGATACTCTCTCCAGGGCATGTTCAAGTACGGTCTCTACGAAGTGTTCAAGGACCTGTACATGAACATGGCTGGGGAAGAGCTGTCGAACCAGTACAAGCCTGCGATCTGGCTCGCTGGTTCCGCCTCGGCCGAGGTCTTTGCCGATATCGCGCTCTGTCCGCTCGAGATGACAAAGGTCAAGATCCAGACGAGCGCGAGCGGCACGTTCCCGACTGCGTTTGGTGCTGCGCTCGGCGAGATGAGCAGGAGTAGGGTCGAGACGCGGTATCCGTTTGGCTCGCTCGTCCCGCTTTGGTCGCGTCAGGTCAGTACTTGGAGGCATTGGTTGCGTTTCCGTGTTGCTCAATCCGACCCGCGTTCGTTGGTTTAGATTCCCTACACGATGGCCAAGTTCTTCTTCTTTGAGAAGATCGTGCAGTTGTTCTACACGCGCTACTTCACGGAGCCCAAGGAGAGTTACTCGAAGACGACGCAGCTTGGTATAACCTTTGCCTCTGGTTACATTGCTGGTATCGTTTGTGCTATCGTGTCGCACCCTGCGGACTCGGTCGTGTCTTTGATGGGGAAACCTGGGAACAAGGGCAAGGGTATCGGTCAGATTGCATCGGAGACGGGTGCAGTTGCGCTTGCCACCAAGGGTCTCGGTACCCGTGTAATCATGATCGGTACTTTGACCGGTGAGTGTTATCCATGAGGCTGGATGGCGTGTTTCGATCTAACACGCTTGACAAGGCTTTCAATGGTGGATCTATGATAGCTTCAAGGCATCGATGGGCCTCGGCACGACCGGTGGCAAGTAAACGACCCCGGGCTATGGCTCGTACGAGTTCGCCTTGCCGTTGTGCATGATACCTCACTCGCAGGATGACCATCGTCTATACGCAATAGATTTCTGTTTTTCTCGTCTAGAGTAGACGATGTCACGATGTACGATGTCGATTAGCATGCATGGCTGGGCTGCCTTTGATAGCTGTGGCATGTTGAGCGGATTTTTGTTTCTGTGCCGACGCACGCGCCTCGAATGCAATGGAGAAACATGACACGTGCGTGCATTGCTTGATTCGTCTGAACTGATTGTAGATGAAACCGGATGAAGTTGGATGATAAGGTGAATACGGGGGATGGTGTGGTGGCAAGTCTAGACTCTGATCTGAATCCCAAGAGAGGGAATCAGGTATTTAGACGAGAGACTGGCTCCGTCGTATTGTCCCCACGGAAGTGCATCCGGGCTACTGACGACGACGTGTCTAGTCTACCGCCAAGCAGGCAACGATGGATATGATTCGGATACGGATACGGCATGATATGATGGTATGATCGATTGATCGATTGATTGATCCCCGCCGTCCCAAACGTCCGCATCGCTCAGTGACTCCGAGCTCAGAAAAGCCCGCTGGAAGGGCGGGGCGGGGCGGGCGGGACGCTGAGTCATGCATGGTACACGGGCACCGAGTCATGTCAGTTGACCTTTC